>BMAU01018424.1:542500-1032491 GCA_019973935.1 Trichonephila clavipes
ATCGCCACAGCCAATCGCCGACATGTCACTCCGCAGACTGAAAAAAGCAACGAAGTCAAGTCCTGCATCAAAGACATTATGATATGGGATTGAGGACTGTTTATCAGTCCAGGTACCCAAAACTAGACTGTCATCCACTGTCCACTGTCATCATCTGTTAGTAATTTGAAATTAAAAGCTTTTTACTAAATGCATTTAAGAGTATATACAGTACTTATATGAAAAAATCAATTTTTAAAATTTTTGTCTGCCTGTCTGTCTGTTTGTTCAGGCTAATCTCTGAAACGTCTGGTCCAATTTTGATGGAACTTTCACTGGAAGATAGCTAATGTTATAAGTAGTAAGTAAGGTTACTTTTATTTTGGAAAAAGAATTAGAATTCAGAGAAAATAAAATTAAAACCAATGGGTAATATCCGATTCAAAAGGGATTATTTTTATTCAATAGGGATTATTTTATTTCGCGAGCCTTCTGTCTCAACGATTTCTAGCAGTTATATCAAACTTTTTTTTGTTTGATTAGGTTGCTGCCACTAGCGACATTTCCCACTTATGTCCTTTGATCCTAATGATGTGACAGCCCTCACTCTATTGACAGTGTCATAGGTCATGCATCCCTTTCACCCCTTGCTCAACAAAAAACAAAGAAAAAATAAAACAAAAATAAGCATAGATTCACAAAAGTAGAAGAATGACGTTATACTTATAGCATATAGGTATTTCTTTACTTAGAATACATAATTATCAAGTTTTCGTAAACTGCGAATTGAATGAACACTTTTTTGCTAAATTCCACGTGGACGAAGTCGCGGGTAACAGCTATTTAACATAAAATAAATTCATCAGAAATTAATATTAACGTATCACACATCAAGATACAAATTATTTACACCATTTTAAACGTTTATTACACAATGTGTAACAAAGTGTTACTTTTGCTGAGCAGGTAGGTGTTTTCAAAAATCGACCCACAAGAGAGTTACGGGGCGTCATAAATAAAGAAAAAAAGTTTTTTTTTTCAGCTATTATATTTACAGACTTAAAATTTAGTAAACATGGGTTTTTTTGTTCAGCTGAGATATGCAAAAAGCTTTTTTATTGTTTAGTTTACAATTCACGTAAAATTAACTCATTAAAAACTTCTTTATCCTTCAGTCTGTATTGTTTAATTTTTCAATTCACCCGTGTGACGAGCGGGTATATCAGCTAGTATAAGAATAAAATGATTAACGAGAAAATTAATGCCATTGGGGTAAAAGCGTGGAGTGCTCTATATCAGTGCTCCGCAACCTTTTTATCGCTGCGGACCGGTCAACGTTTGTAAATTTTACCGCGGCCCGCTGAGGGGGAGGATGTTGATCGTTTATATTTTAGACTGTTTTTATTTAATAATTTTAATTTAATTGTATTTAATCATGATTTCTGAATAAAACATAGCTATACCAAAAAATGAATATAAAGTGATTTAACAAGGAACATCAAGTGATTTTCATAAAAAGTAGCCAAAACCTAAGAAAAATATTCCACATGTGATATATATATATACATAATCTATATATATATATAGTTTTAGAAATTTATTTTCTATCTATTAAATTAAACCCAAGCTGCTGCTGAGGAGGGTTTACTGTAGTTTAAGTAGTTAGTCCATGAATTTAAAGTTTTAAATTTATTAACATAATGTACATTTAATTATTACCATGCGTTATAATCTAAATCCGATTTCGTTCCAATAACCAGAGAAATCTTAAGATTTTCTGAGGCCCTGGCCCCCTATGTAAAAGTAGACCTTACCTGAGATCTTTTAAAAGTTGTCGTTATGTTGTCACTGATGCCACCTGATAGGCAAAGGCCAGATCGAGGCCCATGAAATTCATCATGGCAAAGGGCTAAGTGACGCATGTCGTTAGCCGTAGCTTTGAGCACTATACAGGTGGTAGTACGATTTGGCTCGTTTCCACCCCAATTTTGAGGGAGGACACCTGGGGTGGTCAGAGGCCTCCCACCTCTCTAACCCTTCCACCAACCACACGAGAGGACTTGCGGCTCGACGGCTATTTAGAGTACCCCATGCCGCAAAGGCACTATACATTTACAGACATCCACGTCTTCTCCGGGATTGGAACCCAATCCCTACGCCCGCAGTCAGCGTCGCTAACCACTATACCGGTTGGGCGACTCTTTTAAAAGTAGACAGTATATAGCATGCATTGTTAAATACTCGTTCAAACGGTAATTTGAAACAAATATACAGGACTCACAAAACCTAGGCACAAACCGGCTCGACTGGATGAGTTGAATGATTGTTTATGATATTAGGCCTAGGTCTAGACACGGGCAACTATCATCACATAATACAGTTTTACCACTTTTGCCAGTTAACATGCAGTTTGAAATTCCTTGTTTTTCGGAGAATATCTACGGGAGTAAAGTTTGATCATTAAATTTATCTGGATCATGATCATACTAAGACATAGTCGAGAACGAAATGAGGGCCCCACCGAAGATGAGGCCCCGTAAGGTCCAGTTGGCCCATGCCTTAATAAGTCATTGCCACTAACTAAGCATTTATATTAACTACGCATGAAGTAAGTATAAGAAATTGACTAACAATCTTACAATGGGCATATGGCTTGCAACGAAAATTCCATCCATCAGTAAAGAGAACGAACCCACACCTTTTTCAATTAAATATTATGAAATGTGAATAAAACTGGTTTTAAGGCTACACAGTACCCTAAAAATTTCATTTTTACCGATTTTTTTTTTTTTTTTTGCATGTCTTGGTGGCCCATATCATTGAGATGCTTGCCACGAAATTTCAGATCTGTTAGCAAATTAGTTTTTAAGATTTATATTTGAAGTTTTATGAGCTATGGTTTTGATTTCGGTTTCCTTTTAAAGTATTTTTTCGCACTTAAGTTGAATTAATTAAAAATATTTTTGAGCTTTTACTTTGAAATAGTTATTAATTCCAATTTTCATTACTAAAATAATTTTTGCTTGATTATGTTTTGAGATTTTTGTGTGTGAGTTCTCATTATTAATTAATAAAGATTAATTTCATGGCCAATTTTTGCTTTAAAAATAGTTTATATAACTTAAAAGCTTTATCATTAATTTTTTCCTGAAAATAAAATGCCATGGCAAATGCGTTCTGGGTTTCTGTGAGAAACAATATTTCGAAGAGATGGAATACTACTGAAAATGATGTATCTAAAAATCAGTCTTCAGCTGATTCTGCAATTAGACTTCCGAATACAAGTATTTTGCAGCAGTAAATGCTGCAGATATAACTGAATATTTCCTTGATGTATATATATATATACCAAACTACATTATACTAAACATATTGTAGTACTATATTTTAGTATTTTAAAGTCGTACGACAAGAGCTAAAACTTCCTAAACTGCCCCAATTTAAAACTGAAAAAAATTAAATTTTATGAGCAAACCTGACTATTTTTAGCTTAAGTTAGTATCATTATTATTTTGTACATAAATACTTCGTGTTTGAAAACTTTTGGGAAATATTAGGTTAATATAAAGCTGAATAAACTGACGTCTTAACAAATGCTATCAATATTATGCAGAAATAAATTTTGAATTAAAAATATAATTTTCAGTCATATTTAATAAAAATAGTGTTTTAATGTAGAACATACATTGGAAAATAACATATAAAAAAATTAGAGTTTTACGGGCATTATAAGTTTTTGTTTTATGACTTTACAAACTTTAAATGCGTTTTTCTCAGACTTTTAATTTTGAAGCTATAAGTGTTTTCTAATTCCTAAGGCTTTTTTCCTGTTCAAGATAGAGCCTTGAATTTTTTTCTATATACTCCCAAATGTATGTTCTATAAAAGTTACTATGGATTTAGGGCTGAGAACTCTAGTTATTTTTCTAAAAAATGCTTAAGTTGATATTTTAAAAATTTTCGTGTTTTTTCCTGGTTTTTCTAGAAAAATAATTATTAAAAGTCAACAAAGAAATAGATTTTCAAATCCATACTAAATATTGTTTGTAATATTCTTAGAGTCATAAATAATTTAAAATTACTAAAAAATTTTAAAAATTGAGTATTTTATAAGTTTGAAAAAACTTCAAAAATTCCTAATTTTTTAAAATTGTAAAATAATGGCTGGTCAAACTGACTTTTTGCTTTCAGAATCAGCTTAATAATATAATCTAAATATAAAACATCAATTATTTTTACTGTAACTGTCTCCAAAAAAAAATTTTTAGAAAAAGGGTACCGTGTAGTCTTAACAATCTTTTAGTGGTTGCCGTTTCTCAAAACTGTGTGGCCGCGGTAGCCGAGTTGTATAGGTATCGGACCGTGGCTTGCTTTGTCACGAGTTTGAGCCCAGTACCACTAAAGACCCGCCGTGTAGGGCAGCGATGCACGCTAAATCTGTCGAGAGCTGAAACGTCCTCCCGTTGATGTGGTAGTTAGGAGAGGGGGGTGCCAGCTCAGGTGTCGTCCACGTCACTTGACCGTGGTTCAAAATTACGTGGTCCGTCGCAAAAGCCCTCGTGTAGCTGAACAGTGCGACGTTAATATTCAATCAATTAATCAATTCTCAAAACTGTAGGAAAAGGTTTCCGAAGTAATAGGGATAAAATTTAATGTTAACCGTTTAAACCTTCGTGCTTTTTCCCCTTGTAATTTATGTGTTATTTAACCCTATAACTCAAGATTTAAAATACATATATGTGAAGGATAATCATTTCTAGTTAAATTAAGTAAATTTTTACTTCAAAATTACATTAAAAAAGCATTGTTATTATCAAGAAAATGCTTTAATCAAATATAATAGCGGAAAAGAAATCTTAATTGATAAATAAAATTTGGGGATGGAGCATATGGAATTGAAACGTTTTATCCCCGTAATAAACATGCCTTTTTTTGGAGTGAATGAGTGATTGAATATTAACGTCACACTGTTCAGCTACACAAGGGCTTTTGGCGACGGACCTCGTAATTTTGAACCATGGTCAAGTGATGAGGACGACACCTGAGCTCGCACTACCCACTCCTAAATATCACACCACACCAACGGGAGGACGTTAGAGCTCTCAACATATTTAATGTGCATCTCTCCCCTACACGGCGGGTCTTCAGTGATACTGGGCTCGAACTCGTGACACGCCAGCCACGAGCCCGTTACCTTGACCATTGGGCTACCACAGCCCCAGTGAAATACACTGCTCAAAACAATTAAAGGATATTGTAAGTTTTATATAAAATAAAGATATAAGCGAAATTTTTTTTGCCGAAAATGGAAGAAGAGAATCAAAAATGCAAATTTTTCTGATTTTCAAACTGTAGAGTATGCTAATTTTGAGTTCGACGTCAAAAACGTCGCTTCAGCGGCAGCGAAGGAAATTTGACTTTCAACTGAAATGAAGACAAGGATGATCGGCATTCAGTGACTGCTTTGTTTCGATGAGTACGATGTCTCAGCGAAGTCATTTAACCGATTCAGAAGCTTGGAGAGTTGTTGGTAGGTTAGAAGGGGGCCAAACTCAAGCCGAAGTAGCTCACACCATTGGAGTATCACAAAGTGTGATTTCCAGGATCTGGAACCGTTTTTTTGGAGACTGGAAGTGCAGGCCGAAGACCAGGACAAGGTTGTAGACGGGCAACAATGCCCAATGAAGATCGCTATTTAGCGTTAACGGCTCGAAGACACCGAAATATGAACGCTACTCTTCTCCAACAACACCTTCGCTCGGCTACTGGCACCATGGTTTCAACTCAGACTGTCCGAAACCGGCTCCATGGTGTAGGCCTGTATGCTCGCCGACTGATGGTATGTGTTAGACTACCATCAATGCATCGTCGCTCCCACTGGGAGTGGGCAACAGATCATTTGAACTGGAGGAGAAATGAATGGAGCAATGTTCTTTTTTCTGACGAGTCCCGTTTTTCTGTTTATCCGGATAAGAGGCGTATTTTCATCTGGAGGGACCGTGGTAGTAGGAATAATCCTGCGTTCGTGCACGAAAGTGTCAGATTTGGCGGTGGGGGAGTGTTGGTGTATGGTGGTATCTCCATTGACGGGCGCACAGACCTCTACATCATTCGAGATGGACCTCTGACTGCTCGCCGATATAGGGATGAGATCCTCAGACCTATTGTAGTCCCTTACGCTGCAGCAATCGGAGATGACTTCATTTTAATGGGCGATAACTGCAGGTCACATCGTGGTAACCTGGTGGAGGATTTCCTTTTCGAGGAAGGAATCGTACGAATGGAATGGCCAGCGTGTTCTCCAGACATGAATCCAATAGAGCACGTTTGGGACGCTCTAGGAAGACGAGTTGCTGTCCGCCAACCATTTTCACAAACTCTCCAAGAACTGTAAAGAGCTCTTCTGGAAGAGTGGGACAGAATACCCCAACTCGTGATTGACTCCTCATTGACTCCTTGCCTCAAAGGTGCTTAACGTTGCTGGCCGTCCGTGGAAACCATACTCCCTACTGAAAATGATTTTCTTTGAAGAAAACACCTTTTCTTATTCTTTTTTTCTCATATGCACAAATTGTGTTTTTTTTTTCCTTTTGTACACAAATGCGCAATAAAATGCATTTTTTTCTGCCAAACATGTGTAATTTATTCTCATATAACCTACTACGTCTGTCGACCATGTATCAATCAGCTAAAAAGCTTCCCAGCCACAAGATCCCCTAAAACCGCAATATCCTTTAATTATTTTGAGCAATGTATTTATTATTTTATAGTGTTATTACTCGGAATAGTTATTTCTTAATTTTAAAACTTCTGTTTCAGGATTAATTCGGGTTTAAAATGCTTCGTATTTGTATTCATGTCCTTAGCAATTAACATCAAAAGAAAACACATGAGGCCGCGGTAGAGTAGTGGTTATGGTCACCAGCTTATAACCAGTGTATCATGATTTTCGAGCCTCAGTGACACTGATGACCTAGTGGTCAAGGGCAGCGATGCACGTTAAATCTGTCGAGAGCTCAAACGTCCTCCCGTTGGTGTGGTGTGGTAGTTAGGAGAGAGGGTGCCAGTTCAGGTGTCGTCCACGTCACTTGACCATGGTTCAAAATTACGTGATCCGTCGCCAAAAGCCCTCGTGCAGCTGAACAGTGTGTCATTAATATTCACTCACTCATTCACGCCACTGAGATGACTTGTTGTGTATAGCGGCTGACACACTTTAACTCTGTCGTAACTCGACCCCCCTCCGATTGGCGGGGTGTGCAAGTCCGTAGAAGGTTGCCAGTCCTTTTATCGTTCTTGTCAGTTGACCATGGTTCAAGATTACAAGGTCCACCACTAGTAGCCCTCGTTTTGCTTTATACTTAAAATAAGAAATATTCGCCAATAAGAAATAGTTTTTTATTGGCGACAATACCAGTGTCTCCATCCTGCATAAACTAAAACTTATATCGCTACACCACAATATCCATTTTCAGTCGATCCTACCGCATGTCAATCTTTACGGCAATGAAATAGAGGACAAACTAGCGAAGGAGGGCTGTAATCATCCTGCTCCTTCCACTTCCGTCGTTACCTATCTGGAGAATTGTAAATTATACTTGCTGAAACAGTCTCAAAATTTGGTGAGGGGAGAGTTCCTTCCACTCATCATTGGTATGTAAGTAATAGACCCGGCCTATTTTTAGCCCTCAAGTGGGACAGATGCTCCTAGACTACACTCTCCTGTTTTGCCAGTCGTCACATCAAGTGCTTATCATTCTCAGAGAACAGAATGATCTCTTTCAGTGCAAAGTGTCAAGATAAGCAGGCTTCTCTCCCAATACATAATGAATCGTATGGATCTCACACAAACAAAGGTATCTATACAAATCCCCTTCTTGTGCTGGGTCTTATAAATCTAATGGTCTAATGAATCTTGTCTTACTTCGTCACACTCTGTAGGATTAGAAAACAACAACAAATAATGAGACGTTAATAAGCGCAGAAGAGGGAACACAGGTTAAGAAAATGCATAAAATACTTCTTGGCCAATGATTGGAAATAGGTATCCAATTGGCATGTTCGGTTTCTCAAGAATTATTTATATTTGAACTTGTGTATGAAACATTTTTCAGCTACTTGTTTCTTCCCGTCACACACACACACTCGGAGTTTTAAACCACGTTCAAATAAAGAAGTTTTTACTTGTGCTAACACCCCATTCCTTATATTCACACTCCACCAACAGGACTGCATACCTTGATAGATTTAATGCGTATCATTTCTTCTACATGACGGATATTTTTCAGAAACAGTGCTTCAAATGTGTATCGGTTGAGACATTGCTGGCTCCGAGCTCCACTCCATTACTCGAGCTTTGGAAACTGCTTTGGTTCTTCTTCGGTGGATCTGTTGATATATCGTTACAGTCTTTTTATGGCCAAGGTATCCTTGTGGTTTTGGTCACAAACTCTTGGCTGGTGTGTTGAGGATTCGAGACCTAGACCCATTGAAGACCTGTTGTGTAAAGGGACTGATACACTTAAAATCTGTCGTGATAAGGATTTTAAACTTAGACAGATTTAATGCGCATCAGCCCCTTTAAATGGTGAGTCTTCAGTGGCACTAGGTCTCGAATCCACGACATGACCACTCGGCTACCTCAGCCAAAGGTACGCCTGAGGAGAATGAAAGCTTTATTAAAGTCGCATTATAAAGCAACACCGGGGCTATTGGTGACGGACCTCGTAATTTTGAACCTTGGGGAAATGACTAGGACGACACCTAATCTGCCACTCGTTTCTCCAAACTACCGCAAAACACATTCAACCTTGACAGATTTAACGTGCATTGGCCCCCTCTGCATGGGGATTCCTTAATTGCGCCAGGGTTCGAACCCACGACACTCTGTTCACGAGTTCGTCACCATAACCACAAGTCTGCCACTGTCACACAGGTAAGATCTGTGAGTGAATATTGACGTCTCATTATTCAGCTACTCGAGGGCTTTTGGCGACAGAACTCGAAATTTAAAACCATGGTCAAATGACGAGGACGACACCTGAGCTGGCACCACTCTCTCCTAACTTCCACACACCACAAACGGGAGGAAATTTGAGCGTCAACATAATTAAGAAGCATCGGTTTCTTCTGCCCGGTGGGTCTTCAGCAGAACTAGGCTCAAACTCATGACACGCCATCCAGACCTTAAGAAGTCTCAGGGATGTTAAATTTCTCTACAGGTCTGAAAATATAAACAATTTTCAAACAGGTATAAATCTTTTAAATTTAAATTAAATGATTCGAATCTTTTACACATTATTTATAAAAGAATGGGGCTTCAGAAAAGTATAAAATTATTAAAATATAATAATAATTTAAAAAATCATAAGCGTATGAAAATTCTATAATAAATATTAAGTATTTTTTGCGTTGCGCACTCTATTTTCTAAAAGAGTAATTGATGTATAAAACTTTGTAAAATTAAAAAACGCATCATACTCTTTAAACTCTACTTAATTTTAGTATTATATATCTTTTGTAATTCAAAATATTTGTATAATATTGCAATTTTTTAAAATATTTTTTAAAAATGTATTTTTTATTTATTAAAATATATAAGTTATTATTCTATTTATATAAAAATAGCTACAGTGTAATAAGAATACATTTAACTTTATAAACAACTTATAGCTAGTAATTAAAGCTACTATTTTAGAAAATAGCATGCGCGATGTAAAACTTAATAAATATTTGTATCGAAAATTTTCTTATTTTCATATGCTTATAATTTTTAAAATTATGATTATATTTTAAACATTTTATACTTTTCTGAAGCACCATTCTTTTATACATAATGTGCAAAAAATTAGAATTATTTAATTGAAATTTAAAATAATTAATACTTGTTTGAAAATTGTTAATATTTTCGGACCTTTAGAGAAATTTAACACCCCTGCGACATCTTAACCACTAGGCTACCGCGTTCGCAAATGTAACCCCTGACTAACTTGTTTAGATGATGTTAATGGAGATGAAATGAATAGCTATTAAACAAACAAATCATCAATATGATCTTTAATACCATTTTGTATCTTATGTTTGCAAACCTAATGTAAACATTTTTATTAATACAATAATAGTTTTTATATTAAGGTTTTTAAATTACGAACATTTTTATAATGTGATTCTAAAACACAGATATTTGTATCTTTATAGAGTTCCTATAACTTAAAGGTAAGCTGATTGATCAATCCTAAAATTTTCATTTTGAATGTACTTTATATATTCGTGCATTATAAAAAGTTTTATTTTAAGTAAGATTTTTGTATGAAATTTTAATTTTGTCTTTCGTAATGATAAACAATTGTTCATTATTTAGAAAAATTGTCATTGTGTTATATTTAAAACACTACTGTCTATATGCGTTTTGAAACCGATAAAATTATCAATGATCTTTGATAAATCTTGAATGAATAATTGAATTTCGTAACTTGGATTAGATTTTCTTAAGAAAAAGATACAGAAGCTGTTCAATTTTTCCAAGCATATGATAGAAATCGTAGCAGCGTTTCAAAAAATTCGTATTTCCGTATAATAACTAGGGAATACGGGGGTATCAGTTTTCAAGAAACTAGGTATGCCAAGTTTTTATTAATTATATTGACTTTTTTAAAAGTTATAGCAATTTGTTAATATTTTCTTAACATTTTTCGATGACCAGAAACCATTTAAGCGATCATCTAGGACGGGGATGGCGAACCAGTGGGACGTGCGCCATCAATGGCACGCGACACAATATTTTGGGCACGCCAGTGATTAAAATGGTTTTCATTTTATTTCAAAATAATAAAGTTCACTATGAAGTATTACGAACAAACGCGAGTGATCAACCCCGGGGTAGCTGTTAGCACCTTCGTTTGTTTTTGTCTTGCCTTTGTTATGTCGTAGACTACAGTTACTTATGATCCAAAATTTGCCTACACATAGCATAGCCAATTTCGTTGACACAACTGTATTTTAAAGTTATCTGTGTTATATTTACGATCTTTAACTTATTTAATATGGCTAGTTAAGCAAAAGAAAAAAAAATTGCAAGATAGTAAGTGTAACAGAATTTCGAATTTGGGTGAATCTAGAAATATAGCATTCATTAGCAAAGGTGACAAAGTGGTGCATGTTTCATGTTCTGGAACAGTGGTATGCAGTGGTATCTGTAAAACAGCATTTTGAAACATATCACAAATCCTCTAGTCAAAAAAGTGATAAAATAATTAATTGCTTCAACATGCATTCTACTAAAAGTACCATCTTACAATCCTAATATATTTGTCATCCAGTCTGAAACCACAGAAGTCACACTAATGTTACTTTAATTTGAATTACACGTATAACTAAAACATTTGCAACTGTACAGTACAAAAAGTATTTTTTGGTAGTAAATAAAGAGTTTTGAGAGAGTTGTCACTACTTAGTTTTATTATTTTCCCAACAATCACTAGTCAAAATTATTTGACACACACGGCACGCCTAGACCTCATTAAATATTTCTTTAGAAAAAAATTACACGTTGAATTATAAAGGTTCGCCACCCCTGATCTAGGACGACCAATAATTGTGGAAACAATTTTTATCTCGTGATTGATTTTAATTCTAATATCATATAGAATCTAATCTAATTCTAATATCATATCTTCACCACGGTATATCAAATAAAATTATTTCAGATATAATTTAGATGTATTTTAGATATTGCTTTTGGGGAAATTTCTTGCTTTTTCGGAAAGTTAAAAATTAATATTTTGCAAATTCTTCAAACGGAATCTTTTTCCATTTAAATTTAATGTCAAATCAAGATGATTAAAGTACTGCGTAAAAATTATACGGTGCTTGCGTATTATACCATCGACCACAATTTCATCAAATCTAAAGACGTCGCCAAATACAGCCAAAAGTGGTAACCGTTCTCACACTCATTTCAGCACAATAATAATAACGGAGCATTTGGCGACATGTTTTTGAATTGGCAATGTCTTTTCTCTCGAAGAAATTAGCCGACGGTATAATACGTAAATACCAAATATATCTAAGAAAATAATCATATTTTTAAAACTTTACCTTCACATCTTTGTTCTTTTTTAACCTTGTGCTTAGAAAGAAAATGGATGAAACTCCTTACTCAAATCTACTTAAGATGATAAAAATTGATGCAGTCGATTTTTATAAGAATTCTGCTCGTGATTTTAATTGGGGTGATCTCACCAATGACACCGTCATGCACATAAGCTGCGGACTTGGAGATCTAAGTGAAAAGCTTTTAGAAATATTTCCTAATATAAAGAAAATTGTCGACATAGACTTTATGAATTCAAATGATGAACATACGGATGAAACGACCCCAGATACCTGTGATGAATTTCACGAAGGCGTTATAATAAAAGGGTTTGTGCATTTTCTTTTCATTTTACAGAGTACCTAAAACTTAATTATACTATTCATCGTTTAGCATCTTCATTTATAGTCTTGATATACCAGGGGTGGGCGGACTTTTCCAGTGTACGGGCTACTTCTTAGTTGTTACGGTCCACCCACTGGAGTGTCCGTGGTAGCCGAGTGGTCAAGGTATCGGATCGTGGCTGGCTTGTCACGAGTTCGAGCCCAGTACCACTAAAGACCCACCGTGTAGGGCAGCGATGCACGTTAAATCTGCCGAGAGCTAAAACGTCCTCCCGTTGGTGTGGTGTGGTAGTCAGGAGAGGAGGGGGCAGCTTGGTGTCGTCCACGTCACTTGACCATGGTTCAAAATTACGTGGTCCGTCGTCAAAAGCCCTCGTGTAGCTGAACAGTGTGTCGTTAATATTCACTCATTCATTAATTCCGGTGTAAGTACATGTGTCATCTACACATTTATCGAATTATTTGCTTCAGTCAACACAGTTACATCAATTGTGAAAAGCCGATTTACCAATCTATCTGGGGTCAATGTTCCATAAATATGTTTCTTTTAGCATGCGCATCTTAGGTCTTACTAAAGGCGGTCACCTCTAAATGTTTGGCTATCGACTTAATGCCCATCAGGGTGATATACACAACTGATTTTAAAATATTAATGAAAAATACGTATTCCTCATTTAATTAGCTGTTGCTGTAGTCTACTGGTTATGGTAACAAATTCGTGGACGACGAGTCGTGAGTTCCAGCCCTAGTGCCACTAAAGACCTGCCCTTTAAGAGGCTGGTGCACGTTAAATCTGTAAGAGCTTCATGTCCTGTTGCTGTGGTGTAGAAGTTAGGAGAGTGGGGAGCCAGCTCAAGTGTTATTCTCATTACTTGCCTCAGTGCCTCAAACTGCGTCGCCAATAGCTCTCCTATTCCTTTATAAGATGTTGCCGAATTCGACCGACAGAATCAGAGATGGATAGTAAGCAGTATGGGGACGATAAATCACCATAGAACAGTGGTACCAAAACTGTGTACCGCGGAACCATGGGGTTCCATGGGGCGTACCCAGGGGTTCCACGAGTCACAATGAAAAAATCGAGAAGAAATAAATATATATTCAAAATGGATTCACGTTCTCTATCAAGTTTATATAGTTACAAGTATCTATAGCTCGTCCTAATAATTAAAAATGAAAATTTTACTTATATACGAGGGTTGTTCAACAAGTAATAAGACTAAAATTATATAAAAAAAGAATCATCATCATTTACATGTTTTTTTTTTTTAAAATAACTTTCGTGGTACGTAATGCATTTATCCCAACGTTCTGTCCACTTCTTAAAACATGTAAAAGTCCGTTTTGTGAGAGCTTTATCAAAATCGCCTCCGCAGCCTTTACACATGCTTTGTTCCTTGTAAACGGTTGCCTTATAATTGTTTCTTAAGTTGAGAAAACAGCCACAAATCACATGAAGTTTTATCAGGACTGTATAAAGGGTGTGGTAAAATCTCTACGTTGTTCTGCTGCGAAACATCCAGTGCGCAACGAGCAATATATGGTCGAGCATTGTCATGGTGCAATAGGAAGCCATTTCGGAGTCATGGATGTTTCCTTTTAACGTGCTGTATCATTGTTCGCAGGACATTCGCGTAGTACGAGCCGTTTACTGTAGTACCGGGTTCGACAGCGTGTTGCACAATTCCTTCATAATCGAAAGAAATTATGGTCATAACTTTACCAGCCAATTTCACACTTTTTGCTTTCTTGGGAGTAGGTGAAGATGGATGTTTCCGTTCACTGCTTTGTTGTTTTATGGTTGGTCAGTGAAACAACTAAGCTTTGTCTGCTGTGATGAAGCGTCTTAAGATATTGTCACCTTCTTGTTTCAGTCTATAATCATATCGTATCATATCAAAGGTCACCGATGCTGATTTTTGCAGATTTTTGCTTCCATTTCGACAAATGGCCGCGTTTCGTAGGCGCCCGCAAACACGTTTCAGTTCGAGCACGTGATACTCAAGAACATGAGTCTGTACACGCCATCTATCGGTAGCCTTTGTTAATACAGGCAAACTTTTCTTATGCCACAGAAATTAACATTCCGATGAGTGGTTTCGTGGCAGCAAAATTAGTCTTATTACTTATTGAACAACCTACATATAATAACTTTATTATGCAACACTTTTTAAACTTTTATTATGACAATAAATTAATATTAAAACGCTTTATTTTTGTATATATATATATATATATATACTTCCTACTATATTGAGAATATTCTATTGTTCACTATCTCGAGTTCCAGACATAATTTCTATACTTTAATAAACTGCTTTGCAAAACTAAATAATTTTATAATGGAAAATTCACCTTTTTGTATTTGTGGTAAAAACACTTATAATGAAGGAGAAGAAATAATTTATCAACATATAAACAGATTTAAAGATATAGTCTATAGTTAACAAGAACAGAATCTAAATTTTAGATTGAAAATTCATACGAAATACATGGGTTTCCTCATGCAGCTATAAACATTTTAAAGCCATTCAGAGCATTGTATTTGAGTGAAATGTATTTCTCAACGTGGAGTGGCTACAAAATCAAAGTATAAAACAAATTATACTCTGAATAAGTAATGCGATTGCATTTAATATCAATAGACCTAGACTTCAACAGTATGTATGAAAAAAAAACACGTATCCCAATTATTAAATAATGCATGGATAAGTGACACTTGTGTGTGTGTGGATCACAAATTAATATTATTAATGAGTAAAATTATATTAAAAAATTAGATTGTAGTTTTTTAATAATAAATGCAATACTTTTTTAATTGCCTTTACATAAAGTGCCCATAACATGCTGATCTACTCTAAGTATTATTTTGAGATATATTCTTCGAAGTATATATATGGAAGGAGGTTTCACGAAAACACTTTATAGTTCTAGGGGTTCCACGAAAACACTTTCTAGTTCTAGGGGTTCCACGAAAGCACCTTCAAGTTCTAGGGGTTCTATGAGGTGAAAAAGTTTGGAAATCACTGCCATAGAACATGGGGTCGTAAACCACGTTTAGATGGAGTAAGGGCTCAAAATTACGAGGTTCGTCGCCAAACCCCATTGAGTTGGTGAATAATGCGACGTTAATATTCACTAATTTACCCAAAACTTATCCAAATGATGGATAAACCTTAATTATTGTTATCTAAAATGTATATCCATCAAAAAAAGATATCACAAAAGGAAACTCATAATGATAAAAAAAAAATTGCTGAAAATCTCTCTATTATATTGCAGTAATTTAACATAAACGTTTTTTTTTCTAGAGAAACTCTTATCCAATGGATTGACGTGAAAAAAATGTTTTGTGTTCACTGTTTCGATTTATTCCGTGACAAAAAAGACATTTTTCGGAAATTGTATGATCTAATGGTAGAAGGAGGGGAAACAGCAATTCTCTTTTTATTGGATTCTCCGTATTTTTCTTTCTTGCAAGAATTTTCTTCGATTCTCGATTGGAAAAAATTCCTTGAGGTAAGAGATGTCTATATATAAATATTTACAAAATCTGTATTTAATCCAGAAATTTAATCATTGTTAAATATCATATCATTAAGAAAGACACTTTAGATCTGCGATCCTCAGCCTGCGGCCCACCGGGCCTTTTTAAGGGGCCCGGTCAGGGCCCATTGCTCTGAGAAGTTTACTTATTTAAGAACATTGTATTAAAAATTTGGCGGGAAATTCTTTGTCAAGAAATCAAATGTATCAATTTTGCTTTTTGCTGTCGGTGTTATACGGGTACGAATAGATATTCTTTTTCTATTTGGAACGGTTACGGTTAGTGATAACAGACAACAGTGGAGTAGCGATGATTTTATGGGTGGAAGTAATTTTTAACTATCTTTCATATCTTGCAAGCGAAAAATATTCGAAGAAAATATACCGTTTCAAGACGATTGGGAGGTTGACTATTTTGTCGTGAAAAACATACATGGATCAGTAATCGTTTGATTTGTCACGAAAGTGTGCTGTATTTAAAAAAATACCAATAAACAGGAATCATTCAGTGACACTTTTCCTCAAAGAACTCTTTCAAGAGGTGATAAACAACAAAGTGTTTTGTCAGTGGTAATACCACAGCGGTAACAAAGACGCATCCTATGAAGTTTCTTATATTATTCGTAATCATACGAAACCGTTTATTGGTGCAGAAATTGTAAAGCTTCTTAAATGCTTCTAATTTAGTGTTAGTTTAAAAAATAATAAAATATTAAAAAAATAATAAAAAAAGCAAAACAGAATTTATAATATTTGGATAAATTTTTCACATTTTAAATTTCTAATGTTATCTTGGTCTTAAATCATTCCTCCCCCCTCCCCCATTTATCTTCATGTTGCGACCCGCGTGAAATACATAACATACGTATGCGGCCCGCGTGAAATTGCTGACATATGTATGTGGCCCAGCAGAAAAAAATTCTGAGTACTCCTGCATTAAATATTAACGTTTACAATGTCAAATGTCGCCCATCCCCCCCGGTATAGTAATTAGTGGCGCTGAGAGAGAGAGAGAGATTGTGGTGCTGTAGGGCCTGTTTTCAAATCCCGGAGAAGGCATGGATGTTTGGAAATGTATTGTGCCTTCGCAGCATGGGGGTACTGTAAATAGCGGTCAAGCCGCAAGTCCTCTTGAGAGGTTGGTAGAAAGGGAAGAGAGGTGGGAGACCCTTGACCACCTCCAGGATGTTCTCCCTCAAAATTGGGGTGGAACCGAGCAAACTCGTACAGTCACCTGCGTGGTGCTCAAAGCTGAGGGTTACGATAGGCGTCCGAACTTACGTGGTAGGTGAGCCTGAGTGATAACCGCGTAAGTCGGGGTATAATTTCGCCTATAAATACATATAAAACTCAGTGGCGCAACAGCCCTTAGAGGGCCAAAGGCTACTGTGTCCATCAGTTTATGGAATCTTGGGCGCTGAGGTGCATTAGCAGATTTTCAGATCAGGTGGTCAGTCTGAAGGGAAAAACCCCCAGTGTTCAGTTCCCAAGCAAGCTTTGTACTCATTTATCGACCCACTGAAGGGATAAAAGGCTGAATCGACCGTACCCAACTTGGGGTTTGAAGCACGGTACACTACCACTCAGCCACTGGGCTTCATAAATACATTATTTTTATTTGGGACCAGAGACGAAAGAAAATAATAATTTAGGAGAAAAAAATGTTTCATAAAAACCTAGATAAAACACAAATAGAAAATTACAAACCGAAGTTTTTTTAATATGGAAGGTTTCCTAAAATCTAACAAAATAGTCTGCCGGCTCAAAGGTCCCCCCCGCAAAATTTCCCCTCCTTGTATGCTAATATTTATTTTATTCCTTGTGTCGTTGAAAAAAATGCTGATCGTTTGTAATCCTTTTTCAATTAAACTGAGGGTTTCTGTCAAATTCCGAACCGTCATTCGATTTTCTGATTGAACTGGGTCTAAAGACTCAAGTTTTTCAATGTCTTGCTCTGCTATTGCATTTCTACTAGACCATCAATTAACAACTCCTCATTGTGCGAATCTAACAGCTCTTGAACGAAAATATTATCCACTTCAAAATTTATTTGCCTGGCAAGTAGAACAACTTCTTCAATTACTTTACCAATTTTTTTTTTTTTTCTCAAACAAAAGACGAATTGACGAGATATGAAAATCGCGTAAATCTGGGTTTATGTAAGTCGGAGTATTACTGTCCATTACGTAGTTTCCTTTCGAACCAGAAAACATAAGCAAAATTTCTTAGCCTAAACTAGGGAACGACAAACCGAGGCCACGTGTTGATCTTTGCTTAAACGGTTGCGGCTCTTTAGATTTTTGCCTATATGTATTTAAGAAATGTACTAAATATCACTGTTTCCTATTAAAACATTTACCTGTATCTACATATACGAGGATAAGACAAAAAATGAGGGGACTTTTGCAATTTTTTCCCCAAGGTTTAACAACAGGGCTATATCCAGCGCTGAATAAGGGATACTTCTATACATCAAGTCACTCGTCTTTCTTCGTAGTCGTTGGAGTGTAGCAGACCATTGGACATGGCGGCTCCGTTGTTAATCTGCACCAAGGAGGAAAAGAGGACAGCGATTCGCTTTTTGTTTGTGGAAGGTGAAACTTTCGGAAATTATTCGTCGTATGCAAGTGCAGTATGGTGATGGCTGTTTATCGTGAAGCAAGGTCTTCGAAAGTATAGAGTGCTTCAAACAGGGAAGAACTTCTTTATATGATGACGAAATATTGAGCAGTCCACCAACGTCAACCATTGAAGACAATGTGTAAGTCGTTGAGGATGTAGGAATGGAAAGGTATAGTAATAGTTAGTATCCAGTCCATTTTTCACACCATCAGCAAACAAAAAGCGAATCACTGCCCTCCTTGGTGCAGATTGATTATGGATCTGCACTGTTGAATGATCTGCTACACTCCCCCAATAACTACGAGGGAATACGAGTGATACTTTATATAGAAGTGTTGCCAATTACCCTTCGTTCAGTGCTAGATACTAGTGCTGTTGCTAAACCCAAGAAATTGCAAAGGTCTCTTTACTTTTTAACTTCCCATCATGCAATAACCCTGGTTCAAAATTACGAGGCTCGTCACTAATAACCCTCATATTGCGTTTAAGCATAACTCTACTAAACATTTAATCTTTGAAAGATTTCAAGCCAATTAAAAATTAATTTTTTTCTGAAAACAACAAAGTTTACATTATGAATGGATTATATACATTGTGTAGTAATTGAAGATTTTACACGAAATTATATTAAGTGATGAGGCGTATTTTTTGACATTTTTATGAGATTTTTTTTTCACAGTAGAAAATATTGCTTTTTTTACTTTCACAAAATTTATCACATTAAAAATCTCAATTAAGGTTTTAATTGAAAAACATCGATACTCTCGATTGTCAAAAATTAAAAGTTCATTCGTTATAGGAAAACATAATTAACAAGGAAGTTTTTAATGAATCACTTTAAACAATGAAACGAAAAATATTTTAATTAGCATTGAGGTTTGCAGTATTTTAATTTTAAGATGTGTTAATATTTTTCTTTTTACAAAGGTAAATCTCTTTTCAGTGTTCGGATTATGACATACCTGCATGTTACCTACGGCCATATACGATGGAATATCACAAAAAAGCACTGATAAGTGCTGGATTTAGGATAAAAAGCTGTTCAAGTGATTGTAAATTTATAACATTCTCTTCCGACCAAGAATGTAAAGGTAGGCAAAATTTCACGTTTTATTTGATGATTTTAAGAATGAATTTGTGAATTTATATCCGGTATTTTTCATTATTCGCACTCTCATAAGAATTCACAAAATCTTTGTTTATGTTTACGTCGAGTATGTTCATAAATCTGAAAAATTTGAAAGCTTTCTTCTTCGTTTGTTATTGAGTAGTACTCGTAAAATAAATAAATAAACAACAGTGTCCTACTATATAATAATTTTTATTAGCAGTGATCAGGGTCACGAGCTTGTTTAGTTAAAAAAGAGCTGTAATTTCTTAGCCTTTTTTATTGAAATATAGGTGTCTGTAGTGAAATGACGGCAATACCAGCACGTTTAATGTAATTGTGCTATAAAAGGAGGTGATTAAAGATCGGTCTTTTTTCGCCCATCGGCAAATTTATATTAAGTTTTTTTTTTAACGCTGATACTCTGTCAAAATGAAAACATTAGATTTTTTTTCAAAAAAATCTATATTAAATAGAGAAAACAGGGGAAAAATAACAATGTTAAACTATTTGTAACAAATGTCTTCGATTATATTTCTTTCTCGTTTTCACTGGCTGAATCGTCACTCGACTATCCAGTAGCAGCGTCTAAAAGTGTGTCCAAGACTTGATGTTTTTGTCAGAGTGTGATTATGGCGCCATTATCCCACGTACCAAAGTACAAATGCAACACGTGCACAACAATCAATATCTCTAGCACTAACTTTTCACTGACAATACCATTCAATGTTTAGATTATGACGTATAACTGTTCTTAACCATATGTTACATACTTTTGAACTTGTGTATCGTGAGCTCAACTGGAATCGAACAATTAAGGAATCTTCTCGATTTACGTTAAGAGAGTACAGCCCCGATTGATTAAGGTGTTCGTGAGTGTCAGATCGGCTTTGTTTAAGCTGATATATTCCTAGAGTTAAATGCCCCTTCCATGTTAATCGTCAAAAACCTGGAAGATCAGAGTCACTTAACAAAGTCCATATCGCCCTTTTTCTTGCCCAGCCATTTTCTTCAACTGTTTGTTGTAAGTAATTAAGCTTCTTCACTAAATCTAGCATTCGTTGGGCAACTACATTGTCATCCTCAATATTGTTAAGTCTTGCAGGGTGGAAAGCATTAAGAATTGCACAGACGATTTTAACATAATCTCCAATGTATGGTATTTTGACATTTGGGATAATATTGTTTAAAGCTCTCCACTTCTTGAGCTGAATGTTTACTGCTTCAACTGCCCAACGAATCGATGCCACCAAACGTGTCTCGCTAGCATCTTCTGCAAACGACTGTGCTTGTTTGTCCAGGAATGCACGCTTTTTAGGTACTAGGTCCATTTCTTCTAAAAGCTCCAAACAGTCTGACCGATTCGCGGACAAGCTATTTTGTTTCGTATAACATCAACGCGCTTGATGCACCAGAACAAATGAATACCAGTTTAAAAGCCTTATTATTGTAGTATTTGAGAGACTAAAAAATATAGTGGTGCTCTTAAGTAACAAAATTCAATGAATTTGCCAAGTTTGATTTTTTTTTTTTTTTTTTTTTTATGCAACTTTCTACTTTTTTTTCTTGCTATTTTAAAATAAAAGTAAAGATTAATACATAAAGTTCACATAAGTATAATAATAATATAGCTCCAATAAATACTTTGAATTTTCATGTCATTTTAGTCTCCTAACTTATCATTTGCTTTTATCTACCTCTAAAGAGTGGCGTAAATTCAGGAGCCGAACAGTCCCTATTCATCATGTCTCTAAAAAGTGCACTTGGTATTATAAGTGAAAAGATAATTTCACGTAAAGATAATAAATCAATGAGCACTAATGCATATGCGTTGGTTGGCTATAGCCACTGCTTGATTGTTTATTACATTCATGTCCAAAATTAAGATCATAAACTTAAAATCTGAGAAAACTGAGGAACCATTCACTATGCTGCCACGAAATTTGGCACAGAGACATATTACAATGTGAGAAAAAATATAGCAATATAAAAATACGGAAAAGATTTTAACTGTGTATTAAGATGTAGATGATATCAAAAAGTGTGAAATCATGAATCAGAGATAAAACATTTACCTCGGGAAAAATCTGTCCAATATGGAATGTAACTACCATGCACTGCTGTACAAGTTTCACAACGAACTGCCAAACTGTTTATGAGAGTGATAATTAATGTTTGTCACAACAAGGCTTATTCTTCGAAAAGCGTGACTTTTAACTCATGGGGGCTCCTAGAAGGGGGACTACTACTGTGAGAAATGGCTCTTCCTAAACCCTCTTAAACATGTTCAATAGGATTGAGATCCGGAGACCATGCGGCAAATATACTCTTCAAGAAATGTGAGCTCTGCGTGACTACGCATTACCGTTCATAAAATGTAGTCCGGGCCCATAGAACCATGGAACAAAAAAAAAAAACCTCACATAGGCTTAGAGGATCTTATCCCTATAGCGCTGTGCGGTGATATTAACCGCATCGAAGACGTGCAGTGGTGTTCTACTGTCCAACATTATGCCACCCCAGGCAAGAATTTCCTTGCCATCAAATCTGTCGATTTTTGTTACGTAGGACGGATGAAAGCAAGCTCCATTTTCTCTCCAGATTAAGACTTAACAAGAATCACTATCTGGTGAAACTCGGCTCTTCACTAAAAAGAGCCCGCCCCCATTCTTGTGGTGTTCCCGATTGATTTTTCGGCTCCACAATAACCTGCCTTTCCTGTTGAAGGCAGTCAAAGGGACATACACGACTGGATGCCGGGCTTAAAGGTCAGTTTTTGCTAGACATCTGTGGACTGTCTGTCTGGAAATTCTTCTTCCAGACACAGCAGCAAGGCGATGAGCAATCCGAATAGCCATTGTCTGCCCATGTTATACGCTTAATGCCAAGTAGTGATCATGTATCGGTGTCGCTCTGTGGTGAGTGACTTCACTATTGACAGTACCAATTGTTTGGAACTGATTTTTGCAGACAAGAAACCGCTTTCGGTACCATTTATTACCATCGAGCCACTTCTGTTTGAGACTTATCAGCTTCAAGCCTGACATTGTCTCTCCATCCCGAAGGGACCATCTAAACGTTTATGAGAATTTATTCTCTTTGTAAACAGGCTAACTTATTCGTTTGAATGCAATATTCACAAAACTGCAGGCAAAAATCTCAGATGCCTAAACCGTCTTAATCCAGTAGTTCTACAAAAAATAACGCTAAACAACTTCTTTTTCTAAGCCGAAGGCTGGTATTGTACTATCTTTTCTTCCAAATATATAAAATACGTTTTCTATAAATTTTACTAGTAGTAATTACGAATTATGTCGAAAACCATGTTTGTGACCTTAATTTCGGACATGAGTGTACCATAACGCTTAAAAGTAACGCAAGAGCTATTGAAAACGGTCCTCGTAAATTTTCAAATGACGAAGACGACATCTGAGCTGGTATTCCACTGAACAAACTTCTATATTCCGATAACGCGGGAACAGTGAATCTCGACATATTTAACATTCGTCAGACCTCCTACAGAATCTTTTAGAACCTTTTGTAACATATTTTACTTTTCTTTTATTTATGCAATACATATTTTTTTCCTCTAATTTTTATTTATGCCTGGTAGTACTGGTAAAGTAAAAGAGAGATCGGTGCCGAAAAAGAATCCTTCTAACTGAATCCTAGGCTTGGTGATTTGTTTGCCATTAATATGGATTCTGTATCGATATGTCTTATTTTTTTCTCTGTATCGTTTAATTGACGTAATTAATTTAAATTAAGTTATTTTAGTGACTTAGTATAAAATTATTTATACATTATCTGTCACTGAATATCCAGCACCAAAGGGAGTGGCAACAATACACGGCAGCAACACACACAAACACATGATATTTATTTTAAAATAATACTCTGAACACAAAGCTAGAAAAACAGAAGGTTTCAGGACCTCCACAGAGGGCATTATACAAAGCCGCACGTTTTACATAATCAATAAGAGCATGGGTCGCATACTGAAGGATGGCGTTCCATTCCCTGTAAAATATTTGCTACAGAGGACAGAACATACAAGTGGGGTCCAATAATGTCCCAGAAATGTTCGATTCGGGAGAGATCAGGAAAGAAGGGTGTGCAGGGAAGCATCTGCGCATCTTTCAGTGCGCGTTGGCTGCTGAGTGTAGTGTGCTGTCAAAGGTGGTGTACACATCACTCATTCACGGGGAGGGGGGGAGTACATTTTAAAAAGTACGTTAATGAAAGCGTTAAGGGGTAATCTCTATGGTAAAAATTAAAATTCTATCGACTTATGGGAATTGAACTCTTCCTCCTTCTTTACACCTTTGGAAATCAGGATGTTGCAGGTAAAGAACAATGGCCACTCCTGAGGGAAGTGAAATGTTATTGACCACACCACATCTATGAGCGTTGAACTATTATAGTACCATCATTAAGAACAAGTAACATAAAAAAAATTTAAGTCAATTCCTACTTAGATCAACTAAGAAAAATTTTATTTTAGCTACTTTTTATTAAATAGTTACAATTAATATAAATATGTATATACATATGACAGAATCACAACATTAAGTGGTAATTAATTTTTATTATCATTAAAGTATCGTATTGTCATCCAAAACAATCGTGTATATAAATATTAGTTCAACTGAATACTTTAACACGTGAGAAAAAAAAAAACCTTTTCAAGTTTAGACACAAGTCGCCAAAAATGAGGCGCCAACGTGGTTATATTTGTAATCCTTTAAATAATTAGTTTTAATCAATTAATTTTTATTAATTATTATTATATTATTGCATTGTCATCCAAAATAATCCTGTATATAAAATTTGTATTGACGATTGAAAATTCCACCAAGATAAATAAATAAATAAATATATAAATAAATAAATAGATAGAGATTGTGAGCTAATAGTAGGAGTTGAAAAAGAAGTCTACTATCATGCTGGATGCCTTCTCAGATTCAACTTGTCACCACGTCAAAGTCACAATCGCGTTCAAAGAACAAACAGAAGCGTGACTCATTTGAAAACAATATACCATGTGCCATTCCATTGTAACGTCGTGAGAAGGTAGCGTACGAAAATAACAGCACAGCAAGGTTGTGGGAGTAAAAAAAAATACTTTTAATTTTTTCTCCTACAGGGTAATTAGATTAAATTAGATTTAGAATTAATTTGTCTCTGTGCCTACCCAGTATGGTAGCCCCTTTTTGAAGTTACTCTCTCCACAGCTTGTCTCGGTACAATGCGCAAGGCGTTTTTTCTTATTCGCGTCCAGAACTCCTCGTCAGCATCACGGTCCAAAACTCCGAGATCCTCCTTTTGCGCTTTCCGAAAACGACCAGCCCTCGTCTTTCCAATCTTTTTTTCTTTTTTCAGCCTTTTTAAAACATCAGGATAGTTCATTTCTCCCCCTCACGCTTTCTCATTTGTGGGCTCATATGAGTCGATCCTTGAACCTCAACTCATTAGTGCCCATTGGCGCATAATCCGCCAATCGTCCTCTCCCTTGGTTTCTTCACAAACCAGCAGGTGTCCGACACATGCTCCGATGGCCAAACCCCTTCGGCCCACTGCCGTCGTTTTACCGTCTTTGATGACAATTCGCCATTGTGTATGTAAGGCGACAGTCAGCTGCCTCAGAAGCGATCTCGTCCAAAGTAGTATGGCCAGACTATTGTATGTCCAGTCGCACTGACACCAAAGTCCGAATTCTAAATAAACGATAATGAGCCCCAGCTGCAGGTGCACCAAAACTCAGTCTAGTATTGTCCTGAAAGAGTGAAACTCGTTTCGAGAGAGGAGACGTCACATCATCCTCTACGTCCAGTACTATTGAAATGGAGCCATCTGTGCAAGGGTGTCAACGGTTAGGAGTGTATGTCACTAGCAAGCAATAGACAAGTAACCACAGATGGATGCGTTAAGCCACAAGTGCTCATACCACTTTAGCCTTACCAAAACTCCTCAAATTAACCCCACACTTTCTTATTCAAACTATCTTTGCTATAGACGGTGCACTGAAAATATAACTAGGGTCAACCTACTAGTCTCGATCCATTTTCGTAAAATGTTCTGTCTGCTGGAATTATCTCCGTTCTCGGCGGCCTGAAATTCACTGCTTTTACATGTGTCCTCAAAAAAGAAAATATTTGAAATATATATTTTCTTGTCATAAATAACGGCATGGATATTACTTACGCGGGTTTCTTCTCTTATATTCTGCTGCGCCTTTCACATTTTGCAATCATTCACAATCTATCGGAGTGAATGTTCATCAAACTACTAAAAGCATGCACATTTTGGGAAGTTTTTTTTTTTTTTTTTTTTTTTTGTTTCTGTTAAAACTTCCATAAGTTAGCAGTTTTATCAGATGACTTTTTTTTGATCCATTGCTTTTGTAGTTATACAGGGTGTGACAAATCTATACGGAACTTTATCACTAACCTTCTGAGTCGACCTTTTTAGGGAAATTTAATTCCCTACCTATTTCCAATCAACTCCAAAAAGCGGACAGGATTCCTTGTTATGCAGATTAGATAAAGTATTTAAGTCAAACGGAATAGTAAAGTTAGAGCAGTAGGAGATAGAGATTGAAGCAGAAAGCTATAGTGAAGTTAAATTGAAGATTTCTTGTTGGAGATAATTTACTCTCAAGAGGAGTTGAGATTCCGTTGGTAATTATTGATTTATAATTAAAGTCTCATTAAAGTTTTAAGAGTGAGGTTAAAGATAAATGTTCAATAGGAACATAATTAAATATAATTCTGGGATCTCTTTTCGTGGTAATCTTTGCGTGATCGTTATTTAATTTGATCATTAATTAAATTAATTTAAAGGATATTATCTTTAAAACCTCATAATACTAGTTAAACATATTTGTTAATAAGTCTTTGATTCTATTTGGATAAGATAACCAAATAAAGAAAGTTGTTTATAGAAATGGCTTCTGGTTCTTACATGACTCCTATTTATTCTCGTTCTCAAAGTGAGGTCCAAGGAGACCTTCACAAGGGTTGAAAATATCTCTAAACGTTGCTCGGAAATTATAAAAATGTTTTTTTTAAAGAAGGAATTCTTGCCTTCAGCATGAAATTCTAATACTAAATGCCAAATTAAAACAAGCAGCATTCTGTAGAATTTTTAAAACATTTAATAAGATTGGCACTTTTTATGCTCTAAATTTACTTAATACTCGAAATTCAATTATATTACTATTCCGTTATTTGATCTAAAATTGGCGGATTAAATGAATACCGATTTTGTAATGGCATACAAGAAAAGAACTAAAAGAATTGCCCACTTGCCATCTGCAGTAGTTGATTGATATCCTCTATAAAAAAATTATTCTAAATATCGTATTTGAACACTTATTTGAAAAAAAAAACCGGAATTGCAACTGAAGGTGGCTCATTACTTCTCTTCAAAAATTGTTTTTAAATTGCAGATGGGATTAACATCAAATCGGAACTTTTCTACTTTTGTCACTTGTGGAATGTACAAGACTCTTTCATCCGAATCTTACGAAGCTATAATCGTATTACGTTATGAAATGCGGAAAACATGCTACAAAATGCCTTTCCTATTTATTTTCTTTGTGTATAAAGTCCTTACCTCTTAAGTCTCTCGAAATATGCATTGATATTTGCCACATTTTCCCCAAAGCATTCATTGCTGAAGTTCCGAAAGTTCGTTTTCGTCTTCTTTTTTCGAAAGGTAAGGTAGTGCACCAGGTGAAACAAACAATCACCAAAATAAACTACATTTAATGCTGCTTCCTCGACAAGCTTTTGAACTAGCAGGGCCGCTTATTTAAACCACCGACCTACCGGTTCGCAGTTACACCGTGCATGCCTTAGACGACTGAGACGAAAGGAATCCCTATTTGAGCCAATCGTGAAGGGATTTTGTTACTGTCCTTTGTTTATTGTGACTTGCAGAAGGAAGCGCCGATGCACTAGTTAAGCGATGAAGGAAACGTAAGCGTCGGAAGCATGCACAAAGCGCCGGAGAAGAAAGAATAGCAGTAGGAAGACATGCCCTTGCTAATTTGTGTTACAAATCTTGTTGGCAGACAGACGTGTGCTGACAATGTGGTTTCTAATAGAAGCTGTTCCGGTATGAATGTACACATGAGACTAGTGTGTCCGTCATCTATGAACGCATAAAGTTTCAGTACGATGAAGAGGTCATGTCCTATTAAATATTTAGTCCCTAGTTTAGCATATTTAAAGAAAGAAGGCAGAATGTGGAGGATGGAGGTTGAAATAGATGTCCCTCCGGATCCACAAAGGAAAACAACATTACTAGAGTACAGGATATAATGTACATCAATGACGTGGAAGGCTCCAATTTCTCTAGTGACGGAAAAAACACCCTTGAAAAACAGTGCTGGAATGAAAAAGGCTGAGCAACAATTCCATGCATCACAGGGCACAAAGTTTCAACAGAGAGGTTTCTTCAAACTGATGATAACGATGATAAGAGACTCAATGTCGGCTGAGAGACTCTATCGGAAAAATAGTGCCAAGTGTATAGTTTATGATGTCGTAATGTAATTGTTTTTAGCAATAAAGTTTCTGTGTTTAAAAAAAATAACAACACTTACTTTTGAAACGTCCCTTGTAACTTATAAATCCTTTACCACAAACAAATCCAAAGTTTCCCCCCAAAAACGTAAATATCATCAGATTTTCCTCCCTACACAAGTGATGATTTAGTTTCGCATACATAGTCCGTAAAACCTTTGGTACGAAATAAGACTTTTCTTTTAATGTACCTTTCGATATCCGTTATTTCAAATGAGGTATATAAAAATGGATTGAAATTATTATTTATTTTCAGATTGGCTGTACTCTACTTTACCTCTGAGATCCCTGTTGACAAATGATATGAAGAAGGCATTTCAAAACAAAGCTTTCCAAATCTATTTAAAGCATAATCAAAGGCTACCTGACGGATCAAGTTGCATATACTACAGTAATTTTACTGCCCTGGTCATCAAATCTCCAAACGAAATGATTCTCAATTATTACTCGTCTGATGAAAAGGCATCTCATCCTCAGATTCAGGTTACAGAACTTTCTTCATCAGCATATTTAAATCAATCTCTATTTTCAACCCCAAAAACACCACCACCATTATTATTTGTAAAACCGACGCCAAGAGATATTCCAACTTTACCTACACAAGAGACTTCGATTACCTCTCCAAATCACACTGTACTCTTGCTTCCAGGAGACACTCCACTATCTTTTGAAAATGATCCTTCATCTTTAAAAAAAGGTGTCTCTTCGTTGAAAATAGAAGAAGTATCGCCACAGTTGACCGAGGAACTTTCGAGTCAAACAACGCTTTCAGTAGCAACACTTACATCATCTACTCCACCACTGTTTCCACCACTTTCACCAAACACTAAACCACAGATTTTACCGTCTAGTCAGCTTCCGGTTTTACCATTCAATCAAACCCTCCTTTTATCATCTACTTTTACATCATCTAGTCAACCACCTCTATCACAATACAGTCAAGCACCAATTTCATCATTTATACTTACATCATCTAGTCGACAATCGCTTTTACCGTCTTGTCAGCCACCACTTTCATCATCTACGCTTATATCTAGTCAATCATTACTTTTATCGTCTAGTCAGGGACCTCTTGCATGCCACAGTCAGTCAACTCTTGCTCCACAGAGTCAGCCAACATTTACATCCCATAGTCAGCCAGCATTTGTATCCCACAGTCAGCCATCGTTTGCATCCAACAGTCAAACACCATTGCCAATACACAGTCAGCCACCACTTGCTTCCCACAGTCAAACACCGTTGCCAATACACAGTCAAGCACCACTTTCATCATTTACGCCTACATCATCGAATAAAACACTGCTTTCACCAAATAGTCAGTCTCCACTTTCACCAAAAATTCGATCACCAATATCCCGAAACATTCAGCCATCCCTTTCATCAAACATTCAATCACCAGTTTCACGAAATATTCAGCCACCATTTTCACCAAACAGTCAGCCACCACTTTCATCATCTACCTGTACATCTAGTCAACCACCACTTTCATCATCTACCTGTACATCTAGTCAACCACTACTTTCATCATCTAGCCAAACCCAACTTTCACCATACAATCAAGCAACGCTTTTATTACCTCCGATTACATCATCTAGTCAAGAAACGTTTACATCACCAAGTCAAGCATCATTTGCACAACCCAGTCAAGCACCTCCTTTACTTTCCAATCAAACATATCTTTTACCATCCAGTAAAGAACATTATGTACCACTTAATAAAGCACCTTCTATACCACCCAATAAAGCAACTCCTTTACTACCCCGCAAAGCAATTCCTAAATCACCCGGTCAAGCTTCTCGTAAACCATCTGGTCAAGCATCTTCTTTACCACTCGATCAAGCACTTCCTTTACTAACCGAGCAAGCTCCTCGCTTACCAGATAGTCAAGATCCTCTTTTACCACCCAGTCAAGTATTTTCTTTACTATCCAATCAAGTACCTCCTTTGCCGTCTAATAAATTACCTCCTTTACAGTCTAATGAAGTACCTCCTTTACCGTTCAATAAAGTGCCTCCTTTACCATCCGATAAAGCACCTTTTTTACAATCCAATCAAACACCTCCTTTACCACACATTAATTCACCTTCTGTATCACCTAATAAAGCACCTTCTGTAACGCCCAATAAAAAACCTCCTTTAACAGTCAATATAGCACCTCCTTTACAAACCAGTGAAGATCCTCCTAAACCATCCAGTCAAACTTGTCGTAGGTCACCTGGTCAAACTCCTCGTAAACCACCTGATCAAGCATCTTCTTTATCACTCGATCAAGCCCTTCCTTTACTAACCGAGCAAGCTCCTCGCTTACCACATAGTCAAGATCCTCTTTTACCACCCAGTCAAGTACTTCCTTTACTATCCAATCAAGTACCTTCTTTACTATCCAATCAAGTACCTCCTTTACCATCTAATAAATTACCTCCTTTACCGTCTAATAAAGTACCTCCTTTACCGTTCAATAAAGTGCCTCCTTTACCATCCGATAAAGCACCTTTTTTACAATCCAATCAAGCACCTCCATTACCACCCAGTCAAGCATATCATTTGCCTTCCGATCAAACACCTCCTTTACCACACATTAAATCACCTTCTGTATCACTTAATAAAGCACCTTCTGTAACGCCCAATAAAAAACCTCCTTTAACAGTCAATACAGAACCTCCTTTACAACCCAGTGAAGATCCTCCTAAACCATTCAGTCAAACTCGTCGTAGGTCACCCGGTCAAATTCCTCGTAAACCACTTGGTCAAGCATCTTCTTTACCACTCGATCAAGCACTTCCTTTACTAACCGATCAAGCTCCTCTTTTACCAGTCGATCAAGCACCTCTTTTACAATCCGGTCAAGCAACTCTTTTACCTACCGGTCAAGTATCTCTTTTACCTCCCGAACAATCACATCCTTTACCCCCCGAACAATCACCTTCTATACCCCCCAATAAAGCCCCTTCATTACCGCCCAATAAAGCTCCTCCTTTAACATCCTGTGAAGCTCCTCCTAAACCAACCAGTCAACAACCTCCTCCTAAACCACCCAGTCAACCTCCTCCTAAACCACCCAGTCAACCTCTGCCTAAACAACCCAATCAACCTCTGCCTAAACAACCCAATCAACCTCTGCCTAAACAACCCAATCAACCTCCGCCTAAACCACCCAGTCAACCTTCGCCTAAACCACCCAGTCAACCTTCGCCTAAACCACCCAGTCAACCTTCGCCTAAACCCCCAGTCAACCTTCGCCTAAACCACCCAGTCAACCTTCGCCTAAACCACCCAGTGAAGCTCCGCCTAAGCTACCCAGCCAAGCTCCGCCTAAGCCACCCAGCCAAGCTCCACCTAAGCCACCCAGCCAGCCTAAACCCAGTCAAGCTCCGCCTAAACCACCCAGTCAAGCTCCGCCTAAACCACCCAGTCAAGCTCCGCCTAAACCACCCAGTCAAGCTCCGCCTAAACCACCCAGTCAAGCTCCGCCTAAACTACCCAGTCAAGCTCCACCTAAACTACCCAGTCAAGCTCCGCCTAAACTACCCAGTCAAGCTCCGCCTAAACTACCCAGTCAGCTCCGCCTAAACTCAAGCTCCGCCTAAACTACCCAGTCAAGCTCCGCCTAAACCACCCAGTCAAGCTCCGCCTAAAACACCCAGTCAAGCTCCTCCTAAAACACCCAATCAAGTATCTCCTTTACATCTCGATGAAGCACCTCCTTTACTACACGAACAGGCATCTTCCTTACTTCCCGATCAAGCACACCCTTTTCTACCTAGTCAAGCACATTCTTTACAAACCTATGAAGCTCTTCACCTACCCCCTAGTGAAGGTTCTCCTTTACCACCCAGTCAAGCACCCACTTTACCAGCCAATCAAGCATCTCCTTTACAATTTGATCAATCACCTCATTTACCATACGATCAACCATCTCCTTTATCATCCATTAAAGCAACTTTACCACCCGGGGAAGCACCTAGTCAAGCTCTTCGTAAGCCCCTCAGCCTAGATCGTCGTAAACCACCCAGTCAAGCTCTTCGTAAGCCACCCGGTCAAGCACCTCTTTTACTACAGCACCAAGAATCTCCATTACTATTCGATAAAGCACCTTCTTTGCTACCCGGTCACGCTCCTTGTTTACCACCCAATCAAGTAACTGTTTTACTTCCCTATCAAGCACAACCTTTACCACTCAGTCAAGCCTCTCCTGTACCGCATGATCAAGCATTTGCTTTACCACCTGATCAAGCACATCCTTTATCAGCCTGTCAAGCACATCCTTTAATAACCGACCAAGCTTCTTGTTTACCACTCAGTCAAACATCTCCTTTACCTCACAATCAAGCACCTTCTTTACCACTCAGTGAAATATCTCCTTTACCTCGCGATCAAGCACATCCTTTACCACCCGGTCAAGCTCCTCGTTTACCACCCAGTGAAGCACCTACTTTATTACACGATCAATCACCTCCTTTACTTTCCAGTCAAGCACCTCCTTTACCCTCCTCTCAATCACCTACTTTACAATTAAGTCCTCCTGTACCAACTCGCCAAACTCGTCGTAAGTCACCCATTCAAGTACGTCGAAATCCACACAGGCAGGCCCGTTACAATTCATCCTCTAAGGCCTATCCTGCACTTGGTCTAGCTCTTCGTTTATCATCTAGGAAAGCGCGTCGGAAGCCATCCACTCAAACTCCTCCTTTACCACCCAGTACAGCTCCTCCTTTACCACCCAGTCAAGCACCTCATTTGTCACTCCAGCAAGCACCGCTTTTACCCTCTAATCAACCGCTGCTTTTAACTACCAATCAACCATTGTTTTTAACATCCAATCAAACACTGTTTTTACCCTTCAATCAACCACTGATTTTACCCTCCAATCAACCACTGTTTTTACCCTCAACCACTGTTTTTACCCTCCAATCAACCACTGTTTTTACCCTCCAATCAACCACGGTTTTTACCCTCCAATCAACCACGGTTTTTACCCTCCAATCAACCACGGTTTTTACCCTCCAATCAACCACGACCAACCACGGTTTTTACCCTCCAATCAACCACGGCTTTTACCCTCCAATCAACCACGGCTTTTACCCTCCAATCAACCACGGCTTTTACCCTCCAATCAACCACGGTTTTTACCCTCCAATCAACCACTGTTTTTACCCTCCAATCAACCACAGTTTTTACCCTCCAATCAACCACGGTTTTTACCCTTCAATCAACCAAACTCGTCAGCCACTGCTTTTGACATCTAAGCTACTACCTCCTTTACCATCTGTGCAATCTGCGTTTTTACCATCCAATCAATCGTCACTCTTGCCATCTCGTCCGCCACTCTACAGTCAATTGCCACTTTTACGATTTAGTCAACCCCTGCTTTTATCACTAAAAGAATTGCAGCTTTTACTATCCAATCAATCACCATCCTTACGGTTGCGGCTTGTTCTAAAATAAAAAAAAATATTAGCTTCAATCAATTATAACAAATAAAATTAATAAAATATTGTAGTATACATATTTTATATTCGTATATACGTAAGAGTTTCAAAAAGTTATCTAATAAGCCCATTCTGTAAGCGTTTATTCAGGCAATTAAAAATACTAATATAAGAAGGCACATGTACAAATTACTTTTCAACATAGTCATCATATTTATCAAGAAAATCGGTTCGCTAAACCATCGAAACCAGCATTTCAGAAATCAGTGTCAATGTTGTACAACCACGTCAAAAGGGCTTGCTGAAACTCAGCATCGGTTCTGAAATGTTGACCTCCTAAGTGATTCTTTACAGATCCGAAGAGATTAAAATCACTTGGTGTGAGGTTAGGAATGTAAGGAGGATGGTCCAGTACCTCCAGCCAAAAACGCTCTTTCTTTCTCTCCGTATATCTGTTCTGCCTTTTTCAAATTTCGTGCACCCAAACCACATCTGTCTTCGTGACATAACACTTGTACCATACAGTTCAACTAACTGCCGATGAATTTGAGCTGGAGAATTTTTCTTTAAATGCAAAAACCGTATCACACTTATTTCAATCACGCACCTTTTCTGTCGGCGCAGCCACATTCTAACTGAGATTTAGTTATGTTACTGGAGGACCATCTAGCAGTACCATTTGAATGCTGTGATCGTCTTCGTTATTTTCAGAGGGACTTTTATTCATAGTTCTGAGTTCTTGTCACCTTACTTTTTGAAACACTTATTTTCATATAAAGAGAGAGCGAGGAAGTCTGTGTGATTGAACAAAGAAAAAAAATGTATAAAAGCGTTTGCCGATTAATTTCTTGCATGGTATAATCTGTGATTGGGCTGCCTGCTAAGTGAGAAACCAACGATCGGATTTCAATGAAGCTTAAAGCACATGCTATGTAGTGCATTCTTTACTTAAATTTGAAAAGAATGACATTCACAACGAAAAACGTATTTCAAGAAGTTAATAGCTAGTTAATATTCACGTTAAAATCATGATTTAGTTCTCTACTAAAGGTATTAGCAATGACTATCATTTTTGTTTGTCACCGATAACACACCGATTGAAAAAAGGAAAGAAAAAAATTGGTTTAGACTCTCTCTAACGCAACTTCGGCAAAACATTTGTCTAGGTAATAATATTTAATTGATTTAAGTTTCATGATTAAGGATAGATGAGTCATTTCAGATGTGAAATGATAGTACATTAATAAGCGATGTAACTTCCAAAATTTTGAATATGAACACAGTAGCGTAGCGTGAGCTTTCCCCGCCTGGGGCCGACCGGAAATTTGTCGCCTATTTTAATTACTAGTCAAGAAAATCAGTAAAAGTAAAAAAAAAGCAGCTTTACATTTTATTGATTAAAAATACACTTTTCGTGTTTTTTTCATAGCAAAATCTTTTATACAATTGTCAATATCAATATGTATGTCATGTTCAATTGCCCGAATAGCTAAATTTGTCAGCCTTAACGTGGACATAGTCGATCTGAGATAATTTTTAATTAATTTTAGCATATAGAGAACCTTCTCTCACAACTGGCATTACTGATGGCAGATGTTAAAAAATTCTCAACATTATGACAATGTTTGGTAAGCCGTCTTCAAGTTTGGACTCAGTAACATATACGCCACTGTATAAGCATGCAAACTTGTATGTAAAGTGTTATACAGGTACAGAATATCAGTTTGTGGGATGGAATTACATTCTTGTTGCACTTCGCTGATTAATATAAGAGCGTTTAATTCTGGTCGTAGATGACGTTGAAGTTACTATTTAACGATATCCTAATACTGCTCGATTGAATAAAGATCTAGTGATCTAGGTGGATAAGGCAACACGTTGACTCTCTATAGAGCATGTTGGGTTACAACAGCAATATGAGAATGCGCATCATCCTGTTGGAAAACATCCCTTTGAACAATTTTCATAAATAACAGCGCAACGGTTTGAATCACCAGACTAGCGCAACGCATAACTCTGCAGTCAGGGTGCGTGGAATAACCCCAAGAGTGCTCCTGTTATCATAGGAAATTGCTCCTCAGACCATAACTGCAGGTCCATTGTGTCTAAGCGACAAAATTGTCGTTTGCAAGCGTTGACCTGGCCTAATCAATATACGGCCATCACTGATACCAATACAAAAACAGCTCTCATCGGATAACACAACTCATTGTCACTCTGTTCTCCAATGTGCTCCAGAGTGACTTCTCTGAAGTCGCAGATGTCAGTGAATTGGGTTTAATGGCATGAATGCTAAGGGCATCTGACTCGGTATTATTCCTCAAACAATCGATTCAGTACTGTTCACTATATAACTCTAAAGCCGATAAAAGCTATAATTTCAGCTATAAATGTACTACGATTCTTCGCAGCCTTGCGGCGATCTTCTCAGCCAGGGTTGACCGGTGCGTAATTGGACCCTGGTTTTCTTGAGATAGTCTCTTTAAGTGACCTCTGCTGCCAATCAATCAGATACACTCCTGCCCAGTCTTTCTGCAAGCCACCTTTTATTTTCTAGAAAATCCACCTTTTATTTTGCTATTTTATGCGACCTCATTCAAACCCAGTGAGTTGTTGATAATGGCTTCTTCAAGGTATTCTTGACTAGTATCAAATTTAGACGATTAGCAATGTTCACGAGCTTTACAGCTAATATTGAAAGTACATCTTAATAAAATAAAAGGAAAACATCTTTTTCTTTTAATAGTCTAAGAACTGGGGAAATAAGCATTATTTAATTTTTCTTGTTTAAAATTATTTGCTATTTACATTTAACGCAGCATTCTTCTTTGATGTAATTGACATATTGTAAATGACACTAACTGATTATTAAATTAGTTTTTTAGTGATATTTAATTATATTTGTGAGCTATAGCTTTAGTGCCTGGTCTTAAAATTTTAAGGAATCTTGTAATGGAATTGAAGTTGTTTAAAAATACATTTTGAAAGCAACGCATGAAGAATGTTTTTGAGAAATGAAGATTATCTTTAAGAATTTTATTTACTCTTATTTAATTTCGAAGTCTTATTTCGTGATCAATAAGAAATCTAATTCACTCAAAAAGAATCGAATATTTTTAAAATATTCACATTATACACTGGACTTCAAAAGTTAAGGTACAACACTTTTCAAAGCTCGCAAAAACAACAAAGGCTGTAACAATAAACTTTGCAGTTTATATGAATGATAGTAATGAAATTTAAAAAAGTTATGCAAAAGCGAAAGGAAACTTTTATTTTATAGAAAGAACGAGGTATATATGAGTGAGAGGAAAATATACAAATATCACACACACACAGGCTTTCGTAATTTCGCAGATAACTCATTGGCTGTTTCGTTGAGAATAATCAGTACTGTCTTGCAATGTCTAGAAGTCGTTTGCCACATACGTTAAGATGGCGCGCAGTCGGATGGAACAAAATGGGATTGTCCCAGGCTGATGCTGCTAGACACCCCAATGTGTCTCATAGTGGGTTTCAACGACTGTGGGATCAATATAAATCGGAAGATTCTTTGTTCAAAAGACATGTTCCAGTCAGACCACGACCTACAAAAGCCACAGAAGACTGTTTTCTATTTCTTTCGGTCCGAAGGAGAACCACCACTATTGTGCCGCAGCTCATTGCAGACCATTTTGCAGCAACAGGAAGAATTTCCGTTACCACGGTGCGTAGACGTCTTCTAAATGCAGGCCTTTATTCAAGACGACCAGTTGCGTGTGTCCCCCTCAACGGACGACAGAGAAGGGCCCACTTATTGTGGCCAAGACACCATGTTTCCTGGACCAGATATCAATAGAATTCTGTTCTCTTCACAGACGAGTCCAGATTCTCACTGGAAAGTGATTCATAGTGTCTGCTGATCCGGAGGGGAATAACGCCCCAGGTACCATCAATCCAACACTACTGAAAAAATAGTTAGAGGTGGTGGAATCATGGTTTGGGCAGGGATCTCACACTGACTTCCATGTGTTTCTTCGACTGTTGCGAGATACCTTAATCATATGTCCACCCATATGCTGGTGCTATTGGTAAAGATTTCATTCTGACAGATGATAATGCACTAACTGAGCTGAGGACTATCTTGAGGGCCACGATTTGGAGCGAATGGAATGGCCATCTCAATCTTCAGACCTAAATCTGATGGAATATCTTTGTGACTAATTTGTCTGACAGGTTGCTGCTTTAAGTCCTTCTCCAAGGTCGTCACTTGAGCTAGAACAAGGCTTACTTCGTTTCTGGTCTTCGCTTCCCGACAACTTAATTGACAGAATGCAAAGTCAATGTCTCCAATGCATTCAAGTTAGTGGACACATTCCTTGCTAGAACCATTTTTTGTAATGTTTTACCACATAAAAATGTGATGTGCTGTTTTATCTATGAATGGACTTTTCTGTCAAGAAATCTTTCTTGTAAATCATTTCCCCAAAATACTTGCATTCATTTCTATTTCAGATTCAATAAATGTCTAATGCAACTTTCAAAAATCTTGTGATTTCGCGGATTCTCTTGAGCTTCTGGCACCAAAGACTGCAGAAAGAGACCAGTAGAGGATCTTTTGTATTCTATATGTAAATCAACAGATCCTTAAATGCATATTGTTGCCACACATAATTGTCTATATTCCACTTAATTTTATTAAAAAAACCCGAGTGTGTGTTTCCGAGCCTACGTTGATAACCAGTGATAATAAATCATGCAAAAGAAAAATAATTAATGTTACTTTAGGCGGGTAGGTTGTATTTTCCCCCCCAACATTTGAATGTGGTGGGTGATAAAGTTCAGGCTTTTACTGGGAGAGATATTTTCTATTCTCAAGTTTCTTATAAAGGAGTGATTTATCTCATTGAAAAAAAAATTACTTCTCATTTGTTGTCAGGTAAGCTATCGATACCTGATTTTTGCCTTTGAAAATTTTATTGGATACATGCCAGATTTTTGGGAAATACTGTATGTTGACATAAGTCTACATAATTTTTTTTCAAAATAAATACATAAAATAAAAATCCTGGTAATCATACAGAGTAACTTATGACTATATACATTCCCATAACACACTTTTTTAGAATTAAAAACAAATCATGCATTTAAGTGTTAAGATATGACAAGATTCACAAGGCTAATGGGCATTTCAAACACAACATGGACTAAAAAAGCTAGTTGATATTTTTTAAAATAAGCCGTTTGTGTTATCATTTGTCATAAATGTTTTTAAAAACTCCATTCAACTGAGCAGTAAATATAATTAAAGGCATGTTAAGAAATATTTCATACAATAGAAGTAGTTGCAGCAAACCAGTAGTATTGAAACTGTGTTTCATGAGTCACAAAAAAAATCGAAAAGAAACTTATAAATGTGCATGCAAAATGAATTCACATTATGTATTAAGTTTGTATAACCATAATTATTTACAGCTCATCCCAATCTTTAAAACTGAAAATTTTATTTATACATAATAGCTTTATTTTGCAATAGTTTTTAAACTTTTATTACAATTTAATAAAAAATTGAAACGTTTTATCTTTGTATGTACTACCTTCTAGATTGTGAATATTTTATTGTTTACTATTCCAAGTTCCACAAGACAATTTTATACTAGTTAGTACAATGTCTTGCAAAGCTGAATAATTTTCTAATGAAAAATGTTTTTTGCCTTTGTGGAAATAACCTATAACAAAAGAGGAAACAACTTATCAACAGAATTTATGTTAATCTAAACTAAAGCAAGAACAGCTCCTAAATTTTAGGTTAAAAATTCATGCAAAATACACAGTATTTCTCACACAGCTATAAACATTTTAATGCCTTTCAAAAAATTATGTTTAAGTGAAAAATATTTCTCAACGAGAGTGGCTATAGAAACAAATTAACCGCGGAATATATAATGCAAATGTAATTAATCTCAATAGATCTAGACTTTTGACAGTTTGTGTGAAGAAAGGCAAGAACATATCCCAGTTACTAAACATAATTCATGGGTAGGTGACACTTGGATCACAGATTATTATTATTATTAATGAGTTAATTATATTAAAAGGAGATTAAAAACTTTTAATAATAGATGCAATACTTTTGCCTTTATATGAAGTACCTATAATGCATAACTGGTAACAAACATGCTGATTTACTTTAAAATATATTCTAAGTGTGAGTATGGAATAGGGTTCCACAAAAATACTTTCTAATTCCATGCTATGAAAAAGTTTGAAGACCACAGCAGTAACTGAACAATTATCATATACTGTCAAGGTTAGAATCCCAATTTTATTATAGAAACATAGGAAGGATAACGACGCTGCCCCACTTTAAATAGAGCCGAGTTTCTTAGTTATTAAATGGTGTAGAAGTCTGGAAAGGATTCTAGTTTCAAAAGTATAGTTTATGTAAGAGTTGTCCCCGACATTTAACTGCAATTCAAAATAATGAGGGTGTCGCCTTTATCCCTCATATAACTTGTACAGTAATTTTCATTTCTGTGGCTCTGATATTCCCTGTATGTAACAATCAGGTGTCTTTAAATTTAAATTTTGCTGAATGTTCAATCCAATCACGAAATGAAATTTTTTTTCTGTAAATATGGTTGTAACCAATATTTTATAAAGTCACATACATAGCTATTTTAAAAAAATTAAATTAAAAGGGCAAACAAACTAAAACAAAAATCAAAGCAGAATAGGTTAAAATATATTGATGTATAATTCTTTAATTTAAAAAATGCTATAAATAAATGTTTGTTTAAATTTTTTAATAATTTATCTTAAAAGTTGTAAAAACATTCCATACAATTTAATTTCATAGTCCATATGATTTAATCAAGGATTTCAAAGGGTGTATAGACTGCATAAAATCATATCAAGTTATTAACTAACAAAAAAAATTTAACTTGGAGCATCTCTCTCAACACCTTTTTACTGTATTCTATATAATTATTTTTAACTGTAAAATTTAAAAAGAAAATACAAAATACATTCAATTAAATTTGAAATAAATGGATAAATTCCTATAAACAAAATTAAAAACCATGTGAAAGGAAACAAGCAACAAGATTTTCTTGTTCAGTAAATATTTATTATACAATTTTGAAGACTAGAAAACACAGTGCACAATTTTCAACGCTGTAAAAGTTATGCTTATTGCACTAAACTAGCAATCTAGTGTAACATTAATTTTAAAAAAAAATTGGTAAAAAACCCTTTTTTTTCAATACAAAATATTGGCACTCATCCAGTGCACTGTCATTTCATACAACTTACTGAAATTTCATTAAAATGATGTCAAATCTAGTAAACAACGTAATCAAAAAAACAGAAGCAAATGAAATATAGTATATTCAAAATATACATTTAAAATAAACATCTATATACCATGTAACACTAGCATGTTAAAAACTAAAATAACAGCAAATAATTAGCTAATTAACTAGAAATAAAGTATCACAGTAAGTTTATGAAACATCAAGTACACTAATCTCAAGATATATAAGTTAATGAAAATTAATTTTGATGACAACCAGACATATGCTGATAAATATTTAAGAGGAAGAAATATACAAAATATCAGCACGGCTTTGTTTACACATCCAAAAATCATACAGGTTATATTATATATGCTAAGTATCATCAAAACAACTGTTTACAAAACTTTTTTTCTCTCTCAATGAATAGTTTTTAGACTGTACAAGTCAAACAGGTAACCACGTAAAACCTTGTTTGTAATATAACTTTTTTGCATCATGCAATTTCTTTTTATTTTACTCTGTACTAAAAATGGTTTTACAGAAAATGATAAAGCTTAAGTTTATTACAGTGTAATAGATTTTAAAAAGTTAGTTTACCATACCAATATAACAATTTCAAGTAAAAAGGCATATTATTATCAAATGAAATTCAAAATAATAGTGTGCAGTTTTTTAAAACAATTTTAACGTTCAATTTTTATTTATGTAACCAGTAAACTAAAAATCTTTTTAAAATGATATATTTATAAAAAGAAATTACTGCTGCATTTTCTAATTCATCAACTTGAAAATAAATTTGTATTTTGCAGGAAACAAAATAAAACAATTCAAGTGTCTTGTAGCATCTCATATAAAATGCGAAAATTCACTCCTTCTTGAGAATTGCAGGGGAAAGGGGGGGGACAATAGTACCAATTATTACTTCATTGATTTTATCTAAGAAAAAGCTCTACAAATGTTTTACAAACAATTTGATTTAAATCTCAAGAAGTATCACTGACGTAGAAAAATTCTTTATTATGATGTACAGGAATTGGAAAGGAGGGTTTAATTTATGCTAATTCTTTTGAAAGAATTATTGTGAAACAAAAAATTATATAGATAAAAAAAATATAACATTTCAAATTAACAGGTTATTCTTAACATATTGGCACCATATAATTCTTAACAGAATAAAATTTTATTTTAAAATTTCTAACAAAAAGGAACTATGCTGATGTTTCTAACAAATTGTTTAACTGTCAACTGCATATTTTCAATCACAGAACAGTAGAAAAATTTGATCAAAGAAAAATTCTTTTATCGACTTAACTTTTCACATCCCACAAATTTACATTTTACTTTCATTTCACAAGCACAAAAAGTGCTCATAAAAATGCAATACTTTTGTTGCAGTTATCGAAAAAAATTACCCTTCTCGAAAAGTGAAGGAGTCTCTTTGATGTTGAGTTTCAACAAACATCCTTTTAAAGGAAAAAAAAGCAGCTACAAGCAACATAACAGAAAGAAAAGAAAGTGTCAACTCTTGCTGCTAAACAAAGGAGGCAGGATTTGCTTCCAAACAAATAAGAAGGGGGTGGGGTCCACTCAAAGCCTTGTATAAGGGAAATAATACATTGTTTGAGGCAGATCCAGCTGCCATCCACTAGCATGAAGCTCTATTAATTCGAGAAGGGTTTTACGGATTTGTGCATTAATGGACGGATTTATAAACGCATCACGCAAGTTTATCACCAGCTGCTGCATTCGTTGGGCACAATCAGCTTCCAACTGTTTGCCCACAGAACTCAACATCTTGCGCAGGATTCCTATCTGAAAGAGAAACAAAATATTATGCTATATAAAAATTTAAATTACATTTCATTTGTTTTCAATCAAGATTCTATTTGAGTAACATAGCAAGCTACTGACATTTTGAATCATAGTATTCTGATGTCACTGGAATTGGAATTTACTATCATATACATAACCAGTATACTCAAAAAGTCCAATCAAATTTAACAGAGAACAAACCCTTAGCTTTAAATAAAAGCTTTAGACAAAATGAAAACTATGATTAGTTGTTTCACTATAATACAACTACAAATTCTTACAAAAATGAAATTATAATTTAAATAAAAAAAAAATTATAGTATAACCATCCATTTTTAAACTGCAGTGTGCTCCCTGACAAAGCCTTTTAAATGTATGACCTAGAGAGAGAGTTTTAATTTTTCAACCAAAAAGAAAAAAAACACATACAAATGTAATTTTTTGATTAATTAAAAAAAATCACGGAATCTTGATATTATCAAAAGACCTGAAATAATCTTCAGTTTGCATAACACAAAAAGAGACTAGTTTTTACTAGAGTTGGAAACATCAGTTTATAAGTATTTTTACAAGTCACAATAATGCATTTAAAACACTAATAACATATATAGCATACATTCTAGGTTACATAACATTTTACTTTGTAAAGAAAATTTCACAGAAAATACACACAAAAAAGTAAAATACTTGTTGAATTACTTGTACTGTGTATCATTTGTTTTATATATTATGGTCTACTTTTAAGGGTTACTTATACATAAATCAGACCTGATTTAAAGAAATAAATAATGACAATGTGCAGCAGCTTAATTAGTAGAAAAAAGAACAGTCATGATATATCCAGAAAAAATAATTGAAGATATTTTTCCTTAAAAACTACATAAGATAAATGTACAAAGATAAAAAAAATTGTATATTTATCATTAAAGTAATATATTAACTGCTTCTAACCTTTGTACAACTTTTAACAATAAAACCAAATTAGAATAATTGAGATCAATAAATAATCTGCAAAACATTTTATTTCTTTCTCATGAAGCTAAAAATATGACATTAATTTCAGGTGATATATTAAAAACATTTTATATGAAAACACATTCACAAAAAGAAACTTCTCCTAAAATGTTATTCATACATAAGAAATTCAACATTTTCTAGAAAATTTATTTCTAAATAAATTTAGAATAAAACAAAATATTGTTAAACAATGTATACGATACAAATTCCCCAAGATCTTTTTTCCCTTAATTTTAATAAAGAAATAAAATAAACAGGTTAAAATTAAAAACCAATTAAAGATTATTTTATCCAAATTTACTTTCTTGGTAATTATGAATTTGTTATTTATGAATTTATTTAATTTATACCAGTTTTAAAAAAAAAAAAAAAAAAAAATATTTCAAAAATGTAAAAGCAATAATAATTTTAATATAATATAACACATTTAAAAAAAGTGCTTTCTTATAAAACCAGTAAATCGTTAATACTAATATTACATTACAACATGTTCAGCATATATAATCAAAATTTATCTTTTACTGACAAAAAGGTATGCATCTCAAAAGAATAAATTAAAAGTAACAAAAAAAAGCACATTCATGTATATATAATTGCTTGTATAAAACAATTATTATTATTATAAATCCCCTATTGTATATGCACAAAAACATTTACCTCTCCTTCACTATTCAATGATGGCGGCTTCAGTATAATATTTGCACATTCATAGAGCAAAGTCTGCAGGGTAAGGGCCAAGTGAGCCATTGGCGAATTCGGGTGTGGCCCTATCAACTGACCACTTTGGGTGGGCTGAATCATTTGGCAATGTTGGTTCTTTACATGTAGATAGAGTTCAGTGAGGAAAGACACATAGGCTGTCCATCGTCGCATTCCGGCTGCTGTCGTTCCCACTGATGTCAAGAAAGGAGAGCGAAGTAATTTGTCTCGCTCATTGTACCATTCCCTACAGCAGTTTTGAAGACTCTCCAAGAAAGTGTGATCATGTTCTTTCTACAAGATTAGTTTATATCAAGTAATTCAAGAATTATGGATCATTCACTTAATATTTTAGTTACAAGTCATACATAAATTGAAATTATTATAAATAAAATTAAACTCACAAACAGCTTTTTATTAACAATTTATAAAATTGCATAATTTAGAATTACTCTATGCTCAGAAAGAAATTTGTTTTTAAATATTTTGAAGTTTTAAATGCATACAGAACACTGCATCTTTTTTTTTAAGAAACAAATATTGGATTCTGCTACTGGCATATTTCGGCTACCAAACAAATCCAATACTTTGAAGCATATCATCCAAGCTTACTCTGCTTCTCTGAGCTCTTGATTAACATATAACAAAATAAAAATATTTAGTTCCTTATAATTTTTCTAAACTTCAAATATTTTTATAGTACATATAAACTTGCAAATAAATTCAAATTTAAAATTTTTCAACACTTAAGAAAATTAAAACTGCCAGAAGAATTACATTTAAACAAAATTAGCTCAAAATTTTATAATACTAAAGATTAAAAATGATAATGGTGACATAAAGAAAAACAATTATACAGAGATTAACACAGTTTATAAAATAATTCTTTGATGTGTGAAATAGGTATAACAACTATGCTGTGAACTGCTTGTTAATTTATTAATGTTACATTTTTTAGTTACACGAGGGCTACTAGAGACAGATGCCATAATTTTGAGCCACAGGTCAAGTGACCTAAGCTAGCATTCCACTCCCTTAATTCTCACACTGAGTCAACATGAAAACTTGGCACCTTGACAGATTTAACATGCATTAAACCCTTCTGCATGGCAAATAATATTTTACAGTAGAGAAATTAATATAATGACAAACTTTTTAAGTAGAATATATATTTAACAATTAAATCTTAAAAAAAAACATTTGTGTAATTTTACACAGAGTAAATGTTCTACTCATGAATGCACTAGAGCACATTTCATCTTGTTCTAGTTAAGGTTGTTTTCGGTTAATGTTAAAGAATAGGACCCGAATTTGGAACATTTTTTCAGATATAAAAGAAATGAAAAATTAATATGATATTCTGGCTTCACTATCCATTAGAGAGCAGCATTTTTTATCATACTTCCCATTTTTAACAGAGTTGATTCATTTTCTCTGGTATAAAATGTGTTTCGCATTTTTTATCCTATACCATAATGTTAAATGGGCTTTGCCTTCACGTATCAAAACAAAAAAGAAAGTATTCACGGAATATTTTGAAATTTTTAAAAACACTATATTGTTAACAGTGGTACAAGTTATAATATTGCAAATTTCCATGGAAATAGGGTTATTTTTCGGTCTGAAAATGTGCTCCGCGTTTAGTTAAGAGCGCTCGTACTTTTACCGAAGACAGCCTTAAATTAAATCACCTATGAGGGTGGATCAAACTTGAAATAGAATATCGAAGCTATGTGGGATATGACAAGATAAGGTGCTCTAGTATGAGCTAGGGAAGGGAGTTGGGAGAGGTGGCAGATGTTGTCAGTGAAGCAATGCATGATGATAGAATTCATGGCACAAGATGGTATAAAACCAAACAAAATTTTATGTTGATTATCAAAATAAGATTATGGAAGAACTAAGAGTGTTTCTCAGCCAAATTATTATTTACAGGAAAATACGAACAAGAGGAAACAAGACCTATGTCATCCGCTAGAATTAACACACAACCTCATTGCTATTCTTTTTTCAGGACAAACACAGGATCAATGATGTGCATTATTTCCAAACTTTTAGACAAAGTAAAACTTGCTTAGTGGCAGCGAAGATAAGAATCTTCACATCAGAAATGGGATTCTGCTACATGAAAACCCTCAACACCATTAACCATTTTACAGCTCAAAAACTTGAGCAAATTCACTGGAAGAACATTCTCCATATGGTTTATATTTGATGATAAGCACAGGGAGGCATTTGTGATCCAATGGCTTAGGGAGCAGCCTTGTATTTTTTTTTATGAGTGTAACAAAAAAAAAAGCTGCCAAAATGTTGGAGAAAATGCATCAGTTAAATGGACGATTAAATAGAAAAACAATTTCTTAATTTTTTTTATCTTTAATATAAATCCACTAATTTTTTCATCCACTTTTGCAACATATAATAAAGTAAGAAGTATAGAAAAGCATAGATGTACTAAAACTATGAAAATAAGTGGGTTAATCTAATCTACATAGCTTTAAGTATGATTTTTATTTAAAACAATTTGGTTGAAAAATTTAGTAGTTAATTACTAGCAAACCATTCAAATTTTCAACTTGTATTTAAAAAATGGTGAACATTGAGTTTTAAAATCACTACAATATTAAAAATATATTATAATATGCAATGGGCTCACCTCATCAGTTCCAGACAGCTGAGTGAGAAACAATTTAAAGGGATTGGTTTTTTAAAAAATTAAAATTCTTAGTAAATTAAAATATCAAAAATATGAATATCATACAGTACTAAATCCTATAATTATCAAATAATTAAATATGAATATGAATAATAAAATTAAATATGAATAATAAAATATATATTAATTACAAATACACAAAGCAATATTACTTTAATGTTTAAAAGTAATAAATGCAGAAAAAGCTTAAAAATATCTCACAAAAGTCTGTTTTGAAGCTATTAAACCAATGCAAAGTATTAACTAATTATACTCAAAAAATAAATTCTTCCTACAGTGAAATATGTTCAACCCCAAAACGCTTAAGATGAAACATTGGTTAACATGAATTAATACAATGGTTCTGATGAACTACTAAGTATTTTCATTCATTTTTTTCTCTAAACACAAAACGAAAATCACTTAACACGAAAAGATTTCCCTTCTGGGAATGAGCAAAATAGGGAAAACACCAGCCACATAGCCAAGGGGTGTGAAATGAAAGAGATATGATTTTACATGTTTCATAGAAAGGAGGCTAACTCGACTTTGAAATACCCGCGCAACAAGCCAGTGACATGAGCCAATTTTGTTTATCTGAGCTACTTTCACCCTCCATTCTCCTAAATGCCACACAAAAACATCGTGACTACATCGAAGTATGAATAAAAATTAGTGAGTTTGGTTCATTAATGGTGAATTGAGTAACAAAATGGATGACATGCTGAAAAAGACAATGTAAAGAAAAATATATTCCCAAAACTCAATAAATGTTTTGTTTTTCAAAGAACTTATAATTTTGTATTACATTTCATTAACTACTTGTTTATATACATGTCTATGTGAATAATAAAGTAAGCTTAATTTTGTAATATATGTTTTTTTTTTTTTTTTTTTTTTTTTTGTAATATTCCTTAACACAAAATTTTTTTCAGTTCCTGCAGTTTCGTGTTGAACAATTTTCACTGTTTACCATTATGATATTTTGGTTTTCTTTATTTTCAGTTGATATCATTTCAGAGTTACATGACAAGCTGTTGGTAACTGATCTAATATAATTTATATTAACTTTTTAGGTATGAGGGTGATATCCTGGTACATGTTTCTTCAAATTCAACTAATTTGACTTTAATGGGCAGCATTCATAATTACAATTCATATTAATCTTGATATATCCTTGACTTACTGCACTGTCATTTTGCCTATCAAAGCTTTCATGTGGTTATTAAACACTGACAAGTTTCACTAAAAATCCTAGTTCTTATGCCTGAATGGTACAATTTCAAATTAAACCCTTCTTGAAAAGTTTTAAAACAATCATTTAATAAAAATATTTGCTACAGTCAGATTAATTTTGTGATAAATTATTTCTATATATCAAAAGAAGAAATCATTTTAAAATTAGAGAAAAGTTATTTGTGAACTATTTTCTTACCTAAAACATTTGCTTTTGATTAGTATATTGTGTTAAATACATAAATAAATTCATACTTTTGAACACCTATAAATAGTTAAAACAACACTCACTTCTATAATGGAAAAACAAAGTTGAGCTGCAGGGCTAGCATATTGAACACTTTCTACAGCTTTGCTACATATTAGACGAACCAATTCCATCAGTTTTTGACATGAAAGTGAATTAGGATCTGCAATAAAAAGAGTATCTATTACAAAAGGCAATATATTCATAAAAAAAATATTTATTTCCTGATGTTAGTAACAATGGATTTAAAATTTTAAGATGTGTTGAATCAGATATCAGTTAATTAAATATTCATCATATTTTAACTATTATATATAATTTAAACATTAAAAGAGAACTATTTTCAATAAAATATTTTATATCTATATACAAGATGTCTGAAATTTGGCTGTTATCATTACTATATTATATTTACTTTACCTCTTTCTCACCATAAAACTTTTATTTTACAACCACTTAAACTAAATAATGCCACACTCCTAATACAACACTTCACAAATTCTACTCTTTGTCTCTCTCTTTAACACTCCTGTTGAACTTGTAACTATTTCAATTTAATTAATTTCAATAATAACAATCTAATTTCAATTCTAACTAATTGCACACTACAGCTCTTGAAACCATGCCATCTGTTTCTTAATAATGTCCTTGAATTCAGATAAAATACACATAATGAAACATTTTTTTGGTATAGCTACGTGAGGTTGGAAATGGAAGAGAAAATGAAAAAAAAAGCTCTTACTCTACATTAATTACAGAAAATGTTCTCAATGTGTTGCTAGGCATGCATCAATGCATGCCTGGCAATGCCCACTGAACAGGACAATAATTGATAGATGTATGCTTTAGAAACTGCCAGATGTTTTGCTATTAGTTGCAGTAGTGACTGTTCAACTCATAAAGTTCCCTAATCTTTCGCGAATAGAATTATATAGCATAGCTCTTGAAACTGTGCCATCTATTTCTTAAATAATGCCCTCAATACAGGTAAAATACATATAAAACTTTTTTTTTTTGGCCTAGCTATGAGAGGTCAGAAATGAACAAGGAAAATGAAAAAAGCTTTTTATTAATATTAATAATTACAGAAAGTGCTCTCAATGTGCCACTACCAACATCAATAGATGTCTAGCAATGTCCATTGAATAGAACTGTAATTGATAGGTGTATACTTTCGAAACTACCAGATTGATTGATTTGATTTAATATTAACGTCGCACTGTTCAGCTACACGAGGGCTTTTGGCGACGGACCATGTAATTTTGAACCATGGTCAAGTGACGTGGACACCTGAGCTGGCACCCCCTCTCCTAACTACCACACCACACCAATGGGAGGACGTTTCAGCTCTCGACAGATTTAACGTGCATCGCTGCCCTACACAGCGGGTCTTTAATGGTACTGAGCTCAAACTCGTGACAAGGCAAGCCACGGTCCGATACCTATACCACTCGGCTACCGCGGCCACCTCGAAACTACCAGATGTTTTGCTAATAGTTGCAGCAGTGGCTGTAAGTCTTTCAATGGGGTTCTCATCTGAGTGAACTGCATTCTTGTACGTGCATTGAGATGTTCCCATAAGAGAAACAATACTGAATCAATTGGGCAAACATGGGCTAAGTACCTGGTTCGCCTTGTCTATTTCAACAAGGATCAAATAGGGTATAGAGGTAAATACCCACCTGAATGTTTAAATGGTCTGGAGCCTCACAGCACTGAAATCGTGTGGTATTTCAAATGGTCTTCCAGACAGATATGTGATACATCATGCCATTGAGTTGATGTGCTAATAAGGAATTAAAATTATGTTTGCTTTTTAACAGATAATTGCTCCTAGAAAGCTTGTAGGCATGTAACATGTGGGTTAGAGGTAGTCTATACACAAGGAAACTATGCAAATTAAAAACTCAATTGAGCATAATGATAATCTTTTCAGTGAAAAGTACATTTGCAGAACTCAGCTGCAAAAACCAATGACAAAATCATTTCTGACACCTCATTTGCTGTAAAAATATACTTCATAGGAATTCTACCTCCCTCTAATGTTTTCAGGAATACTGCAAAGAGACATATATGTGAAATCCCTATTGCATTATAAAATACTAATATTTAAATGCATAAAACTAATCACATATTAAACAAAAAGCTATTCACAAAATATTCTGACAATAAAAAGAAATAGATTGTACAGTTCTTCCATTTAAACCCTGAATATTTTATTACAGTCTCCTTCCCCCTCCCCCACTTTCAGAAAACAGAATGAATTAAAATAAGAAAAATTAAAAATAGTCCAACTCATCAATGCATACTATTAAATGACAACATGTTGTGGTAATATCCACTATACAAAATAGCACCAACTTCACCACTTATGAGAATTTATAAACATTTACAAAGAAAAATATTTGATTTTATTATAAAATACAAACATATGTTTCAAAATATACATCTTAATATATGTTCACCTTGAAATAATTAAAAATCTATCAAAAAAATATATTTATTACATTACATGAAATTTAAACAGACAAAGCAATTATATATTTGTTTATCAGACTAGAAACAAAATTTAATGCTTGGTGTACATTAGGTTTTAATCCCACTTATAATAAAATTTGTAATGTAATCTCTTGAGAAATATAAAATATCTTATTGAATATTTCTCATTAGGTCAAACCATTGACAATAGAAATTTTTTTTAAATAAAATTATCCAATTATAATATATCCTATTATGAAGTATTTCACTTTGAAATTACAAGCGACTTACCTAAAAAATGTTTAAAATAAAACTTTTATTTTCACTTTCAAAAACAATTACCTTTATCTAGTAAAAAAAACCACAAACACAGATATTTCATTACAATATCGCTAAGAACCAAAACATTATAAAAAACAAACAGATATAAAAAAATAATTGATATTAAGGAAACTATAGAATACCTAAAACAGCTCTTCTTATTAAACCCTGATATTCTAAGGGAAAAGCATCTCTGTCAAAGCCTATATTTTCTATTCCACGAGATTCATCTGCAGTAAAACTCTTTGAACGTTTCAATGCACTTTTCAGCTCAACAGGAAGTGTGGTGGAGGGTGGAGGAGAAGGTTTCTTTGCTACATTTCCCTCTACAAAGTGCACTTTAGTACCATTTTTACTGATGATTTCTGGAAAGAGAGAAATCATACATAATTTAACCCTATATGTAACATTTGTAGAATAAATTGTTTCACAGCTTTCCTCTTCCTTCGTGCTCTTGATATCACAGAACTGACTTTTATTCTTCAGATGATAGATTTTCATATATGTTTATCATTTCTCTTAAAAGTTTCAACAGCTGCTTTGTTCGAGCCAAAATTATTGCTAACCTTCACCCCTGATAAGACTGCCCAATATTTAAAAATGTCTCCAAAAAAAAAGTAACATTTTTCTGGTGCTTTATGATTTTAAAAATTTTTACTCATTATCTGTGTTGTAATATTAATAACACCATACATTTGTTAAAAAAAAGTTTTTTTTTAATCTATAACACAACAATAAGATAGAGCTATGCTTTTACCTTGATGAAAATGTTATGTTCTAAAGGCAGTTTTAACCTCTTAACTTATAATGGCAAACAAGAGACCTCCCTTATTTCATATGTTACAATAGACTTAGTTCTTGACATCTCTCAGACATCAAGAACTATCTGACAGACAACAGGATTCTGCTCAACTTAGAATGGTTCAAGCTTCTCTCCCTTTCTTAACCAGATTAAATATTTTAAAGCAGAGCAAATTCCAAATAAAATGTTCCGCTTCTAAGCTTACAAATAACTGCTCAATTGAGCCTAATTAAATAATATATTTTAGACAAATCAAAATCAATATTATTTTAATGTCGAAGGAGTTAAAATAAACTGATTGGATGTTGAAACATTTGGAAATATTATGAGAGCACATTACACCTGCTCCCACCATGTTATTACACTAATTCAATTCTAAGAGACTCCACTTGAAGCTGAATGAAAGTTTCTGAAACTTTTTCTATTCATTTTGACAGTAAATCTAACCTATTATCATTTTTTTACTTTAAAAAAGTCCTGATCTATATCACTGATTCTTCTCCATGTCTATTTTTCCTTAAGTTTTGGATTAAATTCCATCATGTATACAGATTTTTTATTTGCATCCTCTGCCTTCCTTTGAATATATGCCTGATGTTCTTCAGCTTCTATTAAGAGTAATCCTGAATATTAATATTTCAAATTATTTATACTCTATCGAAAAACCACATATTTCTTTGAAATATTACTTCTCCAAATCACAGTATGTTTTATAATTAATCTATGTAATTCAAGTTTTTTTACATCCTAATTAGAAGAAAATATTTTTTAAATCTGAATAAATTCTGACAAGATTGAAACACAGATAACTTAATGTTGAAAATGTACACAGAAAACCCATACTTCTTTAAAATGTAGCCAGATTATAAATCTAACATATATCACATCTTATTACATTAATTGATTTCAATCAAGCAGAAATTGGTAATGAACCGCTTAAAGGATTAAGAATTAACAATATCAAATATAATAAACAAACAATCAAAGAAAAGGTGTTCCTAAACTTTAGAAAGCACAGTATTTCCAGTGAAAAATATTAATTAAAAGAAAATATTTTGGTTAAAATATATGATTAACAGGATTGACATAATACAACTAAAATCTCACAAATAGGTATTAAAAATTCGTTCAAAAATGAAGTTTTATGCAAAACAAATTTTAAAATAGCAAGATTAATTAGCAAGATTAATTAGAATTACCTTTGGAACTGTATGAATGTTGCAATAAAGTAGGAGGTTCAGATGGAACTGTTTCAGATGCCCCAAGCTTCATTGAATATTTTTTAAGATTGTCTGTAGCACATAAAACACAGAAGATATAAAAAGCAATACATTACGTTAGCATAATAAATATTAGAAGTAGTACAAAGCATTAGTGTACTAATATTACAAAATATTAATAGCATTATAGGATGTTAATAAATAGATCATACAGGAACAAGCATCGAACTATAAATAAATTGCCATGCAACTAAATTTTCATTCCCTTGACATATTTTATATTAAGACTTTGATTTAATACTTTTTAATATCGAAACTACTGTAATTGATTTGAAAAGCTACCGGTGGAACTTTCTAACCCAATTTTTTCTTTTGGAAATTACAGGTGCATAAAATCATCAATAGGGAAGGTAATGATGAAATAGATTTGCATATGCTTATTTTAATTTTGCTAATTAATAATTCTTATACTTATTTAATTAATTTAATGCTTGTACATTATGTAGTGCATATTCTTCATATTAATTAACTGCATTACACAACAGGCAATTGAGAAAAGACTGTCACAAAGAGAAAAGCATGCAAAGATAATAAAACAAAGTACTAGCATGTTAATCTCATGCTATTAGTAACTTTACTTTTGACAAATTTCAGAAAATGTTTAGTAATTGTCTTCAGGATAGTTTTAAAAATATACATCTACTGTGATCATTTATTAAGACTTGAGGTGGTGGTGAGCTGTTCCCCAATGATTTTTATTTCACCATTTTGCACTTTCCCAGATGCTTCCCATATTCTGCATGTATATTCCAATTTCAGGATCAACCAAATTACATTTATGATTCAATTTGTAATCAGCAGATTCTGTAACCCAGTTCTTCCAGTTTATATCTTTACATCCATTTGAATATCAGGGAGGAAAAAAATGGTCATCTTTTATAATATTTTATATTTATTTCCTTTATTAATATATCGGCACAATTATCAGGAACCATGACAAGATATTATTCACTTGTTTCTCAACAATTCCTCACAATATTGATTGCAAGGAATAATCTGCCACTATTATTTTTACATTGTGAGAACATTCAACACAGTAGATTTTTTTCTATTCTGTTGCTACCAATTCAAGGATACATATCTCTCTTCAAGACGTAAATATACTACACTATTACCGTTTTATCAGCCTTGCTGGTTACTTTTGACAAAAGATGCAAGTTCTTTACATCATCAAATAATAAACCACAACACTGAAGTATATATTTTGTGAATTGCAAAGCTATAGTTGCTTCAGCAGTACACTTTACTTCAAAATGGTTGATACAAAAAATAATTTTGTTCTAATGAGTATGAACACAAAAATATATATGGATTTTTCAATATAAATAAATAATTTACCACATCCACATTACATTTCTAATAAAATATTGATATTTAAGTAAGTAAAATTGGAAAGGAAATTTATTTTAAAATAATTTAAATTAATATGCAAGATGAATTTAAGAAATGCACTTTTTAGAACTTTTCAGTGTTCAAAATGAAAATAAATGTATGCAAGCAATTCAGAGAAAAAGTGTTCTTTAGAATTACCAGCACTTTAGAAAACAACATAAATGTGGAGTCAGAAAAAATCATACTTGGAACAACTAAAGTAGCAATAAAATGAAAAAGCATAATATAAGTACCATATTAACATAACATATATATAATCACACCAATATATCTAAAAATTTTCGTGTGATTTAATATATTCCAAAAAAGCAGCATTTTGATTTTTAGGACTTAAAAATGTTTTGAAACTTAAAAGCCTTAAATAATACTTTAATTTAGAATATTAAAAAAAAATACATAAACATCATGACACAAGTACAAATGTTATTGAGAAAGTGTTTTTCAATGAAATGAGAAATGCAATTGCAGGCACTTTAGGTTTAATTAGAAGTTGTTCATGCACAATTTAGATAAAATATCAGGCAAAAATTTATTAATAAAAATAAATATTTTGTTTTTTTTCAGATGCCCCTTTTATGATAGCACAATTTTCAAAGTAGATTTTGTAAAAAAAAAAGAATTTAATTTTTGTAAGTAAACATCATTTATAATGCAATGTTAAGTATTTTAAACAAATTTTTAAATGAAATTTTTTTTATAACATTAACTATTAAAATTATATTTTTGAAGGGATTTTTAAGAAAAATATTAAAATCTATTGAAATAATTCTTTTTATACAAAGTACTTCCACAACATCAAAAATTGTGAACCATAGATATCCCAATCTATTTCTTTTAAAACTAAGCCCTAAATGCATATTTGGAACTTTTCAGATTCAAATTATAATTAAGGAAAACGTTTAAAAATAATTTTGCAGACAAAATAACTATCACTCAAAGAAATGCAACTCTTAAATAAGAGAATATCCATCTAATTTATTTTATTTTATTTCACCTTATTTGGAATATTTATATTTGTACTTATAAAAGTAAAGCATGTCATAAGTACTGTAAGTATTTATGACATGCTTTACTTCCAAATTTGAAAACCAGAATAGGTCTTTATATAACGTACAGAAAAAAATTACCCTTACTTCGAGGGCTGTAAATTTCCATAGGAGGCCGAGGAGATTTGGTTGTAGATCCAGATCGTTTGGGTGATTTTACTTCTTGTGACCGAAGAATATTGTCCCGTCCCTGTTAATAAAGTTTACCATACGAAAAGTAATTAAAGTTCCACATTTAGTGATTATATACAAATAACCACATACTACAATTAAATAAACTTGTCAGCCTTAATTTCTCATTAAAAAATATAAAGTGAAGTAAAATTAATATACAGCTCAAATGGCATAGTCTCTAAATTCGAACAAAGAAAATTTTAAATTACAGGAAACACATTTTAACAAATACACAGAAAAGAACACATTTTTAAAAATCTATATGATTAAAAATCAAATATGCACAGCGATAAAACAAAAATAAATGAAATATTATTTGTTGTAAAATATTGAGCTACAGCTACAAAAGTTCTGTTAAAAATAAGTAAAAATGCCATCCATTAAATAGAAAACAATAGAATATTGTACAAAAATCATAATCCAGTAGTAATTTTTTAGAAAATACAGAATAAATTCAAGCTGCAAATCTTAAATGGAATTATATATATATAATTCTGTTTATATAAACCTGAACAATGTTTTGATTGCTTTGAAGATACAAGACCTTGATGGAATTTAATCTGAATAATATTTTAACATTATATTCAAGTTTTTCATATGTTATACAACAGTTGTATTAAGACATTTTTCATTTTAATTCACTACCTATAAATTTTTAAAATGCAAAAATATGGAACTCAAATTTGTATTTCCTTCTGAATAAATTCACAATACATTAAGTGTATATTATAAATATATATATATATTATTTTACTTTTTTGCTTTTGTTAACTTAAATTTATAATTATGAACCAAAAAATTTTAATCTTATTACTGAGATTGATAAAAATGAATAATTTTATAACACTAGCTGTATGGCCCGGCATTGCATGGGCTTTTTGTACTTATATAAGTAAAAGCTTGAGTAGAATATACTTTTTTGAAATTTCTTTGCTTTGATAAAAATGAATAATTTTATAACACTAGCTGTATGGCCCGGCGTTGCATGGGCTTTTTGTACTTATATAAGTAAAAGCTTCAGTAAAATATACTTTTTCGAAATTTCTTTGCATTGCAGTTTTAAGAAATATTGTGTATTTTTCAGAATAAAAAAATGCTAACACTAAAAGAGCATTGATAAAATAAACATAAAGCATGACAAATGAAATTGATAAAAGTGTCGTATTTATTTTTCGTAACATTTAAAATAACCTTTTTTTTTAAAAAAAATTAAAGATCATCAGTTTCAATATATTTTTTAAAAATAATATATGATTAATTATGTTATGTTTATTATTTTACATATGTGTGAAAAATGAATTTGCCCAGCGTTGTTGCACGGGCTTTCTCTACATTTATAAATTTTCCCTTTCCTTCACAAAAAATCAGCTCTTCTAATACTCTTTTTCAAAATGACTCCCTCCACCACTTAGCCTGGGGTTGCTCGGGCTTTCTCTTTTCCTCATGACACCAGCATTTCTGTGTGTGTGTGTGTGTATTCGTGCGTGCACAATGTGAGCAAATTCTAAAATTATGTCAAAAAATTTCCCTTTTTCGAAATTTGTTCCATTCCACTTATTTTTGATTTAAGACAGGTTACCTTCCCCTCTCTATAGCCCGAACACTGTTTTTTTTAGGGTAAAATTATTGTTCTATCTTCCCCTCCTTCTCACAAATAAGATATAGCTTCAAATTTCGATGTATGACATAAAAAAAAGATTGTGTTAGAATTAAAAAATTATTAATGTGAAGCAATAAAAAGAAAATGGTTCTGATGCTAAGAGTAAAACAAAAACGTTCATCCTTTTTTAATAATAGTTAGTTTCTAAGAATCTAAAATAATAAAATAGATTTCAGATTTTCATGAATCAATCAATCGTTACATATAGTTAGCTTAAAAATGTCTCTAAAATGTATTTTGATCCAAAATAATAGACAATATAGTTTTTAATTAACAAAGAATTCATTTAGTAATGAAATAGAAATAATCCTTATAAAAAAACACATATCTATATATATATAAATATTAAAATCAAATTCCTATAAGTAATAAATAAAAGTAATTTACAGATAGCTATTGAAATTATCTTTTTTCTGAATGTTTGATTAAACATATAAATATATATAAGTTAGAAAAAAAAAGTATGGGGGAAAGCCTATATATTTATATACATATGTACATGTAATGAAAAAAAACATTACTTCACTGTTTTTAGTAAATTATTTAAACACGTATCTGACTGAAAAAAGTATGTTATTTCTAGCAAAAAGGAAAATAAACAAAAACCCCAATTTTTTTAAAAAAAGATTTTAAGATTGATAAAATCTATTAAAAATTACGGGTTTTTTAAAAAAAACTGTGTTTTTCGTTTTTTTCCCTTTTTGCGAGAAATATTTAAGCATTATTTTTGTTACATTTCCTGTTTTAAAAAAATTAATGCTGTTTGCAATCGATATATGAAGTTTCAAGGCATTAAAAAAATCATTTTCATTATAAACACATCAATATTGATTCATTTTAGAAAAAATCTTAAATTATGTAAAATATTGTTTTGTCAAAAAAAAAAAAAAAAAACGACATCTCTCGTGGCGAAATAAATTATCTTTCCAATTACAAACTTGCTGGCGAAGTTTTTAAATGCACAAATAAAATTTTGAGTATTTTTTATAAAATCATAAAATTTAAACGTCAGTTCCGAACCTGAGTACTATGGTCTATGAAGAAGCGCCTTTACCAATTGCGCCACAACTCCTTGGGGGAAAAGCAGAGAAAAGACTATGAAAATGAAAGTGAGAAATGTTAAATTTCGCATTGCGTTATTTGGTAAAGTTTAAAAAAAAATTCGGGCTTCATTTTAAAGTTAATGCATTCAAACTTCATATATCGATTGCAAACAACGGAAATTTTTAAACAAAATACATAAAAAAAATAATGCTTACATATTTCTCACAAAAAAGGAAAAAAACGAAAAACACATTTTTTTAAACCATAATTTTAAGATATTTTATCAATCTTTGTACAGATTACGTATAATACTGTTCTACAAACAGAAAACAAGTTTCGTGAGATTTTTTTATAAACAAAGAAGTTATTAAGTATTTAAATAAAATTTTGAGTATTTTTTGAAAAATCGAAAAAAAAAAAACGGTTTTTGACATTTAATTTTTTAAATGACTGATTCTAAAAGAGAAAAGCATGAACTTTTTTAGTGTAAAATATTTTTTTCATTAGTGCGAAAGAAAATACAAGCGAAACAATTTAGAAATCATACTCATAAAAACGTATCAATTTCGACTCATTTTAAAAAAATCGTAAAAAGTACAAATTATAATTATTTTGCAAAATAAATTATACCATATTGTGGCGAAGTGAATGATCTTTCTGAATCTGTAATTATTTTTTGTCTGAGTCTCATGAAAAAAATTATATCGCATTTTAAAAACGTGTGGGGAAAAAAAAAGTTCCGAAATTTTTAACTTGTCCTCTGGTGGTGAAAAATGGTATGAATTATGTGTTTTAAGGTTTTTAATTAATATCTTTTTAACTGATTGGAATATAAATGATCAAAACGGATTCCTTGGATCATTCCCGAAATTTTGCTACCTTCGGTGAGTTTCTGTGTCGTGGGGTTCGCGAGAAGATTGGGCATCATAGATAGATATACGTTTGTTTACCTATGAATTTTAATAGTGTAGATTCTATTGAAAGAGTTTATTAAATTCTTTGTTAACTCATACTAATAAAGGTAAGATCTCAAAATTCTAGATTATATTTATTTTACATTAATTAGATTTTATTACTGCTTAAAAAGAACACAATGAAAACAATGGAATTAAATAACCAAATTAAATATTAGACTACATAAAATCAGAATAATTAAAGAAATGAACCATACACAAATTCTGATTAATGATCATATCCATTAATATCACATTAATGTTGAGTCATGTTAACCCTTTCATGGGCCGTGGGAAGATTACTTCCCACCTACAAGATCCTATAAAATACGTCTGTGGGAAGCACAATTCCCATTATAATATATTGACGCTGCTATTAAAAGGGTGAGAATACAATTTCCCGCTTCAGTTTTGTGCTGCCATCTAGTGTTCGGATTCCATCGACTGAATGGAATTGGCGGCAATTTTGGTTTCAAATGTTTGAAAGCTTTATGCGAGATTTGTCCTACTACATCTGTTTTGATATGACATTTGTACTGCTCAACAATTCTGCTGCAAACGCAAGTAAAACACATTTTTTATTGTAATAACACTTTCTTATTTTGTATATTTCTGTACATTTTGTGCCAGTAGCTATCTAATATTATTATAAAGAAAAGAAAGATACCAAATAGGAAGATGTGTAAAATGGTGGCATCGTATTTATTTTCTTATTGACCTTGGCATCGTAAATAGTTTCATACTGTGGCAAGTGAACAACAGAAACAGAAATTTAGACCAGCTAACATTCCATACAGCATTAGCTCATCAGCTAATAGGTGGATATTCCTCAAGAAAAAGGAAAGGACCTCCTGCTGGCTTCCAAGCAAAGAAGTGTGCAGTTCCAGATGATGTGAGCTTAGCCAGTGTGGGAAATCATATGCCAAAGATGGTTTCTAACAATAGACGATGTAGGCAATGTAGCACAAAAGGAAACGAAAAGAGGACCCACTGCATCAGTGCAGAATGTGATGTACTCTTGTGCGTTGGAACATGCTTCTCATGGTAAATAATCACCATTAAATTTAATTTTCTTTATGACTGTAAATGGTTCTGTGGGAAGGATACTTCCCACCCCTGAAATTTAAATGTAAAAATAAAATTCGGCAAAATAAAATGAGTTTCCTTAAATGCTATTGCTTAATTGTTAATAAAACAAAAAACTGGGAGGAATTCAAAAGAAAAATAAATGACCCACGAAAGGGTTAAGTGATGGATCTATAATTTTGTGCACTCAAACTTTGAGCCAGAATAAATGTTTGGATAAGAATTTCTTTTTTAATACTTATATGAGAAAGATTGTTCTTAAACGTGTTGAATTGTTTTAAATATAACTTACAATTTTAAAATGCAAATAATTATCGTATTTATTCAAATCTAAGCTACCTTTTTTTTTCAAAGTTAATGTTATTGAAAATCAGGTGTGGCATAGAATCAAAAGCAGAATAATTTGTTGGATAGGAGAAACTGAACATGATACACAGATGGTTAGAGCAATAACAGGTTTATGTAAGTATATTTAAGTTTTTAATACAGGCAAAATAAATTTATTATGCACTCCTTATAAGTTGTCATTTAAAAATATTTTTATTTCGTAAACTTCAGATATCAATAAACCTTTATACACTATTTATTTTTTCACAAAACATGTTGACATTTGGCATGCAGCAAAGAATTGATTGTGGCTTAAATTTGAATAAGTAAGGTATATACCGGGTGTCTCATAAGTCCATAAATACTTTAAAAATGCATAAAAATTTAAAGAATTGATGTATTTGAATACGGTTTGCGGAAGTCATTCTCGTGAAGGGGGATTTTTTTGGTTGAGAAAATAAATTAGTTATATTGTCCTACTATAAATGGTACTGTACAGAAATAAGTACCCAATATCTATGAAAACAATTTATTTGAAGGCAGCACATGTTTGCAATCATCCCACAATGCTACTTGTTCTATGAGTCCTCCATCACCACGAATTATAATTTGCAAGCGAGTGATAACACTGTCCACTACAGCATGTAGCATTTCTGCTTGGATGCAGGAAAATTCATGGCGAATAGCATCCTTCAACTCTACCAAAAAAGATGGGCTATTGCAATTAACTCGGGATTTAACATAACCCCAAAGCCAAAAATCAACGGGTGTTAAGTCTGGCGAGAGAGGCGGGTATTGTGTAAAGTGACGGATGAGTACTCATTCATCTATGAACATTTTTTTCAGGAACTACTTCACTTTAGTCGCAATATGAGGAGGTGCACCATCTTGCATGAATATCACCTTGTCAAGGACATTATGTTTCTACAAGCATGGTATCACTTATCTCGTTGCATTTCTAGGTAACGTTTTCCCATTGACTGAACATGACTTCCAGCCTAAGCTTGCACAAGGCTCTTTTACAAAAAAGGGACCCACAATTTCCAGTATTTTATAGGACTCCAATTTGAAAAATGTCTGAGATTTGCTTGAGTACAGCGCCATCCACCGTAGAACGACATAACTAATTTCTTTTCTCAACCAAAAAAAATCATCCTTCACGAGAATGACTTATCCACAAACCGTATTCAAATACATCAATTCTTTACATTTTTATGCCTTTTTAAGGTATTTATGGACTTATGGGACAACAGGTACATAAAAGTACCTATAATATTACGAGTTTTAAATACCGTAAAATTCGGCGTATAACGCTCACTTTTAACACAAAAATTAAGATCGAAGTTTATGGGTGCACATTATACGCCGGGTATAAAAAGGAGAACATAGACAAAAATTAGACTTCTATACTTCAGTATTCGATCGAAATACTGTTTATTTAAAAGAAATGACATTACATATGAACTTCAAGGGTTGTTGTTCTGGAAATATACTTTTTCTAAAGCTTGGAATATTACTTTGAATAAATGATTTCAAAACACAAGAGAATTGCGCACGCACATTTGAGGTTTCTTCATAAAATAGAGGGTGTGCATTATACAACGAATATACCAAAAAATTAAAAATTTCAGCTTGAAAGTATAGGTGCGTGTTATACGCCAGATTTTACTGTAAATATTTTGACATTAAGAAGTTAAACAAAAATGTCATCCAAATAAAAACAACTTTGAAATACATTAAAATATTGAAAAATAAATTTTACTTTGAAGACAATGGAATAAAATAAACCCTATTGATGCTCAACTTCCTACACAATCAATTATATAATCATTAATTAAAAGTTCTATAAGATTTTGGGTACTTTTCCAATTTGCCAGCACAAAACTCATCAACCAAACTTGTGTGTGTGTGTGTGATCAGCAACAACACACACAATGTTAGCAAATGTTTTTATTTCTAATAGGCTGCAGATTGGTGTATTACCATTGCAGACCTATTACATTCCCCAGAAGCTGGTATCTTTTTTAGTGCAGCACCATACAAGCAGATACTAATCGACGCAGGTAATTTTGACGCCCAGATTTCTCCCCAGAGGGAAATCGTACTTAGGGGATTTTAATTTTGCCAAGACCACCCAAGCCAAACAGGTTTGTTAGTTCTAAAATTTTTTTCATTGTGTTTAATTTAAAGTATTCCATTTGGCATCAGTTGTATCATTTTGGGCAACTTTATGATTTGTGCCAGTGAAATGGAAAAGTATCAGATTTTGTTTGTAGTTATCAGGTTTTGTTTGACCATTAGTTTCATTTTAAACAAAAAAACTTTAATCGAATCATGTTCAGACCATAACGATCTTTCCCACAATAAACTTGGATCTATCAAATAATTAATTTTTTAATAATAAATATCGTATGAATGAAAGAAATAACTTTGTTAACTGGATGTTTTTCTACCTATTTCTATCCAAATAATGGTCCATTAGCCATAGCCAATAAAAAATCTCAGTTCTAAATAAAACATATGCACGAGATACATAACAAATTATGGACTTGCATATTATTGCAACAATCGCCAATGTTCAAGATAATTCCCCAAGTTGGCAACCCCAATTTCACATGTGTCGTATGCGCTAAATTGGGAATCATGTGCTTTGTTTCATATAATGTTGCCAACAAGTTGCGATAATATGAAAGCACCCAACATGTTTATCCCTGCATGTTGCACATTTAAAATCACTTGCGAATTGTTCATTATCAGGACTCCTTTCACTGTGCTAAGAAGCATCAACCTTGCATCATTGAGCAGTCAAGAAAATTCAAGCTTGCATACTTTTTAGACAGCTTTTGTACAAATAATCCTTACAAAGAAAATTTCGTAATATATCTAAAAAGCTGTAAGTACCTAATAACTAATTTTTAAAGAAATTTTTTCCTAACAAGTTGTGATAAAAAATAAAACATTTTCTTATTAAAATTACGTAATTCTTACATTGATATCCAAAAAGAAAATAACACTCTTGCCATCTTTTTTAAGTATATATAAATTAAATATCAGTAACATCCAATACATTTGTATTTTTCTCTAAAAATTCTTCAAACAGATCTCTAATATTGTATTTTCAAAAATGTATAAGTAATAACCTTTCAAATAACTACCTGGAAATTTTGTAGATCTTTATGGAGGTTCTCTGCTTTAACAGAAGCAACCGGAGCATTGTCTTGTCGGCCGGTCATGATCGAGTATTCGTCGTCGAAAGGAACTGGGCTCGAAATTCGAATCGGAGGCGATGATGAATGATTGCTATCTCTAAAAAAAAATAATAATACACATTAATCTCACATAAATAGTATTTTATCAACATAAGAATAATCAAATTTTTAAAAAAAATTCTTTCTGTGAAAAGTAAAATTAAATTACCCCTAATGTCAACTAATAACATACTGAATTGTGATTACTGAAAATATAATTTCCATAGTAAATAAAACAAAATTATACTCTATATGGAAAAGCTTTTAAAATTGATCTTTAGTTTAACAATTCACATAACAAGCTGCTAATATTTGTCAATCTTGTATTATGAATCTCAGTACCATGTATAGGGGAGATCTGTGTACCTAGGGCCACTTTTTTTCAATGCACAAAAACAGAGCTACTGGCCCCTTTAAAAATATGAAACTGATATGCATTCATCATTATACTAACTGCAATCCAATAGGAGTTAATATAAGTACTTAAAATAATAAATTCTGTGAAATAAAAGGCTTTAAAAAAATTCAAAAATGGCCCTAGGTACAATGATGTCATTGTACCTAGGGCTAGCAGCTGCTGTACCTGGGGCCTTTCCCTGAAACTTAGGTTTCGCTTTGTAATCAATAGAAAACAAACATACACAAATAAATTTAATAAAAGAATCAATATCAGCTAACATATTGATTTATCATGCAACTATTTAATTTGCAATGTACCAAATTATTAACAAATTACACATATTTTCATTCAACAATATAATTTAAAAAACTGGTTACAAAAGTGAGCTGCATGCATTGTCACTCTGAAGCACCAACAGATTGTGGCTTGGCAATTTGAACACAATATTTCTGTTGTCAATTTCATAAGTTTCTTCTTTATCATAAAGAAACTTATTTGAATGAGCAATATTCTTCAGAAATTTAACACTATAGTGTTCTTTAACATCTATTATTCCTGCCACATAAAAATGTTCAGTTTTAACAAAAATCCTCCCCTTTTCAATAGTATTCCTTACATCAGCTACAGTAGAATTTGCATCATCAGTGGAATGAGAATCTTCAATATCTGATAATTCTTTAGATGAAGTTGCCTTAATTTCAAACTCAGGTTTTTTCACAAGTTTTCTTTTTCTTTTGGCAATTTTAATAGCATGATATTTTTGATTTCTTTCCTTTCCGGAGTGTCAGTCAAGATTCTACCTTTCCCTGGTTTTCGGCCACCTCTGTTGGATTCACTTCGAGAATTATGCTAATTAGAAATAATTTAGAATGGACTAAATTCATGTGACGTCATAGTCACATGATAACTGAGACACGTGTTTTCGGCCAATCAGTTTATAAATTAATGCGACGTCATAATTATATCATAAATATAATCACGCGTTTCCAGCCAATTAGTTCATGTGCTTCATTGTTGCCAACTTTTGCTTTTTGCAGAAACTTTCTTTTAGAAAGTACATATTTATCAATGATATAATAATGCACATAGTTAAATAAAATGCACTTAATTTAAAAGTATTCGTATAACGTAAATTTTTTTTTAATTTTGAAAACTGTTTGAAGAATTTTAACACACGTGAACTCTTTACTCAATCAAATTTTAAATGGTATCTCAACTTTACAAGTTGAACAACTCTAGTATGTCAATTTTTAATCAATAGGAAACACGTGCTTGCCGTTATCATGTGACCATCATGAATTTAGTCCATTATGCTTCTGTTTTTATAATTATAAAGATTTTTTTTATTAAATGAATTTTTATGTTTGTGTAAACAAAATAATAATCCTGAATAATAATAATGGTAGCAAACATATTTTTTTATAAATCAAGCATTTTGAAAGTTTCAGAAAATATACACTCCTCTCATTTAAATAACATCCAATTATAACAAAAAACTTCGACTAAATCGAAATGGTTCAGATAATTAAGGCCACTTTCCTCTTTATATTATGAAAACTTTTTTAATAAGATAATAACAAAGAATATTAATTGCAATTGTACCTAGGGCCATGGCCCTAGGTACAAGGCAACTATGTGGCCCTAGGTACAAGACTACTTAATTTCATACAAAATGTCTTCTACAGAAAAACCCAGATGGAGAGGGAATTTATTAAAAATCTAATTTAGTACTTAAAGTTACAAACAAAATTATGTACCAGAATTCAAAGAAAAATATTTGACTAATCTTTGTACAATAAAAAGGGATAACTGCAGAATTTAACTTTAGACCATGTAAAACTGTTTTTCATTTATAACTTGCCACAGCTTTCTTTTGCAAAATTTCAAAATGAATGCCAAAGTAGGAATTGGTGTTGACACTCACCCAACTGAATTATAAAACTTAGAACTAAATATTATTCAAATAAAATAGGGTGGCACTAGGTACACAGGTCTCTCCTAATTTTGAATAAAAATTTTTTTTAAATTTAATTAAAAATTATGTTTAATTTATTTATTTGTTTCAGGCATGGCAAATGTTTCTGGCCTTTTGAACATACTACAGCAACTGGGTGAAGGGTATTTCTGTTTTTCTTTCAACTATTTGACCAACTTAAAAAATTTAAGATACAACAGAGCCGTTTTAAGCTCATTTTGGGCCCTAGGCGCAGAAGAACTACAGGCCCTCTTGCAACCGGAGGATTGAAATTTATATAATCAGAAAATTTGGTTAAGTCCAGCTTATCTGGGCCCTTCTGTGCCCCTGCCCAATCCCCCCAATGGATAAAATGGCACCGAGATATAACTAATAACCTTTTAAGGATACGTTAAATAAAAAGAAAACTATGGCAAAATTACAAAAATTACCTCTTCATAAAAAAGGATACTTAAGTATTAGCGTCACAACAGCAAAATTTGCACCAAGCGAATTACACCATTTTCCGCCAAAATGTGATTGTTTTCTTTTTCAAATAAAACACATAAGAATCTTTTTGTTGGTTTGGTCCTAGGAGAACCCACACCCTTGGCGCGAATTACTTTGGTTGGTGATAATTGTGCCATCTTGATAATCCTATTTTGATACACTAGACATAGTAAACCTAACTATTTCTGGAATTTTCATATTTTGTTGGCGGGCATTTCAAATTTCATTTTGTTGTTGAGCACCAGGTTGGAAGTATGGCTGCGTGTGCGAGTGAATATATCTCAGAATTTTTAACTTTGTTATATGCAAAAGGAAGAAAGAATTGATTGAATGGTGTATGAAGGAAAGAGATTGATTGCTTTGAGTTAATGAATGTTCTAAATGTAATGAGTTAATGGGATTATACAAACGAAAGAGTTGTTTTGGATGGATTTGAATGGAGATATCAAATGGGTATGTTCGACCATTACCTTGCAGATTATATATAGTGGCGCTCACACTATCATTCGCTTAGTGATGAAACCTTCAAGGCTTTTTTAAAATCTGTTGTTACACCATACCCTCCACTCGGAAAAGATCAGCAAGAAAGCAAGTGCTGTTTTTATATTTTTATCTTAAATGTTTAATTTCTGTATTGTTTACATATATTTTCATCACATATTCACCTCATCCTGCTGTATTCACTTGCCGCCATCTCGTTCTGGCTCGGCACTTCGGTTTATCGTCAAGGGTGTGGCTCTCCAAGGATTTTACCAAAAGGTGGTTTATTTTCCAGTTCAAAAAACAAAATATAACTTATTCTTTCCATAATTTTAACTTTTCCAAACATTTTGAATATCTCATGCAGAATATAATGTATTAATGATCACTTGAAACAATGTATTAGAAAGAAAGTGTTGAAATTAATGCACCACAATAGGAACTTTCAAGAATTAATATGAAAAATGGCCAACTCTTTCGAATTACCTAATGAACTTTTTTAGAAAGATTCAAGCAAACACAGCAGTTATACATTTTAATACTTTTTAAATTAAGGGATATATCATCCTCCGATTCCATTTAGTTTTGATTCATGCAGAAACTATACCAAAAATTTTATTGCAACTGAAAGAAACAACACCATTAATCTCAAATTTAATAAAGACATGAGAAAAGCCTGACAAAACTTTTAATTTCAGTTGAAAATGAAAACGTATGCATTTGTTTACTAATGCTATACTTAAAATTTATAGCATACAGAGTTCTACAGTTAAAATCTGAAATTTCAATTAAAATACTTTTCAAATTCCAAAATTAAACAATTTTTTTTTTTATTTTCATTACACCTAAAAAAATTGAGCAATCAAAATGTTTTTAGTTTTAACTTGCATTAAATATTATGCAAGTTATACCCAGAATAAATATTTAAAAAAGTAATTTATCATACATTTATGTAGGCAATCTATGCTTTATATTTACCTTATATAAAGATTTAATGAAAATTTTTAACTCACAAAATCTTTCCGGTCCCATTCAATGTATCGAAACAATATCTTCCGGCGCAGAATTTTGAGAATAGCAGCTTACTTGTGAAATTACACATGTTTCAAATAGGGAAACTTTAAACGATAAGTTTATACGTCTGAGAATACGAATAGTAACAAATGAATATAATATTACTTACGGTTCATCGGGAATTTTCACAGGATTATATATTTCCCATTTAGCCCATTTACTAAAAGGTTTAACTTGACTAGGAGTATTATTTGAAAGTGTGTCGGTACTCAACATGATTGAGCAAACTTATTCAACAAACTGAGAGAGGATGAAAAAATATCTTGATTTCGTTAACAACCATGGGAAATGAAGCTCTGATCAGAAATGGGTTCATTATTTCTTCGTTTCAAATAATTTATCGTAACGTAACAAACATGAAAGCACGAACAGAAACATTTCATTTTTATTTAGATTTTCCGCACAATTTTGCAATATGGTCACCGTTAACAAGTCACTGAATTTAGTTTCGATTTTGATTTTGCAGTTGGTAAAAATGCGTCACCATGCGGTGACGGTTTGAACTTTAATCATTAATTATTTTATTTACGCTCCATTAGAATGTTTAGTATGGAATTATTTAGAATGGAGATTAATTCAAGAATACAAATCTGTTCTTGAAGAAAAGATTTTAAACTGAAGAAAATTGATCGTATTCTATGAGGTTTCCTCGGAGAAAGAAGTTCCTTTCACTGAATAAGACGAGAGCTAAAGAAAAAAAATCTTTGAAAAAAATTTACAAACAAAATAAAAATTTTAATTAGTATGGAAGTCAACCAAAAATATAATAGAGTTATATACTCATTGACATACGGCTAGACGAAATATTTTTGGTACAATCCTGAAATATTCATTGAATAACAATTCGTTAATTGCATAAAGTCGCACTTTTAGAAGCTTCACTCAGGTTACTAGCAATGGTCAAGTGACGAGGACGTCATCTAGTCAGCACCTCACTCACTAAACTTCTACTACACGACATAGGCGTAGCTATTCCTGAGTGGGCCCTGTATCAAAGTTCCTTGGGGACTTTTTCTAGAAGCATCTTAACATTTTGCGGTTTTTTGCTTACACGTTTTGGGGCCTCCCGTAACATTGATTCAGCTGATACGGTGGTGGCTACGTCCCTGCTCCACGACAATGAGAGATGTAAGATCGTCTTGTAGTTGAATAAATCACCTCTAATTAACCGGATTTACCGTTTTTATTTTTTCCTTCAAAACCCATCACTATATTAATATTTTCATTTACAATTAAAAGTTACAACGGGAACTACATGCAGCTTCGTCCATTTTACGTTCGAGACTCTTCTTCTCTCCGTCCCGCTCAAAGTCCAAAACAGTTCACAGCAGCGCCCTCTTTCTAGTCTATCGTGTGCTATGTGTCAAGCCTCCTAGTGTACTATGTGCCACGCCGTTACAGAGAGCTTTGTGTATCGACCGATTTACTGTGCATCATCCTTTCTTCATGGCGGATCTTCAGTGACATCGAGATTCGAGCTTACGAATCAACAGCATTACTAAGCATAACGCAAAAATTATTTAAATTTTTAAGATTATCAAATGAATTTCGTAGCAAATACTTAATAATTGATATGTAATTATAGTAAGTAATAAAAAAAAATAAGTATGAAATTGACTGATAGCTGCTTTTCGCCAAATTTCGCTCGAATAACAGACTCCACGATAATTTTTCTGAAACATTTTTCTCCAAATCGAAAACAAAGTTATTTATTCAAATGACGGAATTTTTTTTCTCTCGCATAAAATTACAACCTTGAAAGAAGAATGTTGTTTTTCATTAAATTGATAAATTGAAATGCACACACATGGGTATGACTTTTTGCAGAATTTTTTTAGACTTGACTGGAAGCTGGAATCTTGGCAGACTCCTACGTTCCGTATCTGGAAGTAGACTATGCTTGGTATTGCATTCATTGTAAGAGATAGGCGTGGTAAATGAAGCAGGAACCAATAGGAAGCGATCAGTCGGACTTGGTTTCGGCGACTGGCAGTAAAAGGGTTGCTATTAGATAAGAGAGCTGTTGTTCTAATTCACGTAACCCGACTCGGTAAAAAAAATTTCACTATTGAGATATTGGCGCAGACGGAGAATAAATGCTTTCCAGCGTTGGCGCTCCAAATACCAATTCATCCTAGAGATATTAGCTAGCAAGTGGAAATTATAAGAAGAGTTGAAACTAAAAAGAGAAAAATTTATAAAATATTTGACTAAGAATAATTAGAAGTTAATAAAATTAACTTCCTAAATAGGGATTCTAGAATTAGGTAAGCTTGTTGATTAAAATCATCAGTGGCTTTAAGTGCAGGAAGAATTTCGATTAAATTTGGAAATTTTGCTTTACAAGACTTGAAATAATTTTGAAAAGGTTTATTAAGTTTTAAATGTCACTTTCGTTATTGTTCTTATCAAGGATAATCTGGGGCTGACTTTGTCTTTCCTTAGTTTCATTGTTTAGCGCTAGGAAATTATTTTTTGAGGGCCTGTAGGTGCGTCAGCGAAGAAAAATCATTCGGTGACGTTTTATTACAGAATTAGTAACCAAAGGCTCGAATCAATATTGCATAAATTGAACACTAAATTATTGAATAAAGAAAGAAATTGGAGCACATGAATACAAACTCTTATAATTAAAATCGAATAAGAACTGTTTACAGTTAAATTTTTTTATTTGGATTTTAAATAAAAGTTAAAAATAATAACTTACATTAGTGAAAAAAATAACAAATTTCCTAGCATTTGTCGTAAAAGGCTCAAGGGGAAAGAGCATGCTTTTTGATTTAGCACTTTTGTAACATTGTTTACGTTATTAGAAGATCAATTTTTAAAAACTGTAAGTATAAAGCGTTGCATTTTTCTGCAATAGTATTTCGAAAATATTGCTTTTCAAAGTAGCACATGAGTTTTAGTTCTACCTTGAATCATATAAAAGCTATATTATACTCATCTAACCAAGAACCCTCATATTTCTTCAATGGTGTGACAACATTTTTAATAAGAGCACTGAAAGTGTAATTATATTAGCATATTCTTCAACGGAATTTGTCATTTCGTGAAACAAAAATAATTAAATCATTGCATAGTATTCCTGATACAAAAGCATTATGAGATGCTTGAAATATTAGTTGAATTTCACATAATATAGGAATCAAATTTACGAATAAAAAAATTAAAGAGATAATTTCAATATACCTAAAATATACAACACGCCCTTTCATAAAAGGGGGGAAAGCATTTGCATTAGCGAAGGCATCTGCTTATTGGAGCATGAATTGTATTTTAAATCTATTTAAGTTCAATGGAGTGTGTTAATAGTCTCTCCCTCTATTATATCAAACATTGCATTTAGAAAGAGAATATTTTATACAACGATTTCTAATTTATTATAGTTCTCTCTTGCAAGGATCTGTTCTAAAGTAGAAAATATACTGAAAACAATTAAATTATTTATTTTAATAAATGATTTAGTCCTTTTTTTTAATAATAGAAAGTTTTGGAATTAAAAACTGGAACTCAGTTAAGATCCATTAGCACATGATTACATACAAAATGAACTACTCAAAGCATTTTTTTTGGCGTCTACAGAAAGACATCATTCTAAACGGAGGACAAATTGTCATGACTGGCGAGTCGCCAAAATTTAGTTGTTATTTCTATCGTTAGGAACATTTTAATTCTGAATCTGCAGTGAAAAACAACATTGCTTAATAGCTTTCTTGTATTACGGCAACTAAATGGATTTCCTTTTAACAAACGATCTAAGATAACAAAATGGTCGATCAAACTGGTTCAAACACTTTACCAGTGGCGTAACGCACACTCCACATTGCGGGGGTCCAGGGTTAAAGGGGAGCCCCATTCCTGACTTTGCAAGGAGGCCCAAGTGTTCTCCGATACGCCACTGCACTTTACAATATAATAAAGTTTCCCGAATCTTTTGATATGATGTACATGTATTAAAAACCAAACGCTGACAGTATTATAGGAATTGAATGTTTTGTTTAGGAAAAACGTCTACCAACAGCAAAAAAGAAGTTAATAAGTCATTGGCTCATTTTTGATCTTGGATAACCATTTACCAAGACCAAAGGTTTTGCCGATAGCAGTTTGTATCAACTGTTATCTGGCAACGCAACCACTCGTAGAGAGATGGCGGATGTCTTCCTGTGGGATTTCTTGTCCTGCACATAACAGCTAGTGAGTTAAATAGGTTTGAACTAGAGATGGTCTAAGGTGCATACAAGATGTTGTCTTCGAGCATGACGCATATTAATCCTAACATAAGCATGCTTTATTGGGAAGAAATATGGCAATTGCTACAGTTAGGGAAGTGCTGGAGAACACAAAGATAAGCAATAGAAAGACTTGCCCTACGCAGCCAGGCATTATCCTATTGAAATGCAAAACGTAGGGATCTGCAATAAATAATGATCCTCATTGACGTACCACCGTGCTGTAACAGTGTCACAGATGATAACAGGAGATCCAGCTATGGTAAGGCCACTTCAAACTACTTATCATAATTCTAGTTGTTGAGCTGTGTGGCAGACAACAGTCAAATCAATATTCCGTTACTGTATTGGATGTCTCCAGACACGTTTTCTCTGGTCATTAGGGATCATTTTAAAATAGGATTCATTGTTGAAAGCAACTATGCTCTTATCTGTGAAGTTGAAAATCAACTTCGATTGTCACAACTACAAACGTGTCTGGTAGTGTGCAATGGCGAAGGGCAGTCACAGCCCTTTCACTGCTGAGTCACCTGTCAATAGTCAGTAGCAGACCTCGTGTCTCTATTACAAGTCCTATTATTGAAAAGGACACACCAGAAGCTGGGAGGGTCGACCGGGCAGTCATTCTGTCGTCGCTCTCAGTCGATAGCTACCTTTCTGAAGCACTGTAAGGCCGCATTTCCCTAATCCCTGCCAACACATTGAATAATGGCATTGTTGTAATCTAAATGTCGCATGATCTTGTGTTTTGACCACCATGCTTCTAATTGCATGCCCTCTTTCAAATGGTGACATCAGCTGAAATTATTCACGAATCCATCTGTGAGACATTGATACAGTTCCTGAAGGTCATCGGAATCACATTCAAATTGAAGTTATTCTTTAGCATTGAAATGTCCTAACCTTTAGAAACCATTTAAATGCTCCATTGTAATGTATTGAAACTGCAGTTACTCAGAGGTTGGTCGCATAGAGTTGAATCCTTTGTATATTCTATCGTAAGGTACGCGTACATACGCAATTCCATGCCATTTGGATCATTTCTTCTTGATGCGGCTTTTTTATGTTGTGGAATGTATAAAACGATCGGACATATTTTCATAGGAGCAGCAAACAATTCGCAGAAAAACTAAAGTGCATAATTTTCTATATTATTGTATTTATTTTAATTCAACTTACTTCATACCAGTTATTTTCAAATAGTATGCCGTGAGAAAGCGCAGAGGTGACCGAAAAAATGCAAAAAAAAAGTCACAAATTAAGCAACATGATTTTTTTTTCAATAAAGTAAAATCAAAGACAGAGCCTTTAAAAAGTAAAATATAAATAAATAAATATCGGTTGATTTTTAAAGTTGGTGGATTTTGAATTCCTTTTTATCTTAAGGATTTCTTTTTTAAAATGTTTTGCTTACTTTTCGTAAGTTCTTACTCACACACACATCTTGGGAATCTTTCGGTATTATTGAAGTCTATTTGGAACACTTTTGCACGACATTAGATAAGGAAAATTGTCTCTTTTTAAAAATCTTTCACATCTTTGCTTAATTTTAAATTACTTAATATCAAAGTAGACCCAGTGGTCGAGTGGTAGCATATTGCGCTTCCACACCACAGGTCCGGGTCCTCTTCCCAGCCTGGGCAAGGTCGACTCAGCCTTTCATCCCTACTGCTGTGGGTCGATAAATGAGTACCAAGCTTGCTCGGGGACTTAAACATTGGGGTCTCGCTTCAGACTTATCACCTGATCGGGACATCTGCTCATGCACCACAGCACCTAATGATCACATATACTGGAATGCGCAGAGAAGGCCCTGGTCCTCATGGGCTGTTTCACCACTCAGTTTGAGTAAATATCTAAGTAGAGGTGGTAACAGAAAATTCGAATTAACATCGCGTTTTAGTATAAGAGCTTAGGAAAACATAATAGTCGTTTCTAGCAGTTAGGAACTATTTGGTAGTTTTTTTATGTATGTATATTGTTCCCAATAAAATCTAATTTCAATCTGAAAAATTAAGTTTTGATACTTAATTATTAATATTCTGACTCTAAAAGACTGTACGCGAATTTTAATTTCAAAATTATTTCTTGATGTCATTACTCAGATAACCTCCCGAAATCATTACTTATACAGCAGGCTTAATGTCAAACCGTTACTATTTAATTTCGGCATCTTTCACAGTGGAAAAAAAATGAGAAATTGGGCGGCAGGCTGCCAAAAATACAGTAGTTGATTAAGAAAATAGGTGGATAAATGATGAAGCACACAGTCGAAAGAGAAAAACTAATTTATTTTATGAAATTATACAGATAGTTTCTTTTTAATCTAAGACTCCATTATGAAATTTCCCTCTTTGAAGAATGAACAGAATTCTTGCGTGTTTTACATTAGGATGACCAGGAACGTGAAAAGCAGGAAGAAAACTAAAGGTAATATTGTTGAACATTTAATAATATAGTTGAATGAAATGTAAATACGAGATTTGTGTATTTGTTCTTTTAATAATGCAAATCTAATATACTTACTTTCTTCTTCGATTGCTATTAAATTTCACTATCGTAAAAAGAAATGGAAAATAAATATTAGTTTATTTATTAATGCATCATTTAGAATATAACAAAGAAATATTAATTATAGCTTAAATACTATGCGTACAATAATGATATTCTATTTAATAGGGTAAAATACATCACTTATAAATAAATTTGAAGGATCACTGAACACCTGTGGATATAATATAAATATATATAACAAGGATTTACCCTCCCGCTTCGCTGGATATTTCATGGCATTGTAGGACTATATTTTTTTTCAGCTATTGTTATCTTATTCCTAGCATTAAGCTTTCGGTTGTATTGAAAAACATTCTTTTTTGTTCGTCTCTTGATTTTAAAAAAGCTAAGACTTGCGTTTCTAAAACAGAAGCATATCTGCCATTCATGCCCCTATAGCACCTACCTCGGAGTTGATTTCTTCAAAACCCATTTTTAGTGGGTCTCTACTAAATAAAACAAAAATGCCTGTAGAATTTCAAGTTTTGTAGTAAGAACTATAATTATTTTTTTCTATAACGCTCCCGTATCGTACAAAATCTCTAATTAACAAAAGAAACATACTTACCAAACTTCAAGTGTGTAGGTCCTAAAAGATAAAAAAAGGGAATATTTTTTATATATAACGCCCCCTTACCCTTTCCCCCCTTTAGGATTCGATTTCCTCAAGAACCATTCTCAGCGGATCTCTACTCAGCAGAAGAAAATGTTTGCCAAATTTAAAGTCTGTTAGCCAAAGAGTTCGAAAATGATTTTTTTTTATCTATTACGTCCTCGTAAATCCTCCCACCCTCCTCTTATGTGTAGATTTACGTTCTTAGTGAATCTACTCAGTAAAAGAAATGTTTGACACATTTCAAGTCTTTGGGTGTGATAGTTTTAAAACGGGGTTTGTCTATAATGCCCCCGCAACTTCTATTCGGAATCGATTTACGCAAAATCCGTTCCTTGCGGATCTCTACTCAACATAAAAAACATCCCTGTGGAATTTCAAGTCTGTAGGTCTGATAATTTCGAAAATCTCGTGATGAGTGAGTGAACTCCTATTATATGTACTGGAATATTTTCAAATATATAAGAGGTTATACTAGATCAGGGATGGCGAACCTTCATGGATCAACGTGCCATTTTTTTCTAAAGATGTGTTTAATGAGGTACAGACGTGCCATCAAATAATTTTGACTTGTGATTATGGGAAAATAATAAAACTAAATACTAACAACACAAAACTTTATTTACTGCGAAAAAATACCCTTTTCACTGTATAGTTGTAAATGTTTTAGTTATACGTGAAATTCAAATTAAAGTAACATTAGTATGAATTATGTTGTTGCAGATTGGATGGCAAATAACTTATATCAGGATTGTAAGATGTTACTTTTAGTAGAATGCATGCTCAATTGGAGTTGTCTGCCAATCGGGTTTCAAGCAATTAATTATTTTTGCTGTAGTTCACTTTTTGACAAGAGGATTTGCGATTTGTTTCAAAATGCCGTTTAACATACGATTCTCTGCATACCACTGTTAGCCATGTTAAATAATACTTAAAAATCGTAAATATAACGCAAATAAACTTTTAACTACATTTACGTCGATGAAATTCACCATGCTATGCGTAGACAAACTTTGCATCATAAGCAATTGTAGTTCACGACAGCAACTAAGGCAAGACAATAACAAACGAGTGTGCTCCCCGCCGCACCGCGACCGATCATACGCATTTGTTCGTAATACTTCATAGGGAACTTGAGAATTCTGAAATAAAATGCAAGCCGGTTTTGATCACGGGCGTGCCCCAAATATTGAGCCGCGTGCCATGAATGGCACGCGTGCCAATGGTTCACCATCCCTGTGTACTAGATAATTCCCCTATTTCATTTTTAAGAAATGCTCTATAAAATTAATCATTCGTAAAAGTTAAAATGAGCAGGAAGTTTTAAATAACACGAAAACTCTAGCAGTAGAATTAATTTATTTTACCTATTTTTGAACCTATAATTAATTATTTCTGAAATAATTTAGTTTCAGATGATTTGCCACCTCAGATCCTTGTCTTGGATAATTTTGTGACATTCCAAAAGGAAATCATTTCAAGTACCAATTTCAAATGCTTATTCTGAAACCCCAATGGAATGGAAAACACAGAAATTATAAATTAAATACATGAAACAAAAGCCATAAAACATGAGTCATACCTTTTATAGAAACTATTTTAACTGAATATGATACAATGATGAGGCTAATTGCCACAAACGAAGCTATTTTGTAAAAGATAATTAGATAAAATTTCATGTATTGTTAACCCGCATTATCCGATATTTATCCAGACTTTATTTTTGAGTAAACGAGGCATCAAGATTAAAACAGGCGTAGAAACAGAAAATTTCTCCCCACACAATCCAGTCTTAATAATAAATACAGTAATATCTCGGAACCTAAACATCTATAACCGTATTCGAATAAATGCTTCAGAAGTGGTTTTGTGAATTCCAACGGCTAGTAAAGGTCTTCAAATTGAGATCCTAAGTCGTAGTTCGATCACACAGAAATGTTAGGCAGGAAAAAAAGTAAACAGAATGCCGAGTCAGCAGGACAAATGAATAAAATCGGATGTATGTGGTGAAATGGAAAGACATACATTTTTGCTGGTCCCGTAATAAGTGGCCACCGGTCATCCTCGTTTTTCCAACCTTCTGTCCATCCACATGTTTGCTGCTCAGTTCGTTGTCGGAAGCTATTGTGTAAAGTATACAGTATAAGGTTATAGAATGTAGCATATAGGACATAGGTTATAGCTACGATTTTGCTGGCCCAATACGCATTATTTAATTAAAATTTTCCATGGCTGTTTTGCATAAATGTGGCTGTATTACATTGATACAGGGCTCAATTTTAATGATCATAGGCTTGTTGTGATTTGAACCTCACACTTCAAAAAATCCTCAAGGTAAAAATTTCAATGGCGTTAAATTACGTCCGATTCTGACCACCAAAATGGGAAATTACACGACCGGTACGTTTTAAAATGTTGTTCAGTAATGGAAACGTATTGTTCTTTCGTATAGTGCACTAGTTTTAATAACCCTAAACTGTCAGCTGTCATATTTTTTTGTTTCATTGGCAATACTTTACTGTAAAAAGGACGTTAAATTCAACTCATGCGTGCGTTTTGGAACACCCTCTATAATCTAATGTATATTATATCGGTTGTATTATTTAATTAATCACATATAAGATTTAATTCTATTATTACTTGTGTTCTAATTGTATTATTGTTGTATTTAATTGTGTTTGTACAAAATATCATTATTATTAATAACTTTTACCTACTAGTCCAGTGAATTTACAACTAAAACCATTTTGAAAATTAAAGTTGTGAGGTATAGAGGAACTGTTTAATCTCTAGTTGCATTTATTTTAAAGAGAAGGGAAATTGTCTTGGAATTCGAAAGGGGTTCTAGAATGGATTAATTTCAGATTCTGAGGAGCCACTGCACTTCAATTTCTCAATTTAGGATTTTCTAAGTATTTTCAATAATTTTAATAAATAACCATGACAATCAAATACCAGTTCTGTATCCCAATTTTTACCATTTCGTTTCGACTCTCACTGAGTTATTTTAAAAATATATCCTCTGTTAAAAATATAAAAATTTCAATTTGTACTTTCGACGATGATAGATGGCAGTATAGTCTAGACCTATTGGTTGATTATGCATTCTCCATGGAGAGTCTAAGATATTCCCAATATATCATGACTAGTGATGCTAACGGCTACTGTGCACTGTCAACCAGAGCCACCGTCTCAACAAGAAACTGTCAATACCGGAAAACATTCCAAATGACGTTCAAACTACTAGATGTCCAGTAATGACTAAAAAATAACCTTCCCTACGTATCACTCAGAAAATCCATCAACAGCAAAAAGACTTTCCTTCCTGGGAAAAGGGTATGAGGTGACCCCTTCTCCTGCAAGTTGCAAACAGCAAAGGACACGAATAAAAGCGCTTAACGACTGCTAGAATAGGAATTAATTTTCGTCTCGGTTGTCTAATGCGTGCACGATATAGCTGTGGACCCGTAGGCTGGCAAGAACGTCTTAAGGCTTGGACTAACCAAGCCCGGTCCCAGGGCCTCAACCTCGATAGGGAGCCCGTAACGATCTCGACTCAACCTCAGTAAAATCATGTTCTGAGTAATTTTAAAGAGTAAATGTTCCCGGACATATTCTCAGAAGAATTGAGAATTTCGAACTATATATCAATTCGCAACAGTGGCAATAGTACATTATTATATGATGACCGTCATCCATATCTAGGCCTAGACCTATTACAGTACATCCCCATTATTCATTTAGTCGAAAGGCGACAGTCGGTCGAGCCGGTTTGTGCTCGGGTCTGTGAGACTGATTTGTTTTCGTACTTTTTTGTTTTGGGTTACCATTTGTTTGAGTATTTGACGGCGTATGTTATATACTGTCTACTTTTTAAGAGTCGTAGGTGGGGCCTACTTTTGTGTAGAGGTCCAGGAGTCTAAAGGCATCCTTGCAGGCTGGTGGTTCAAAGCAAACACTCATGCCAAGGTCCACAGCTTTTCACTAAATTCTGTAATGCGTCTGCATGACACAACAAACTTTCACACCACACAAGGATTTTGCCGTAGACTCCATTATCCTCCATGATTTAAGCAGGGTTTGAATCCAGGATTTGACTTGAATATTACCCACTACAAAGCTTGTGACATTAGCCACGAGATAAACTGGGAGAACTAAATGGTAACTAAAGCAAATGGTGTAAAAGTTTTATATAAAATAATGAGAAAGTTTGGAAATGGTGGTATTCATTCAGATGTCATCCTCGCGTCGCTTAGTCATCGAGGACCATTATCAGTAATTACTTGTCTATTATTGACATTAAACAAGCAAAGTTTGTTTTTAAAAAAATGAATCATATCTTCAATAGGAAAATAATTTAAATTACATTTAAATGTAAGCTGAAACGATTTCAATAAAAGAACATTAAAAAAATGTATGATAGAGAGTTTTCCTGTAAAACTTTTTTTTTTTCAAATCAATGAAACTGACTGTATAACTAATTGAAATCGTACCGATCAGGAAAAGAGGGATCGTTTTGTGATAAACAAACAAAACTGAGCTTAAGATTTCCATATGCATGACTGCACAGCTGATAACCTTTTGGCAGAGCGGATAGCGCTGCTTTGTAAGAAAATGCGCGTGTGAGAACCCATTTGAGCGGAACACTGAAATGGGTGTTATTGAAAAGTAGGATACTCAGAGCTGTGTTAACTGTGTGTGTCAAAAAAGAAGTGAGGCAAAAGGCAACTGAAGGATTGTGATGGATTGTATCTATCTCTGGATGACATGTAAGCTAACTATCCGATATTATTTGAAATGTTATGAAGATATGATTTATGATTAAATATATATTGAAATTTGTCTGTGAAAATTTGGGGATAATATATATATATTGTAATATATTAGTCAGACATTATATAATACTTTAAATGCAATTCTGACAATGTGCAAAAAAACACAATGTTGTTATTATTGATAATGAAGCTTTTCTGGATAACTATTAAATACAACTTATTATCTACATTTGGTGTTCTACTATTTCATATACACTTGCCTCCGAAAGTCTGCGTACAGGCAATAATCTTACGTGTTAATGCTATAATTACTATTAAAATATAGCTATAGAAAATCAAAATACTTGTCAGCAATTCTTCAAAATTTCCTTATTCAAACAAAAGCAACAAATTTCACTTTAACGAGAAAAAACAAGAACGACCATCAAATAATCAACAACCATCCGTGCCAAAAGTCTGCGTACACTTACAAAATTAGAGCTTTTAAAGACCTTGTATTGTAAAATAATTGCACTAAATAGTGTTTTTAAGTAAATATAACCTTTTTTTACTAAGGATTTAAGATTTGAAAGCTTTTGTGGTTCCATGACAGGCAACTGAATAGAGGTCGATGTATTATTGAAAGAAAAATCATCATAGATCTTCAGAAAAGGAGAAAATTTTTAAAGCAATTGTTGAAATTGTTAATAGGAAACATTCATTGATTCAAAAAGTGTTCATAAACTACGAATCAACTAAAATTTTAACGTCCGAGCCAAGATCCGGCCGCCCGTCTGAAGTGTCACCTCGAGAATTTTGCTTTGTAATACGCTATATAAAAATAAATCCACGACTATAAACTTCTAAGTAGCTAAAAGTGTTGCTGAGATATTGCATAAAAGTATGACTTTAATTACAATTCGAAGAAAACTGAAAAAGGATGACTATCGTGCCCGAGTTGCCCTCAAGAAACCATTCATCTCTTGAGTGAACAGAGCTAAGAGAATGACTTTTGCCAAAAAAATACCTAATTAGGACACATATGTCTTAGAAAAGTGTAATATATTCAATTGAAAGTAATTTTTGTAATTTAGAATCAAACGCACAAAAATATGCCTGGACAGATCTTAAGAAAAAGAATCATTTTTCGAATATCAAACATGGAGGAGGAAGCTTAACGTTTGGGGGTGCATTGAAAGCCTTTCGTGCAGGTTATCTGGAATTTATTGAATCAACAATCTACAAAATTGGTTACTTGAACTTATTGAAGTAAAATATTAGGGGATATGCTGAGAAATTTGCGGTGTTTTATGATTTTTACTTTCAGCGGCTCAAAGGTACCAAGCAAATGATACTGTGTGAAGTCATTGTGATGTCATGGCTGTTCTGACAAGTCCCAAACCAATTCCGAAAGTCAACCTAGTCCCCAGACCTAAGCACAATACAGCATTTGTAGGATTTACTCGAGTGAATAATCAGGGAGAACGTAATACATCCAAGGAAATGCTCAAATCTGTCAGAATAGAACAAAATATTCACAGACGGAACAACTAAGCTAATTAAATCCTTGCCAAATATGTTGAGAAAGTTATAGAAAGAGCAGAATAGCTTAAAAAGTATTAAGTTCTAGTTACAATCCATTATTATAAAGGATTTTTTCCAGTGTACGTAAACTTTTGACGTTCACGATTTATGTCATTCTCAAGTTATAAATATTTGTATTATCTCATGTAATATTCAGGTGATTGTTGCTTATACTATTTGAATTTACGACGTTAGAGGAATCAATAAAAAATAGTATTGATTCAGAAAGACTTCATTTAATTAGCGATCTTTGCATGAATATGAAAGATGATCGCCTATACGCAGAATTTCGGAGGCAAGTGAGGAGAAAAGTGAGGAAATATAAAGGAGAAAAGTGAGTCATCCATCACAAAATCCCCGAAATTGTTGCAACTGCAGACTTGAAATTCTGCAGAGAAATTTATTTTGTTGATCTGCTAAGAACGGGTTTTGCGAAAATCGACACCGAAGCGAAGCAAGCTGTGAGAGTTTAGGGTCGATAAGGATACAGTTCCAGTTTTTAAAATATTAGACCAATATACTTGAAATCGGGTAAATATGTTTCTTTTGTTGAACGGAGATCCGCTAAGAACGGGTTTTGTGGAACTTGTCTTCCCAGAGAGGTTTGTGGAAGGATTATGGGAGCGTGATAGATTTTTAAAAAATTCCGCTTTTTAATTATTAGACCTACGGATTTGAAATTTTCCAAACATGTTTTTAGATCCGCTAAGAATGGATTTTATCCGCAACGGGTTTGCACAGTGGAGGTTTGTCAAAACTTACCGTTTTTGAACTATTAAACCTACAAGCCTGAAATTTGGTAGCAATAATCGTGTAAATTATTTTAGTTAAATTCAAATATTCAACTAATAATTATTGTTAATTTGAATTACATACACATAACATAATTTATTTTTATCATTTGGATTTCGCCTTTTTTTAATAAATTATTTCTTTGTGGATTTTTTTTGACAATCTAATAGAGAAACTATTTCCTATAAAAAGGATGAAAATAAAAGAATTTCGAGAAAGAATTTAATGAAAAAGAAGAAACCGAAAGACACCTCGGCAAATAATGTCAAATCAATAAATAACAAAAAGCAATTTTTTGAGTAAGTGCTTCTATAAAAATTTTAAGCGAATTTTAGTAGTGTTGCGAGAATTTACGTTTGTCCAACTCGGTGCTATTTTATTCCCATAAATAAGATCTTTTTTCTAGAAGAATTCCGTTTAAGGTATCCGACTACATTCGGAACCGTGATTTTTAAAAAGGCGCAAAAATGGATAATTTTCATGATATTTAGTGTCACTTAGATTAGAATACATCTATAAATTGTTTAAAGGACATTTTGACAAAAAAAATTTATTTAAATACAATATTTTGGCAAAAAATTAACTTTGAATAACCTTTTTTCAAAATGTTCTCCTTTTATAAAAAATGCCTCTGAAATATTAATATTTTGCTTTTATAAAGCAAAGACTTCTCCAGAGAGTCTAAACTAGGATTTTTTTGAAAAATTCACATTATTTTCAAAGTTACAACCAATTGAAATAATTATCGGCGTTTTTTTTTTAATTTCTCCCCTCTGTTGTAGCAAAATATGGATAAATCCACTTCTAAGCTATATATTTCAAAAATTCTAGTTGAGCCTCTGTACAGAGGTTTGAGCTACATACAGGCAAAATATTATTACAATAGAAGCGTTTTTCACAAAAGGAGAATATTTTGAAAATTGATCATTCTATGCTCATTTTTTGTCAAAATATTGTACTTGAATAATTTTTTATTGTAATAATATTCTTAAAACAATTTTATATACATGTTCTAATCTAAGTGACACTAAATATCATAAATATTATCCATTTATACGCTTTTGCAAAATCACGGTTCCGAACGTAGTCGAATATCTTAATTATAAATAATCCGTGCATGCTTTTTGATGAAAATATTAATCTATTTTGCCTTGTGTAAAAACATAACACCAACCGTATTTCGTGACTGCACTATTAAAATAATGATGCTAAGAAGACGCGGGAAGGGAACGTTCAGAAAACAAAGCAAACATGCTGAATCTCTACATCTCCCTCTGGTTACATTTGCCATCACGGCATCTGGCAACTGTCTTAAGAACGTCAACGTCTTCCCATTGTTATTTAATCGCTTGTGTTCAGAGCATAAGGACAAATCTCTATTGTGACCGAACCACGGAAATGATCAATGAAAAACTAGAACTAGGTATCGGGTTTTTGGTTATCAACCTACATGGACATCCTACACTGCATTCATTCTGAAGCTACGCAGGACACCTGTAAGTGTACAGAGTGACCTCGGTTGGGAAGCCCACGCGCTTCTTTGAAAGATCTTGGAATTCTTTGAGTGGATGCGTACATTTCATTTTTCTTTTCTTCCCCTCAAAATTTGAATAGTTAAAAAAGTATATTGTATTCGGTATTCTTTCACATTAGTACTTACGTGTTATAATGATAGTATGATTGAAAACATATTTGTATGCATGAAATGTTTCAAATTTGCGTGGGGAAAAAGCAGCTGACACCTCCCGATTATTTGAATAATAACAAATTTATTCATGGACAAGGACGAACAGATGACTACACGAAGACAAAACAACGTACATACACAAAGAAATATTATGGCAAATTATTAACAATAGTGCATTATAAACAAACTTAACTACGTTCCAAAAATGGCTCACTTTTACTAACAGTTCACCAGAACAGGAACTCAAGCAGATAAGTTTTTCTATCTAGAACAGTTCTACAAGCAGGAACTCAGACAAAGTCTCTCTTTCTTTTTGCAGTTAACGCACGAACAGATTCTGATCTCGACTGCACTCTGTTCTAAGCCACACTCAACTTTATTTCAGAGGACCTTTATACAGCCTTATGGAAATTTCTAGAAGGGTCGATCCTAGAACCTTCTCGATGATTCCTTGGTGCTTTCGCATTATTCGCCAAATTTGTCGCCAATATAGCAACCATGTTTGCATCTTTTGGTTGTCAAAATCTTATTTTTGAAGTTCACGCTGGGAAGCGAATTTTGCCCCAAAACTCAATTCCCCCGCAAGGAAAATGTTGCTGCAGGGAAAATAACAAACATGGCATGTTTCAGTGTATTTGCATGTAATCATGCGCGAAAGGATTCAAGAAGGCATGATGATGACACACTCGTTTGTTGACAATAATTTGATGCTATTTTTGTACACGACTATTTTGTCGGACTGACCACCTGACTGGAATATCTGCTCATGCACCTCAGCGCAGGGAGTGAGATGGGCACAGAAAGCCTAGGCTCTCATAGGATGTTGTGCCACTGAGTTTAGTTTTTTTGTTATGATATTAGTTTCACTTCCCGTACCTAATAATTTCAAGGGCGTTTTTTTTCCATCGAATTTATTTTCCATCCAAATTATGCATGTTGATAGAATAACTATATTTATGTTTATTATATTTCCGCTACAAAACATTTGTTCAGCAGAATTTTGATTTATTCTAAAGACTTTTTTTGCCTTTTACTGTTGGTGCAAAAACTTTTTGTGGGATAAAGACAAGCTACTTTTTTAAAATTTATTTTGTAGCAATGAGTGATGCTTCATTTTACAAGTATTACACAATCATTTTGAATGTGGCATTGAATAATAACCCCTAATAATAACAACTCATTGGCGCAACAGCCCATGAGGGTTCAAGGTCTACCGTGTCCAACACAGTATACGTGACCCTGGGCCCTCAGGTGCATGAGCAAATGTTCCGGTCAGGTAGTCAGTCTGACTCAAAACCCCCAGTGTTAAATTCCAAAGCAAGCATGGTTCTCATTTATCGACCCACTAAAGGGATGAAAGGCTGAGTTTGCCCGGGCTGGGTTTGAACCTCGGACCTGTGGTGTGGAAGCACGATACACTAACCACTCAGCAACTGAGTTTACCCCTAATAATAAGTCCCATTTAAACAGAGGATGTTTTCTTTTACTTAAAGCACACTAACTACATGTAAGCTGATTCAGCAGAATTGTTTTATGGTAGATAATTGAACGTGAAAAGCAGCCTTTAAATAAAATTGTGCGGGGCATACAGAGGGGAGACAGTACAATTTTGTAGAGTGGTGGATTGCCATTGAGAATTGATCGCGGGCCACATCTGGCACGTGTGCCATAGATTGCTGACCTCTGTTCTATAATATCACATGATTTAATCTTTCACAGCCAGTCGCTCAGATCCGATGGATGATGCAATATTACGTTGACTCACACATTTTAAAATTTGTCGACGTATAATCTCTTGAGAATTTAGGTTGCAGTTCATTTTTTACATGCAACTTAAATTTTATATGAACTGTTCAGAACTCCCACAAGTGATTCATCAACAAAACAATTGCAGCATAAAAACTATGGAAGATCAAATTTTTTTTAAAAAAAAAAATCAACACCTACAAAAATCAGGAAATACAACCTTATCTAAGAGAGATGAAAAATAGTAAAATAGGTATGCAAACGGAAAGACATTTTACGGAGCGAAATTGAAGAGTCATTACCCATAATTCTTTCAATGATGCAACAACGGAAATACTTCTAACACGATTTTTCCGCGTACGAAGTTGATACAGCTTTAGGAATTTCACGAGGAACATTTCCAGGATTGCCTCTTTTTAGAGTTATACACAGAATTGGTTAAGGGCATGGGCCTTGAAATTTTGGATTTTGATTAAATGATAAAACTAATGTGCAGCTGGCTCCTTAGATATGGAAAAAATTTATTTCTAAACATCTACATTATGCTAATGTATAAGAAATTTCAAATTCCATTGTATTATTCTCAAGTAATTTCTCATATTACATAACCGTCTTACAATTAAATGAAGACTGAAACTCGTAGTCTTAAGCATAAGTGATATACGATTCTGTCTCAACTAACAATCATTATCTTTTATATTATGAAAAAATATATAAAATATCATCATGAAAATCCTAATAGCAATAGCATCACAGCAGACATATTATCAATAGAATTGTATATCACAGCATACAATTAATATAATTTAATTTATTCGTAATATAATTCAAATAAATTTATTCATAATATAAAAAAGATCATCTGTAATATTACATGATGTAGCCATTTTAAAGACAATAAATTATTATTATTAATATATTCTTAGATGAAACAACAATACCTACTAGTACAGGAAATAAAGATAAACATCATGTGTGAAATATATATTTCAGAACTTTATTAATTAATTTGTTGTTTCTATTTTGATTTAAATATTAGTAAAATTTCATTATAAAGTCCAAATCATTTTTTATTAACTAGGCCTAACTGCAGTTTCTATAAAAACGTTCCAAGTCAAGAATGTCAACATTAGGACTGTTGCCAATCTGGCAAATCAAAAAAGGATCTAAGAAAATTGTTTCAGATAAAAAAACTAACAAATATGATTTTAAAAATTAACTACAAATTAATATTTACAATTATAAAAATATTCAAAAAATGCGTACTGTTATTATTTACATTTTAATCTGTTACAAATTATTCCATTTTTCGTACCTGATAAAAAAGAAAATACTAAAGAAAGGTACATACACTTAAATTTGATCATTGTACTATCGAGTATTGTAATACGTACATAAAGTATCAAAACAAATGAACAAAAATTTATTTTCATAGAAAAGAAAAGACGAAAATTGTAAATTCATGATGCAATGCTTGCAACTCACTGCTTGTGTAGCTTTTTTATCACACATATAATTTAATAAATAGCCTCTATATTCATAATTCCTTAGCGTAAACGACAAAGAAATATCGTTGTTTGCGTGACGGCGAATGAAACATGCATGAAAATCAATGAAATATAACAAAAATGTGTGCAAACATTTCCGGTATTAAATTTATTTCTATTGTGAGAACTGAGATCGATCCTAAACTGGAAGTTTCTATCAAAGTCTCACTTGTGATTAATGGGAAAATCTTTCGAAAATTAATTTTTTTTTCTGAATAAAGAAAGATGGAATTTATAGGCCATTTTTTTGTATTATCATTATTAAAGTGAGATTTTTTTTAAAAAAATATTTAACACTAAATAACAATAAGAAAGGTTTTAAAGATTATTTTACTCTAATTTCAACCAGTTTTTTTTCTTTAGGATTCATTTATACAGAGTACAGAAAAATAGTAACAATAATTCTAGAAATGAAAAATTTCATAAACTTAAGGAAGGACGTATAATCGATATTAAAGGCAAGCTTATTTTTAGGAGCTATTCCAGAGAGACGAAGAAATATGTTCTCTTGGCAAAAACTAAAAGTCATAAGTAGTCACGAGCAAAAGGCTGGTTAAAAAATGCACATTAAAAAAATGGGGAGAAGGCATATACATTTAGATGAAAAGGAAAAAACTCGAAATAAGCTTAATATGGGAGGCCGGAGTATAATACGCGAGGGAATATGCGCGCATGGACATGAAACATAATTCCACTTCTTTTCTTCTAAGAATAGCTTTATCAATGATGAATTTTAGATACTTTATAATATAATTTTGAATGTAGGCGAATCAAGAAACTGAACTTCTTCAATACAGACATATATAATTTGACTCCTACCTTTCACTAAACATATTACAATTTGTATCATAAAGAAAATTGGAATAATCAAATTGAAAAAAAAATTCTGAATTCTTTTTTTCATTTATAAATTGTTTCTTAACAGTAACTTTATATTACACATAAATTTATCATTTTTTTATATTTATTATTATAGTAATACATAATAAATTATTAATAAATTGATTTAGTCTAATAATTTTCATCCACTGTGCGTAAGTGACGTTTACAGACTTCTTTCAAAAGGGGGGTGCGAATATATTCTAAGAAATACGTGAATGAGAGAGAGTTTTATTGACGTATCACTATAAAGCAACACGAGTACTACTGACAACGAATCTCGTGATTTTGAACCTCGGTCAAGTGACGAGGACGACACCTGAGCTGATACCACCCCCTCCTCATTATCACATCACGCCAACGGGAGTATATTGAGCATCGATGAAAGAACTGTTCCTTTCTGATTTCCTTTTTTTAAATCAGCTAGATAATTTGAATGAATTATAGGAAAAGATAGATGTAGTCGCCAAATTATTATAGAATACCGGACATATATGTGATTTTGAATTTAAAAAATTAAATGAAAAATGTTCCAAGATATTGTTTTAAGAAAAACTGATTTAAAATTGTTTGTAAAATAGGGTTACACGAAACAGAGGTAAATTCCTAAAGTGTGAATTAAATATTAAAATAAAAAAATAAAAAAAACTGAAGAATCATGACGATTACAACCAGATTAGTTATTTTTAGCATTTCACGCAAATAATGGAGTATGTTTCTATTTTTAGTAACTATGTAGTTTTTCGTATAATGTTATTTAGACGAACTCTAAAGGAAGAGTGAAAGTACTACAAAAACGAGGAAAACACTACAAGAAATAGTTTATCTTCTCTAAAAAATCAATTTTAAAAAAAATGCCTTAAATAAAACGTAAAAGGAAATCAGACAATAGGAAAAGTTTACTTAAAAGAACATCTAAAATTAAATTGTGAATAGTATGAATATTTAATGCCACGTTTCTTAAAGGTGGGAATCTACTTGCTCGAAAGTGCAAGAGATACTTGAAAAAATTCTGGAAAATGACGAAAAATTAAAAAAAAGTGAAATTTCAAAAATGATTTTTTAGAAAAAAGAAGCTAATATTAAAATTATAATAATCCAATACTCATTTTTAATGTGAAATCTGTTATATTTTGCAAGTTTAAACCGATTTTCCTCATTTGACACGATTAAATTTTGCATTAATTATTGAAAGTAATTAAATGGAATTTTCCTTTAATATTTAAATAGACTAATTTGTTAATTATTGCTGGAACAAAATAAAGAAAATGTAATGAAAATTCCCGCTAAAAATCTCATTTATGCTTAAATTTGTAAATGCAAAAAAAAAAAAAAAATTTCATGCATGGAAATACTTGTATTTTAACTTATTTTTAAGTATGAGTCTTCTAAAAATTCTGAAATGTCGAAATTTATTAGAGAATACAATAATAAACATTTAGCATGAGTGATGATATTCCAAATCTTTTGAAATCCGTCAAACATTTCTATTCAAGAACATAAAATAACACTAAGTAACGAATAGTAAGAAACGATTACATTTTCTCGATATTTAGTTCTTATTTTGTCTCCTTTCAAAATATAACTAAAATTATCCAGTTAAAACTTTTTTATTTTGCCAAAAATAAAGAAAAAGAAAAGAAAAAATATCCAAACAATAATTTTTCTGGTTTGTGACTAAGTACTAAGCCTAATGCTGTGTTGTCTTACGGGTCTATAAATGATTGAGGAAATTGGCTTTTAGTCTACACTATTAAAATCCGAAGGTAAACAAACGTATCGATGTAGGTAGGAATGACGCCCAATGATCTCAAGAACCACAAGACGTAGAAACTAGCAGAAGGTATCAAAATTTCGGGATTGATCCGAGGAATCCGTTTTGACCATTTATATTACGATATTCCAATTAGTTAAAAAGATATTAATTAAAAACCTTAAAACACATTTATTATGCACGAGGCGCCATCTGCAAAGAACCGGAAAGATCATTTATTTCTAGGGGAAAATTCGGAACTTCTTTTTTTTTTCAGAGGTTTCTAAAAATATTTAAAAATTAATATAATAAAATTATACATATATATATCTTTTTTTTTTTTTTATCAGTCTTTATCAAATGAAGTCCAAAATTTTTTTTATTTTAAAGGTATTAATCACTTTCTGAAATTTGAAGTTTTATCTACAAGTTGCTTATAAAAATATTGCAGATAAAACAAACGAAATATTTTTTTAAAAAATACTTACGTAAAGAAATGTTTAAAACTATTTCAAAATAAATTTAGAAATTACCTTCTTTTTTTAATTTATGGAATGGTTCGCTATTTTTTTTAAATAAGAAACATTCAGGCAGAATTTCTCTCTCTTTGAATAACACATTCTTAACAATTCAAACTAATTACATTGTAAATGGTTTTCATTAAATATTTTTTTTTAAAAAAAAGTAAAGTTTTTGTAGTTAAATTACGACATCGGTTCCTTTTTTTGAACATGAATTATAAGTTGTTCCGCTTAAAATTTCTTTCAAGTTAATGAAAAAAATATTTTACACTAAAAAAAATGTTCATGTTTTTCTTTTTTTTTTCCGCGTGTAGAACAATATTATACGTAATCTGTACAAAAATTGATAAACTATCTTAAAAATTACGTTTAAAAAACAAATGTGTTTTTCAATTTTTTTCTCTTTTGCGATAAATATGTAAACATTAATTTTTTTAAAAATTTTTTGTTTAAAAATTACCGTTGCTTTCAATTCAAAAATGAAGTTTGAAAGCATTAACTTAAAAATGAAGCCCGAAAAAAAATCTTTTACTTTAACGAATAACGAAATGGCGTATTGAAAAAAATCTACCTTTATTTTAAAGCGCAATTCAATAATCCTCCCCGGAGTAAGCGTAGCTTAGCTGTTTAAAGCGCTGTAGAACGGTACTTCCCAGGTTCGAATCTGAAGAGGAAGAGATTCTCCATTTCGCATCACGCCAATTTTTTTTTTTTAAATTGTGTTTTTCGTTTTCTTCTTCCCTTTTTGCGAGAAATATTTCAGCATTATTTTTGTTACATTTTTTGACGGTTAAAATTAAAATGAAATACAAAAATGTTTTTATCAGATCGTTTTTTTTTTTTGTTTTTTTCAGTACATGTATATATATAGGCCTTCCCCATACTGTTTTTTTTTTTCCTAACTTATATATTTATATGTTCAATCAAACGTTCAGAAAAAAGCAATCATTTCAATAGCTATCTGTCATTTTTTCTTTGATTTATTACTTATAGAAATTTGATTTTAATAAATATACATATGTTTTTTTAAAAGGATTATTTCTATTAATTCATTGCGAGATTAATTCTTTATTAATTAAAAAGTACAGTCTATTTAAGAAAATAAGTGGAATGGAACAAATTTCGAAAAAGGGAAATCTTTTGACATAATTTTAGAAATCACTCACATTATACGCGTACAAACACACACAGAGAAATGCTGGGCTAAGCGGTGGAGGGGGATGGAAGTCATTTTGAAAATGAGTATTAGAAGTTCTGATTTTGTGAAAGAAAGGGAAAATTTATAAAAGTAGAGATAACCCGTGCAACGCCGGGCCATGCAGCTAGTAAGTATATATATATACAAAATGCAGCCAGTAAATCGAGCGAATGATCATAGAAATAATGTTGTTATGCAGGACCGATTCTAAAGTGTCGGCCGCCCTCGCGCTAAAACCTAATGCGCCAACCCCTTTAAAGAATTTTTCATATTTTGACTAATAATTCACGTTGATGTTGTAAACTAATCAATCTGTATAAGAGTAAAAAGCAAAACATTAATAAAAATGCAAATAAGCCACACAAATAGCTTATTTCCTCTATTTTGTTTTTCTAAATTGTACGGCTATTATTAAACTGAAAACTTTTAATTTCCCCCAATGCATATTGAATTTAAACTCTTCTGTGTCTTAAGTAATATTAACCATATTAGATATTTTCGAAAGCAAATTTTGCAAAAATTATTTTTGGGATGCCTTTGTTAAGCATCGATCCACATTGCGATGTCAGTATCGCTCATAACCAAAAACTTTTTCTTGCGGTATTGTCGGCACTACCAAGAATTTTGCAACCAAATGAAGGAGATGTATACAGAGTTGACATTAATGGAATGTGGACCAACATACTGTGTACTAGCATTGTATTTTTCTTAAATTATGCTATGCCATCGGGACTTATTTAGATTTTTCAATAACTATTTAAAATTCAGCACATTTATTCGACTTGTTACAAGTTTTATTTTGAGAAATTAGTATGAAATTTTGCGTGATTGATAGAACTATATGCGGCCTTCGACAGCCCCTTGTTTTGGTCGCCCGCGTGCAATGCACGCGCTGCACACCTGCTAGGATCGGCCCTGTTGCGCATATTTATTTCATCGTTTCCCTGCGACATTTACATACATTCAATATACAGTATTAAAAATCTTTTAAAATAAAAAAAACTTATACGTTTTTTCTTGTTTCTCCTTGTTTCTTTCTACAACGTTTATACAAGTGTTGAAAACTTCTGCAAAATTCTTCTGAGCATAATGATTTAAATTCCATCATAAACATAACTTAGATGTCTGAAAAGTTAGTCTAATTCATGTCAGAAGACCAAACAATTAAGAAAGATTTTTGTCAAGTTCACAAGCACCTCTTGAATTGCATTCATCTTGTGTGGACGCAATGAGTTATTATGGCATTTGCCAACATTTCAGACGTACAAGCAGTTGTAACTCGGAAACAAATCAATATGGAAAGAAGAATCTTCCAGAAGTTTCTAACAATGTATTACATGTCCAAAGCATTTTATCAATTGAAGTTATAACGGGTACTATTCGGGTTCTTCTACTAATCCTTTTGTGGAAAAAAATTCTTTAACTGTGATTTTAGTTTAAAAACCACTTTCCGTAGAGATGACTTAATTGTATGCAAATGTAACTACTATTTAAATACCTGTCGTTGAGTATGTGAGGTTAATGCTTAAGCGGTGATCGTTAAGTGTGAAATCCAAGTATTAGTAGAGGTGAACAGCGACTGGGTGGTTGCGCGTCTTGAGATTCAACAGGATTCACAATCCATCACGACTTGTGGAAGTAAACAAACTTGAAGCTGACCGAGCTATCGGGTTTCGAGAAGGATCATAACAAGGAACTTCAAATTCAGGTAAGTGAACTTCAATAATCTAGTGCATCCTCTTTAAGTTTAGGATTTCATATTGCTCCCAGAGTTAAGTTATACAACTGTATATTTCATAAAGTGTTTAAGATAGAATAAAAGTAGCCATTCTTAAGATCATGTCTTCTTCCTCGAACCCTCTCACACCCACGCCAAAATTTACCGCGATTTCAAAAGAAAATTTCAAACCTGAGACTTAATTCCGTAAGTTATAGTTTTATTTACTGCCTTGATATACAGGAATATTTTCCAAGCTTCGAATAATTTCAGAGCTTACATCAGTTGTACCCGTAAAAAAAAAAAAGTCTACTTGGTAGTGGCATTTGGATCGAACGAACGAAGCTAAAGTTCGTATAACTGGAAAGAACATTTAATCTCTCATGACAGAACTAAAAAAAGGATAATATTTTGGATACTGACCAAGTAGTGCTTAAAAATTTAGACCTTCGATAGACATTTAACTATAAGCCAAGTATCGATTTCGTCACTTTATTGCACCTCGAAATTACGTCACGTGTTACCTAAATCGAAGAAAACTTCTACTCTGTTTGATATTTGGAGCCGGAAAACACAAACATCTAAAATCATAAACACTATCCAAAGGTCCATCAAACTTATTTCCGGCAACGTTACCTCCACTTCAGTCAGCAGATAAAAATCAACCTATTTTTAAATAGCGCTTTCCGTACACACAATAGAAGAAATACCCTTACCTTTGAATTCTTCTTCCACTTCCATCTCGTAAAAGCGTGCCGCTAATTAGTAACATGCTTGGAAAGGTTCATTGACACCATGTCTGAATGAATGAATGTGGCGGAAATATGTAGTTCAGCGGGTCCTCTGAGCGTTAGGGTTGCGAAACTGCAGGCTAAGATTAAAAAGGTCACTTTCCGGGACATTAAATCCAAAGAAGGCTTAAAGGAATTTCACACGCGTATCTCTTCAATTATAAGCTCATATAACTTCTTTATATGTATAGGAACTAACAAAAAAAAATGAGTTAGAGAAAGAGAGATCTATAGGGTGCCAGTTTTGGACGCTAAAAGATAACCAAACATTTTGAGCAGTCATAAAAAAAACTATAAATTCTTCTTTTATTATTTTTAAAAAAAAATTGTTTTCGCTTAATAAGTATAATTTATGACTTGAACTACTTGAAATAAAAGACAGTTTCCTTTATATTCAAAAATTTTCAAAATAATATATTTTTATTTGAAATACTTACAATCAAATATTAACTCATGTGACGTCATAGTCGCATGATAAATGCATTCATGTGTGATTCTAGCCAATCAGTTCATCTGCCTCGCTGTAGCCAACTTTGGTTCATTTTACAAAAACTTTCTTTTAAAAACGTATATTTGTTAAAAATAAAAGTGATAGTATAGTAGGTAAAGAAAACGCCCTTGCTTTAAAAGTAACCGTATAATTTTATTTGAAATGCTTTTTACAGAATCTTAATTTATCTTAACACCATAATCAAATTTGAAATTGTATCTAAATATTTCAAGTTTAATATCAACTTTGAATTCAATGGAAAACACGTGATTAGATTTATCATGTGACCGTCATGAATTTAGCTCATTGTATTCTTTATAAATTGTTGTTTTCTTTTAAAAAAATTAAATTTGAATTTTCCAGTATTCGCTATTTTTAGTTTTCACTCTCAAAAATAATTTGTTTTTTAATCATCTAAGAGTACTTTAAAACTCATATACAGGGACGTCTTATAGCAAGGACCAATTGGACCCAGGACCATAATCTCGGCCTAGGTAGGATCCTTGTCTTGATCTGAGTAAGATCACGATGCTAATTATCTTAAGCCTCGAATGTTATACCCGGATATATTCTCCGAAAAATTGGGAATTTCGAGATTTTTGCCAACTGGCAACAGCGGCAAGGTAGCATTATGTCTATGCCTAGGCCTTAACTTCATTTAGTCGAAAGGTGGCAGTCGGTCGAGTTAGTTTATGCCTATGTTTGTGAGATTATGAGTCACGCACATTTAATTGTTATAACTTACCCCATTTACGTGTATTTGACAACGTATACTACATGTACTCTCTATCTAAAATGACCTACTTTTGTATAGGGGCCCAAGGCCTCAAGAAATCTTGAGACATCACAGCTCATATATTATTAAAAAAAACATTATGTTCGTATCGTCTACTTTATTTTAAGTAGATGGGTACAAAATACGAAGAATTGCTTTACATAAACCTTTAGTGTCGTTTGTAGAAAAAATATTTTCCCTTACTTTAATGATAAGTTATTTATTCACAATTACATACTATCACATTTGGTGTACAACCAATTACCGTTCGAGGTTCGGCTCAATTGTGAGCATAATTAAATTGTTTTAAAAATCATGAAAAATATTGTTATTTCCCCTTTTCTGCTTGTTCTCAATTTCAGTAATTCTAATTTATTTCCTTCACGTTATAAGGGTTATTACAAGGCACTTTTTTCTTTTAATAAACATCTCTCCATATAATTAAGTGACCAATTTTTTTAAACAAAAAGGAGGACGAAAATTTTACGAAAAAATTAAAACGTAACTATATGAAACATTTTATTAGCAAAACAATTATTAACAACAAAATTACAACAAATATTAACAACAAAAGTACATTAATAATGCTTACATCCCTTTTAATTATTTACTTAAACGAGTATTTTTTCCATTAAATGAACTTTTTTTTTGTGAGTATAACATTTTCAAATACATCGGAAATTTTAGGGCAAGAAATATCCTTCATATATTTATGTTAATTCAATTTTATGGTAAGTATTGCAGCTTAAGTATCAATATTCAATCTTGATTTCTCACTTGTCCACAAATCATTACCGATTGAAAAAACTCAACTGCTGCATTACTTCCACGGTAGCGTAACATAAATTCAAAAAGAATAACTAAATTTTTATATAGAATATGTTCAATTTTGAAATGGTTAAATATTTTGACCAATTTTTTATCAATTTCATGTTGATTTTCCAGTTGTGTTCTAATTTATCAGAATTTAAATATGCATGCAGTTTTCTAATTTCCTCAAACAGACAATTGTCATCGATTTTAATATATCAGGCATTTCTCTTGATAAAAATTCAACACAGTTTTCTAGGAGTTGTTGACTGTACCGGCACATGACGTGTAACAATTCGGTCTGGCATCTCTGAATACAGAGATTAACAGATTAGTTTTAAAATATTGAAAAAGAGGACAAGTAAAAGGACAAAACCTATAAAAGGACTGTCCTCCCTAAAGGAGGATGATTGGTCACCAAATATATAATAACCTCTGTATAAAAATTACACTGCAAATTTAATTAGACTTAAATTAAACACATGAATAACCAAAAATGAGCGAATTTGATACATCGTAAATTTCCCAACTCACTAAGATAAAAGCATGCATATTTGATAATTCTTTGTATATATAAAGCAGTAATGAGAAAGATACAGTCTATAACAGTGATACTCTAAATGGCCCGGTGATGTCCAATTGCACTACGAAATTCAATTACTGGAGAACAATGTACTAAAAATTTAGCGGGAAATTCTACCAATCAAGCAATCAAATATATCAATTTTGCTAACAATTTGACTTTTTAATAGTAGAATGTAAGCAAGAGAAGCTTGGTCATTAGATGAAAGGAAATAGAAATTATTCCATAACTCGTTAAAAATAAATATTTTTATGCGTGTGTTTGATCGAAATTTAATATAGTATTAAAATAAAAGAGAGAGAGCCACAAATGAGTTTTAATATTTTGATCAATTTTGCTTTGTCCAATGTTGCTTGGGTACTATAGAGTGATTCTTCCATTATCCGCATGTTGCGGCCCGCGTTAAATACCTGTCATGTGTATGCGGCACTACGGGGGAAAAAAGGTTGAGTAACCCTGGTCTATAACCAAGCCAAAAAAATATGTTTGTTCAGACACAAATAAATTGTTAAAAAAAAGGGCTACAAACATTTGGACATATAAAATACAAAAAGATCAGCTCTATAGCAACAATGAAATTTCTTAAAACTCCCAAAAAATTCTTGATCACATTGTATATATATACTTATATATATATAGAGAGAGAGAGAGAGAGAGAGAGAGAATTCGTACGGTAAAAAATTACATGCTTTAATATGTCTCACAATTTGTGAGGGAAAAATACTAAAAGTACAGTACGTTATAATCGTCTGCCACAACTTGTTTTAAAATTTTTGCATTTCTAGTTTCTTTTACTGTGGCCCACTGAGGGGGAGAACGTTGATTGTTTATATTTTAGACCATTCTGATTTAATAATTTTAATTTAATTGTATTTAATCGTCTTCAGAAGAAAATATAGCTACACGAAATATATATATATATATATATATAATGATTTAACAAGAAATATATAAAGTGAATTTCATAAAAAAAAAAAGTTGCCCAAACCCAAGAAAAATATTCCACAGTAATTAAAAGGGAAATAATTTAATGTTTCTTGTGCGGACCGGTAGTATTTAATCCACGGACCGGGGGTCGGAGACCACTGTTTATAAGATAATATTTTGTAGTAGACCAATACTAAACGAAAAAATGCAGTTTCGAAATAACTTTGAAAATAGTACCCAAACTTTCCGAAACAATCAAAATAAAATTCTAAGGAAAAATAAACATTTGCGGTGACATTTGCGTCACTAAAATGAAGGACACACTACATCTCCGCAATACAAACGCATCCATTTGAAAAAAGAATAAAAAAAGGGCGTATTCTGGAAAACAACTAGTAAATATTCTTCCGAACAAGTTCCGCCATTTTGCATACTAAGTATTCCAATCATTCATTGCGCTTGTTTTATAACACGTGACGATTTTTTTCTTCGGAAATCTCGTAGACGAAACATCAGTATTTCATTAAAAAAAACCTTGGTTGCATGAGATAATGGTAATACACAACTCAGCAAAAATAAATATATTCATGATTTTCATTGGCAAGATACCAAACTAAAGCGATATGTCTTGAGCACATTCTAATCTCGTTATTTTTAAATGTAGAATCAAAAAACAATCTGAATTGGAACGTTTTAATAAATTAATGGTCAATTCCATAAGAAAACATTTTCAATCTATCTTTTTTGGGGGACAATATTATACAACAAAATTAAACTGTTTCTGGAGGAAATATAAATCACTGATACTCAGGGATAAATTTAAAGAATTAAAAATAGCTTTTAGAATAAGACTATAAAATGGAAAATTATCAGCATGAAAATAGAACATTTAGAAAAGAAAAAAAACATTTTAATCATTTTAGTAATCATTATTATTTTTGTTATTTATTATTTTCTTATTTTTAGTTTCACTGAATTTATAATTAAAAACGTGTTCTTCGTTATTAATTTTTCAGAAATTTGTAATTAAAGAAAAGTTATATAACATACAAAAACATCTTTTATATTAAGGTGACCAACCGTCCTCTTTTTATAGGTTCTGTCTTTCCTCGAAAAGTGTCCTCCTTTTCAATATTTTAAAATTGATCTGTTAATCTCTATTCAGAGAAGAACCAAATGTTTCCAATATGTCGAAGAATGTTCTGAAACAAATATCACAGGAAATAACAGTTTTCAATGGTGTTTTTTGACTTCATCGCAAGTAAATTAGGCAGATATAGAACATTGTGTTGAGTTTTTGACGAAAGAAATGCCTGATATAAAAATCGATGACTATTGTCTGTTTGAAGAAATTAGAAGACAATGTATATTTAAATTCTGATAAATTAAAACAATGGGAAAATAAACCTGCTGGATTTGATATAAGATGGGTGAAAATATTTAATCATTTCAAAAATGAACACATTCCACATGAAAATTTAATTATTGCTGTTAAATTTATGTTGTGCTGCCCTGGAACTGATGCAGCAGTTTTGAAAGAGTTTTTTCAACTGGTAAGGATTTTTAGACAAGTGAGATCAAGATTGAATGTTGATACTTTAGCTGTAGCACTTACCGTAAAATTCAATATGAAGAATATTTCTTGCTCTGAAATATTGGAAAATGATATATTGATTACAAAAAAATCATTCAACGGAAAAATACTAGTTTGAGTAAGTAATTAAAAGGAATACGAGTGTAAATAGCGAATTTTTATTTGAATTAATAAAATGTTTCATATATTTACGCTGTAACTTTTTCTTACATTTTTTGCGCGTATCCTTTTCATTGTAAAAAAACTGGTCATCTTATTTACATACAAACGTTCCGCATTTCCTTTATTTTCACTTAATTTTTAAAAAATCATTCTAATTCATTGTTTATATAGAGCTGTATTTTTATAGGATGTAATTTTTAAAAATTTTATAAATATTACAGCAGAGTCCTCCCCACAAATACGCTTTTTACAATATGAGAATTTCTTTAAAAATCAAAAAAAAATTTACAACTAATCCCATGAAAACAAATGAATGCTTAGCAACTGTCATCGTAAAACCTCAAAAATATCTTCCTCTTTTAGAGACCTTCCTTCCTCCCCCTCTCCAAAAAAAGAGAACATGAATGTAGAAAAGCAAAAAGTTACCTAAATGCAATCAATTTTCAAAAAATATCAAAATCTACAACACAGTATTTTGCTGATTAAATCTATATTTATGAAATATTTTAAGTTATTATACAAATTTCAAAAAATAGAAAAATCTATAATATTTTTCGTACAATTTGCAACAATAAAAAAATTACAGATTAAAAATAATTCACATATTTTTCTCATCGGCATTTAATATCTGCATGGTTTGAATTTTTATTAATAGCTTTCGAAACAAGTTGTTTTACAGTTTGCCCATGTAAAGTTTCTCAAATTCTAAATATATAAAATTACATTTAAAACAAAAATCTTCTCTCTCTCTCTCCACCTTCCCCCTCATTTTTTAACGGATCTTGAATAACTGCGGCTACTCTATTTTTTCCCTATAAAGCCGCTATGTAGCTTCACATAATTTTTAAAATATAAACAGTATAAAAGAATTATTATTGCAATTAATAAGAACATCCAGAATTAGAATACCTCCACAAAGATCCCCCTTCCAGAAAAAACTCTATATAATTAGTTTCACAATTTTTATCTGCTGAGTTTTTTTTATTAGTCTTAAAATTCTTCTCAATCGTAACTACTATTTTTTAAACTTTTCACAGATTATGACTCATATGGGCAGATTTGGTTCAGCAATGATGGGAACCAAGTCATCATCCTTTTGAAAAAGGAAGTTGTGGATTTCATGCCGTCGTGAGTGTGGATTCTTTTTAAAGCTAAATTCAACATAAACTTCCAAGATGACGACTTCCATGATGTTACGGATACTTCAATGAATAAATTGAATATGAAGTCTACAATATATAATGATTCGTAACTTTCAATTACGATTGACATTTAAAACTGTCAAAAATAAGAACGCTATTCATAACATTGATATTTATGAAACTATATTATTAATGCAATTATTATCGATGCAATATTGTTGCTGTAGATAATATTGAAACATGCCCAACGTGTTATTTTTACTGTATCAATACTCTCCTTGTGGACTGGAGATTTTATCGCCCTTGGTAACAAATATGGCGAAAAATACGATATCACCAAGGAATCATCGAGATGGCTTTAGAATAGATCCTTCTAGAAATTACTATGGGGCTATATAAAGGACCTTTGAAACAAAGGTCAGTGTCAGTTCAGAAAAAAGCACAGTCGAGATCAGAATCTGATTGTGCGTTGACTGTGATAAGAGAGAAAGATACTTTATATCTCTTAGTTTTCTGCTAGTGGAATTGTTTAGAAAGCCGTTTCTGGAACGTCGTAAAACTTGTTTACAACGAGTGCGATTTGACCTTATGTAAATAATTCATTGTGATATTTCTTTGTGTATGTATGTCGATTTGTCTTCGTGCAGGCATCTATTTGTCAATGTTCTTTAATGAATTTGCTATAATTCAAGCAATCGGAGTCGTTGGCTGCTTTGCTCCCAAATAAATTTGTAACAATATCATTAATGCTATCGATAAAATAGAATCATTTATTGTTAAAAGAAGAATCAAACAATCAAGATTTTGATGATTTAGGTACATAAATAGTCAAAAAATTTTACTGAAAAAAAATCAAATGTTTAGTACAAAATAAAATATACTTAGTAGTTAAAGTTTGATATTCTGAATTTAGTTAAAGTTTGATATTCTGAATTATATACTTGCAGAAAAAAGTGTTAGATTTTAGAGATACTGCGTGGCAGTGGTAAAGTTCGCTTTTAGAGGTGCATTATTTTCTAAAAAATAAAATAAATAGTAGTTTAATAATTCAGATTTGTGGGGTATAACTGGAAACACTTTTCAAAGTATACACGAACTCCGCAACTATTACCCCAGAATCGTGTTACCTTCCTTATCTTTTTTCCATTTGCATGCTTTTTTGAACAACACACTTAGCAGTGTCTTCTAGGCTGACGTTTCACAGGAGGAGGAGGAGGAATATGGGAAATAAAATGTCGTGTTATCTACTGTAGGTGGTCTGCCAAGATACTTTTGTCCAGAAGCTGTATCATCATACTTATGAAAAAGCTCTTCTATAGCTCGGATTCGAAATTCTAAAATTGTACTATTTTTCCTAACTACATTTTTATAGAGAAAAAATGAGCCCCAGAGTACCTTGTATACAAGGTACTTTGGGGCTCATTTTTTCTCTATAAAAATGTAGTTAGGAGAGAGAGAGAGAGAAATGTAAAAATATCTTTCTAATATATTTTTTCTTGAGTTTTCGGATTGTTGGAGGAAAGGATATTTCCTGATCACAGCGATCTACACCATCCATAGTAAATAATCTAAAAAATTACCCCGTTTAATACTCGAGAATGATTTTTTGGAGCACTAGTGTCGTGCCAAGAGGTGTGGTAGCGGTAGCCAAGTGGTATAGGTATTGGATCGTGGCTTGCCTTGTCACGAGTTCGAGTCCAGTACCACTAAAGACCCGCCATGTAGGGCAGCGATGCACTTTAAATCTGTCGAGAACTGAAACGTCCTCCCGTTGGTGTGGTGTGGTAGTTAGAAGAGGGGGTGCCAGCTCAGGTGTCGTCCACGTCACTTGACCATGGTTCAAAATTACGTTGTCCGTCGCCAAAAGCCCTCGTGCAGCCGAACAGTGCGACGTTAATATTCAATCAATCAATCAATCAATCAATCAAGTCGTGCCCGAGGTAATTTCGGGCATGACAGTTTAAAAGTTAATACATTCGGTTTTTCATATCTGTAGTTGGAGAAAATCACAATATTAATACTTTTCAGAGATTATCGTTAACCTTATAACTGTTTCAAGGTATCCGACTACGTTCGGAACCGGGATTTTAAAAAAATGCATAAATGGATAAATTTCGTGATATTTAGTGTCACTTAGATTAGAAATACATGTATAAAATTGTCTTGAGGAAATTACGATAAAAAAATTATTTAAATACAATATTATGGCAAAAAATTAACTTAGAATAACCTTTTTTCAAAACGTTCTTTTATAAAAATGCTTCTATAATAATAATATTTTGCCTGTATATAGCTCAGACCTCTCTACAGAGGTCACATTATTTTCAGAGTTACTACCAAATGAAATAATTATCGGCGTTTTTTTTCTTTAAATTTCTTTCCTCTGCTGTAGCAAAATATGTATATAAATCCACTTCAAAATTATATATTTCAAAATTCTAGTTGAGCCCCTGTCTGAGCTAGATACAGCAAAATATTATTGTAATAGAAGCATTTTCCATAAAAGGAGAATATTTTGAAAATGGGTCATCCTACATTCATTTTTTGTCAAAATATTGTACTTAAATATATTTTAATAATAATAATTGTCTTAAAACAATTTTATATACGTTTTCTAATCTAAGTGACACTAAATACCATAAATATTATCCATTTATACGCTTTTGTAAAATCACGGTTCCAAACGTAATCAGATACCTCAACTACTTCTAATTAAAAGAAAACGAGTATCAAAAGTGTGTGTTCACGAGAGGCTTCGAATTACGTTTGTTACAAAAACTGTAACACCCTGTGTTACTCGTAGTTAAATTTAAAATAATACCCTCAGACGAGTGGAAAGTATCACTTTCTAGGCAACAACACGTCTGGTCATGATCTGCAGTGGTTAGTACCTTCGAAAAAGTGGTTGGATAGGTTTATATCACGAGTCTTCGTTACAGAATAATAGAATACGGCAGGTGAGAGTAATGAACAAAAATATTGAAGGACAATGTGTTACCCTATTTGAATATCAATGCATTTTGGTTTTCATTGCCAATGACACGATTCCTTCGGAGTGTTGGTATTTTTTTCCCCTCACGTAAGTTTTATACAAGAATTATTAATGACAGAATAAATGGTCTTTTTCAAAAGTGACGGCTGTGCTTCTTTTGTAAGATTAATTTTTAAGAGAATGCAGGATAACTATATATATATATAGAATACGAAAAAAGGTACGATAAGGGATGTTAAGAGGTAACAAATGAGTTAAAAACAGAAAAGAATAAAATTAGGAATAAATCTCTAGCAAATATATCTAAAACATTCATTTGAATTTGCATATAAAAAAAAGGAACTAAAATAGATAAATAACGTTTGAAGAGTTTCAAGATTTTTCTTCCTCTTTTGTGTTACAATGGTGATATGTGATTTATATATGAATTCTTTTATTATTAAAATTTCGTTTCTCTGAAGACTTCTAGCCCCTTTTCTTGGCATACAAGTATTCATTTACCTTTCGAACATCATTTCCATTTTGAAGTGAAAAGGATGATTTAAGAATTCAGCAAATCAATGTGCGTACCGATGACGCCACCCAGCCAGTATGGTGGATATGACCCTCGGCTCGTAACCGAGTGGGCTCGGGTTCGAATCCCGAATAAGGCATGGTTGTTTCTTCTTCAGGGAAAAGAAGTCGGACTTTCGCCTGCAGTGGATTCCCGTCTCGAATGGAAAACAGCGCATCCCTTCTGTTATATGCTGGGATCATCATTTGTAATAAATGTCTATATTCTTCGTTTGTATTGTATGTTTCTGTTCTTCCACTCGTATTTCATGTGTAACTCAGGATAAAAACACACGACAACAACAACACATGTTATTGACAGAGACAAATCATAATCAGACAATAAAGTAATAAAACAATCAACCATATGATGTACTTTTTAATTATTAGGGCCTATATCACAGGATATGCACCTTTCAGTGGATCCCGGCTACGTCAATATCGAAGGGAACCAGCTGGCCGACTCTTTTGCCGAAGAAGCCTGATGAACAATCGAGCCTGCACCTCTGTCTACTACGGTTTTTGATGCCAACACAGTCGCAAAACAGAAGCTCTGAGAAAATCTTCGGAAAAAAATTATCCCCGTCAGACTTGAGCTATGACCTTACCCATAATATGGATCGTTGACGGTTCAAATTGGAGCACATGATCTCGAAGAGGTCTTAATCTCCGTTCAGTCAAAATTGGGGGTTGACAGTCAAATCAGTGAATTGCCCTTTTTTGTTAGTTAAAAATATTTTAAGATTTAAAAAAGTTGCCAGTGTTGATTAAAATTAATAAGAAAAAAAGCTGGAAGCTTTTTGTTTGTGTTGTAGGTGTGCTGTGCCTGCTGACTCCCGTCTTCGCAAGCAAAGATCGTTAGACAGCGGCTTGCGATGAGAATTCCGGACGAAAGGGAGTGGGGAAACGGCGAACCGTAACTCTCCGCTGCTCGTTCCGGATGAAGTGGGGCGGTGATTATTAACGGTGATTATTAAGTCTGTATCTAGACTGCGCCAGCAGTCTTCTGCCCCCTATCTGGAACTGCGATGTTCGTTGTGTTGGAACTTTGTTGGAGGGGTGGGCGTGACTTCGAGAGAGATCCAATGTGATTGGCTGAAACCAATTTCTGTGGTGTGGCTTTGAGATAGAATGGAAGTGAGCTCTTGGAATTGATTGCATGAACTTGATATTTTAAAAAGAATTAAAAGTTAAATATGGAAGAGTAATTTAAATTTAAAATAAAAATAAAGAGGGGAAAAATTTTAGGTTGATTATAATGAGTAAAAATTAAAATGATAAAGAGGCAGGTTTTTTCTTCATCTGATTTAGCTTTTTAAATTTAGTGAGTAGATCTAGGATTTTGGGATTTTTTCTTGACTAAATTGGAAATTATTTGGAAGAGTTCTAATACTTGAGTTAAGTCTGAGGTGTTATTACTATCTTGACTAAGGAATCCATGGGGGAATCTTCTTTTTGTCATCGATAGGAATCTGATTGGGGACTTCGCCGCTAACAACGTTAGCGAAAGAAATTCCCTCTTTAATCCATTTAGAGGCGAAATTTCGCTTTTTCTTGGGGTCTCCGAAAGGGGTTCCTTTTTCGGCTGGGGGAATTTGGGGCATTTGGTTAGCATGCCGAGTGTCCGTAGTCTTGGCAGTTGATGCAGAATGTATTTTCCTGTCTTTCTTTAATTAGGCAGTTTCTCGTGGCATGGTTCTTTCCACATTTTAAGCACCTTGGTGTCATGTGACAGTTTTGGCGGTATGATAAAAGTTATTACAGTTGAAGCATTGGGTTATTCCTCTAACGAGGTAACCCTCAACTCTCACTTGTAAATAACTTAGGTGAGTTAAGTCGAAAATTTTGCTATTGTGCGCGTTTCTCGGGAGAGTTATTAAGAAAAATGGGAGGGGTTTTTTGGTTCTTTTAGAGGTAAGCTGAGTACAGCTTTCAATTTTGAAACCACATCTGCTAGGTCGCTAGTAATATCATCGGTAATAGAGGAGTTGGGGAGGCCTTTAATTACTGCTTTAATGGGCTTATCTTTTTAACATCAATGACGTAAAATTCAAAGTCTATGCAGTTTTTAAAAAATTGAATTCGCGTTCCTCATGATCATTAGAGAACATTTTAACTACATCACCAACGATTCTGTTGCGGAGATTTGGGAATTTATTTATTATAAGTTTCATCTGATCACGGAAATTATCTTTTATTTTAAGCATTACAGGGGAGGGGGGTTTAGTCGGGGAGTAACCGAAATTACATTTTCATTCGTAGGGAGGGATGCTCGACATCCTGTTCGAGATCGGAAAAATTATTTTTAGTTTTTATCGGGTCCTGGTAGAAATGGGAGAGACGGGCCGAGACGTCTTTTTCGGAAAAATAAATTCTCCGGAGGATTCCTTAGTTCTATTCTTTCGCTTTTTATTTTGTTTTTCTTCTTGACATTATTATTAGTTTTATCCAAAGTGGATTCACTAACGTTAGAATCCTCAACAATCGGGGGAATTTTAGCAATCATCTCTTGTACATGGGGGAAGGGGTTTTGAGCTCCTTACCAACTGTCTTTTTTTCTTAGCCAAGCTCGAAAAAGAAGTCATCTGGTAGAGTTCAAGAAGGAGTTCTTCTTGTTGGGTGTACGTGCACCTTCTGGAGATAGAGCTATGCATGGCTGAGATGCTGTGAACAGTATCCCTGAGTTTTTCGCAGCTGCGACTTTTGATTGTCGCGTCGGTGAGAAATCCATAAAATCGCTGATATCGCTCATGATTGTAAAAAGGTCTTAGAGCTCACTGGTGCGTGGTCTCCGGATGGTGGGGCCGACGGAGCGGCCGTATTTAAAGATCTTTAGGGTGACTAGTTCCCGTCCAATGGGGGAGGCAGCAACTCGATTGGGGGTGTGGTCAGGCAGCAAAACGTTTCTCGGTCGATTGAAATGAGGATCGGGGGTGTAGATTTCTATTTCGTAGAGTCCTGTTGTCAATGGATTCTAAATTATTGAAAAATTTTTCGGCAATTTTTCTAATAGTGGTTGATGGATTTTTTGAGACGCAACGCAAATCGAAGATCTGCGTTGCGTACAAACCATGGGGAGTTAGTGATCTGTCGGCAAAACGCTCCAAAGGCGCGCAAAGATATTTTGATGAAGATCCTGCCTGATGGATCAAAAACATATGTGGAGTGCAAGCACTTCCCGGGCACGCCGCAGGATTCCAGTCACTTTTTTAGGTGCCCTTCCATTGCTCGGGCTCTTTTAAAAACTGACATTGTCTGTAACATGGACACATTATACACAGACAAGGCCGAGGGCACTGCCAAGGCCTTTGGCACTACATAGTTTTTATCATCGTTTCTCTGCCTGTGCACTTAGTCAACAACAACATATAAGATATTTTGAATGATTAATAAATTTCCTAAGTAACCCAACGCTTTTTGTATACGCAACATTATGGTTAGGGATTGCAAGATCGGACCAAAAGTTCAATACCGGTATTCGGTATATTAAGCGTATGGTTTCGAGCTTTTAGGCCGCGGTAGCCGAGTGGTATAGGTATCGACCGTGGCTTGCTTTGTCACGGGTTCGAGCCCAGTACCACTAAAAACCCGCCGTGTAGGGCAGCGATGCACGTTAAAAATGAAACGTCCTCCCGTTGGTGTGGTGTGGTTTAGGAGAGGGGGTGCCAGCTCAGGTGTCGTGTCACTTTGGTTCAAAATTACGTGGTCCGTCGCCAAAAAGCCCTCGTGTAGCTGAACAGTCGACGTTAATATTCAATCAATCAATCGAGCTTTTTATCAGGAATTAGTTAAAAATACTATGTTTTTAAAGTGTTTTCAGTTATTCACTCCTTCCCGGATACTGTACAAGACATTAATTTTTAAATTCAAATTAATATGAGCTTTCTAAAAGTTATATTTTATTACTTGGTTTTTATTTTGGATTGACTGATTGTAATTTATTTCGTAATCTGAATCAGAGCACGAAGATTATTAGAAACAGACCTCGTAATTTTGAACCTCGGTGAATTGAAGACGACACCTGAGCAGGAATCCTACTCTCCAAATTTCGGCACCATGTCAAGGTGAGGACTTTGAGTAATTACAGATTTACGTGCATCAGCCTCTGTACGGGGGGTGGGAGGTCTTCGGCGGAATCAGAACACGAATCCGCTACTCGGCTACGCCAACATAACCATGGCCATCAGGTTACCTCGGTCTCTTTTCATTTTGGAAGAATAAATGAAGGCCAAATCACAAATGAATTCGTTTTAAACACATAACATTGGAAACTGTCAGTCTTGGAATAACAGATAACAGAAAATTTTCTTTAAGCACTCTCAACGCTTTGAGTATTACCTTGTTATGTATTAAATACTTATTTGAGCTTTTTATAAACTTATACTGTCCCCAGAGTTCATAGTACGTCCGAGAGAATTTTCAAGCTGTGAAGAATTTTAAGAACTTAATAGAATTTGAAATTTCTCTAGATCAAGTGGTCCTTAAGGTTTGTTCCATGAAACTCTGGAGTTCCACCAGGCATGGCCAAGGCATGCCCTACGAGTCACAATAAATGGACTCACGTAAAATGGATTCACGTTCTCTGTGAAGTTTGTATAACTAAAAATATCTATAGCTCACCCTAGTCATTAAAATTGAAAATTTTATTTATACATAATAGCCTTATATTTAGCAATACTTTTTAAACTGTTATTATAATTGTATAATAAAAGAACATTAAAAAACAATTTTTTTCAGATGAATTACTTATTACAATGTGAATATTCTATTGTTTACTATCCCGGATTCCATGCAATAATTTTATACTCGTTAGTACTATGTTTTCGATTTTAAAACTAAATAGTTTTCTAACGGAAAATGTACCTTCTTACATAAACCAGAACAGCTCCTACCTGGTAGGCTTCAAATTCGTGCAGAATACACAGTTTCTCACGCAGCTATAAACATTTTAATACCATTCAGAACAATGCATTTAAGTGAAAGATATTTATCAACGTGAGTGTCTACAAACACAAAATAGAAAAACAAATTAAACACAGAATATAAAATGCAACTGCAGATAATTTCAGTTAACCTAGACTTCGACAGAGTAAAAAATAAACAAGCACATATCCCAATTACTAAATATAATGCATGGGTAGGTGAAACTTGGACCACAAATTAATATAAGTAATGAATAAATTACATTAAAATTTGATTAAAATCCTTCCTAACGAATACAAAACTTTTTTTAAAAAAATTGTCTCTACTTCAACTATTTATAACATGTTGATCTATTTTAAATATTATTTCTAGATATATTCTTGTAAGTGTATTTGAGAAATGAGGCTTTACGAAAATACCGTATAGTTCTAAAGGTTCAGTGAATCAAAAAAGAGTTTGAAGACCTCTGCTTCAAGTAATTAAGTTGACTCTAAATAATTATCATTAGCGATGCGTAAGTGTGTATGTAGTAAAATGATTAGCCTCAGTCAGTAGCGCGCACAGGAATTTTTCAAGGGGGGGGTCTGAGGTCGAAAGTTCACCATTCTTGTATCATGCTCTTTTTGATTTTGTCGATTTTCGGGAACAAAACACAGTAAAAAACTAATTATTGAGTAAATAATTAGCATTAATTAATAAAATTAATCATTAATATTAAATACTTAATTAAATTTTACGTGCTATAAACTTAGAATTATAATCAATCGGAAAAAAATCAAGGGCTTTGGGGGGAAGTCCGGACCACCAGGACCCCCTCTTGTGTGCGCCACGGGCCCCAGTCACTAAGTTACATAAGAATATTATTCACGAGTTCAAAGCTTGCTGCTCATTATTGAGTAAAGAGCATGAAATTGCTTACGAGATCCAAAATGTTTTTAGTGTGTTTTTTGTGTTGAACTATTTAAAAATATTTATTTACGAATGTGAGTTGCATTTATTTTATTTAATTCTTACAAAAGTTAAATTCAAGTTCTGAAATAATCAGTGTTCCATAGAATGATGAAATAAAATGTAAACATAGGTAAGGTTAAAAAAGAAAGTTTTCTCTTTAAATAGAAGTAAAATTAAAGACCGTAACAGCCAACATTATAAGTATAAAGCCATTGGAAGTATGTATCTTTCTATTTGATTCACTAACTAATAACACAAATCAAATGACAGAGAGAAAGAGAGAGGGTGAAAAGAATTGATTTTTTACACATTGCATCATTTATACAGGGTGTTGCCGAATTCGAACGACAAACTCTAAGAGGTGATATTAAGTAGCAATATGGAACGACAACATGAGGTCGCACAGCCACGTTTAATCGAAGTAATTCGCGAAAACAGTTACGAAAGGTGTGATGTCGAATGGTATTAAATGGGGCAATATAAGAGGGGAAAAAACTTTATTAGACGTACAGTTTGTTTAAAATACTAACAATGCATCACAGCTGGACGTCAGAAATGCAACAAGTGACTGTCACAGGAATTGTTCGAAGTTGCGGCTACATAGGTCATAGCACAGAAAATACCGACGGAGACGAAGGATTGTCGGACGTATTCAAGTAAATACGATTTGCTGGCGATGTCAGCTGAAGTGACGACGATCCGTGCCGTGAGATCCCACACTGTAGTCACCAGCGTCTTATATACACATGCGATTTCAGGCGGCCCCAAAAGAAATAATAAGTATTGAGCCCTGGAAAGCGTGGAGGCCAAACAACAAGTACGTCTCGTCCAATCCACCTCCTAAGACACGTAGCATGGAGTGGTAAAGCACCGCAATTGGAAAATGTGCTGGTGCACTATCGAGCATGAACAAAACGTTCAGTCTCGCATTGGTATGTACTCCCTGCAACAGCTCCGGGAGGACGTGATGTTGGAAAACAAGGTATATTGCACCATTGAGACGTTCGGGCAGTATATGTTTATTCCCGCTTTCGTTTGGCCACTCCACTCCTCCAACATACGGCCTCTCGACAGCTACTAAATACTGCGAATTTCACCGACTAAACGTGGTTTGCGCCCCCATGTTCTATGGTAATTGGTCATCCTCATGCTGCCTATTATAACCCATCTGTATTAGTCGGTTGAAATCGGCAACACCGTACAAAACTTGCATGTAACTTTATATAAAGCTTTTTCATTTAATTTACAACCAGTTATATACTTTATTAAATTTAATGCATGAGACAAAATGAGACTCAGTTGGAAAAATGCAATATAAAAATCGTCTGCTAATCGACTATTAAATAAAAAGTGCATAATTTTAAGGCACCATAGATACGTAAATATTGATAGATATATTTTAACGGTATAATTCTACAAATGCATCTCATATAGCAGAGTCCTTCATAACTTTTTTTTTATTTTTTAAGCGTATAGATTTTTAAAAAAAGCATAAAAAACTGGAAAACAGAATCTGAGATCACAGTTTCTTTAGTCACAAGTTTCTTGTAAGAAAAGATGGAGACAAAATGGGCTAAAAATTCACGTCGGTCACATGATAAATGCAATTACGTGTTCTTCATTGAATTCAAAACTGACATTAGACTTGAACTTGTTGTCCTACTTTAAAAAAAAATTTAGATAAAAATTACGAAGTTGATAATAACGTACAGATGTTTAAATATTTTCAAAATTAAAAAAATAAATTTTTATAAAATACAAATCAAGTTCTTTTTCTTTACCTATATGCATTGTTACTGTTGACAATTTTTTATTTTTAAAAGAAAGTTTCTGGTAGAAACAAAAGTTGGCAACAGCGAAGGATATGGACTGATTGATTGGAAACACATGATTGCATTTATGTGTCTATTAGCATGAATTTAGCTCATTCTTTTATGTTAAATAACACGCTAAAATTTGGGGAGAAAGTCAGTATGAAATTTGCTTGATAAAAAACCAACAATAGATCTTACACCATATTAAAAACGAGTATTTTATATTTATCATTTTGAGAATATTTTTGGATTTTAGATTATTCCTCACAATTTGTGTGTCTAAAAAAATACCATAAGTTAAATTTTACGTATTTAATTTTAGAATTTAAATAAACTATTGAGAGTATAATTTTTTAATAATAATTGCTTTTTATTTTTTATCCTCCTTGTAGTCAAACTGGCAGCAATTGCAGCGCATACGCTTTATCCAGATTAATATCGTAGTAAAATTATTATAACCTAAGATAATATTCGAAAATAATGTAGCAAAAGAAAAAGAAAAGAAAACCTTTTTAGATGATGAAAAATTTCATTCAAGTAATAGTCTAACTTCGAATATGCATTTTACGATCCTATACATAGTAGATAGTAATCGGAAAAATAAATTAATATTTATACACCTGGTCAAAAAGAAAGGAGTACGTCAGGTATGACCTACTAAAACGATTCGATAGGTCACTGTTTGAAAACGATTCCGTCGCCTTCCAAGCAGGTTGGTTTATTAGAACAGCCAGTCTACGCGTGACCTGTGCTACTAAGTAGTGTGAATGTACTTTCTTTTCGTGTAAGATGCAAAATCTTTCAGGGTTTCAATTTACTTTTAAGTGATATTGTTTACAGTCAGATACAATGTCAATTTTGTAATAAGAAGTAAAAAGACTATATATATACAAACATATATCAGATATTTGTTTTCATAATGAAAATAATATCATGGATGGAGAAAAAGTTCGGCATTAAGGTATCCGACTACCCTAAAACCATGATTTTTTTCAAAAATCGGCAAAATTTTTTATGATTTTATTTTATAGACCATTTTATTAACTTAATAACAATACCAAGTACTTTATTTTCCCTCCACTAGAACAAAAACTACAAGCGTTTTTGTAAAGGATTTTTTCCTTAAAATATACTATATAAATATAAAAATCACAAAGAGATCTCCATATTTCCTTTTTTTCAAAAAAAAGTTGTCGCAAGTAGTCGGATACCTTAAGCACTTTTGGTTTCTCGTAAAATATCGATAACACGCTTTCTTTATTATGAGTAGAAAGCCAATCAAATTTAGAACTTATAGTCAAAATCTAGCATAGAATAAATACTCAGTGAAAACAGGAAAAAATCAGGATAGTGAAAATCAGGATAGATATTGCGTTGTAGCAGCATAAGACTGTGTATTTTAGATATAAAAGTAAATTTATTGTAGAAAACTCTTACTCTACAATTAAGAAAATTATCCCTTATCATTTCGTTGTAGCTGAAATTTTTTTTAATTGATGGGGGATTCATTCAGTATTACAATATTATGCATTTCTATGTTCAATATTAAATATTTAGACATTTTAATATTTAAAAAAATCAATAATTCAAAAAAAAAGAAAAAACATTTAATATTTCAATATATTTAAAAAAAAAATAATGATTCTATTAAATAAGAAATAAAGAAAAAAAAGCAAAATATGTGTGAATAGAAAGTAGTATGCCCGCAAAAGAAAAAGATTTAGTAATTCTACAGAAATAAAATTCATGAGATAAAACGAGAAAAAAATATAAACACAAATTTATAAAAATAGGAAATGACCCCATTATCAGCTGTGAAAAGAAAATTCAAACAAAGCCTAAAAATAAAACGATGCTTATTTTCAAAAGAAATGTATTCTTGTGATTTTACAGTAAGTAAAAATTTGATTGCTAATTACAATTTTTAAAAAAAATGCTAAATAGATTATAACATTTTTGCAATGCAATACCATTTAAGATTCCTGAACAAAGGTCAAATATTTCTGAAAATGTTTATCCTTCTTTAAAAAAACATTAAGATATACAGTTACAGAGATAAAGCGTGGTACCGGCGTGGACAACATGCTTCTATTTAGATTTACTATCTTGCTGAGTTCGTGTTCCGCACAATTATCAGTTGTTGCATCATTCCACGTGCAACAGCTGATATTTTTAGTGACGCGTATTAATCAAAAAATTTTAAAAGGAACATCCGCTTTAAGTGGAAGAGATAACAGACAGGTGAATCACTTTTCACAGTGAATGAAGATACGCTCTGTACCATTTAGCGCGAAAAATTTTAGCAAACGATTTTATTTCCTTAAACCGTGGAACAAAATTCATCTAAAAATTATATAAACAAATGGGGAGCAAATACATTGTTTTCGAACATATTTGTGCCAATATGGTGGAAATGCTTTTATATTTTTAAACGTATAGTAATGAAATAAACAAACACAATACAGCATATTCAGAATACAATACATTCAGAATACAATTATTTGACATTTTCAGAAAATTTTTGTTTTTTGCAAATTAATTTTCTCAAATGAATGGAAAAAAATTATTTTTAAATATGGCATCCACACACACACACTTCTATATCCAAATCAAAGGACAATATTTATAAATTAGAGATTTTATTTTTTACATATTATTATGCTTTCCAGACATGAAAAATAGCATAGTATAAATTTGGTAATTTTTTGTACACAACAAATTAAGAGTTCGATTTAAAAGAAACCAGTACGCTTTAGATAAATAATTTAAAGAAACACGCAGAAATATTTTCTGCTTTTGTGTGTGTGTGTGTGTGTTTATTGATCCAAACTTCATGAAAGACTAATTTATTGCCCCATAGATAAAAATAAAACATTTTTTAATTATTTCTATTCATGCAAAAGTATTTAATTAAATAATATCTAATATATGTTATAAATGCGAAAGTTTGTGAGGATATTTGGGGGTCTTTCACGCAAAAACAACTGAATGGATTTTAATGAAACTTTCCAATAATATAGCTTATACATCAGAATAACACATAAGCTATAACTTATAGCATAGGCTATAATTTATAAAGATATTGTATGAAGTGTCCAAAATAAAACGATACTTGTTAAGTAAGTAGGAAAAAATTCTGCCATCTGCAAGCAATTTTGGCGTGTGCTGCAAAAAAGCCCACGTCAGCATATATCTATCTTTTGTTTGTGAAAGAACACTTTTGTTTTGGCTACGCAAGGCACTCGCTTCTAATTAATTCCTGTAAACAGCATAATCCCTAATTTTTTTTTTATTTCAGAATAAAACTAAGTTTTGAAGGGAAAGGTTGTTATAAATCTTCTTTATTTGAATGTTTTTTTTAATGATTTTATTACGCACATTTGGTAGTAAGAAATGAATTTTTTCAAAATAAATACTTTTATTGCTTCTGGTTCTTACAGTAGATAAACTTTGTCTTTCACACTACATCATTTGGACATATTCGCATAGTTTGTTTGTGGTTAGTAGTTAATTATAACGCTATAATTTTAATTGAATAGGCAGATATGGCATTTTTAAGTATAAAAATAATTATAATTACTGTATTGTATTTTTTGGAGTGAGTGAGTGAATATTAACGTCGCACTGTTCTGCTACACGAGAGCTTTTGGCAATGGATCACGTAATTTTGAACCATGGTCAAGTGACGTGGATGACACCTGAGCTGGCACCCCCTTCTCCTAACTACCACACCACACCAACTTAGAAGGAATATTCTACCAATTCTTAGCAGGAATATTCTTTGAAATCCACTCTTCCAATATATGATATATGACAGCACGGGTTCTATGATGATTATTTTAGCGGGGAAGGCGATTAGTTTTGTAGCAGATATTACGTTTTCAGCGGATTGCAAAGATTACTATTTTTGTCCCGAAAAAATAGTTTATGTCAAAATTTAAGTGTCTTATGTTTTTGTATATTAATGAAGACCTTAAAAAATGATTTGACTACTTATTTTAAGGGAACGGTGTATATAATTAATTGTACAGTCGGAATATCTTTAATTAATTTATTAGCTCTAACGGATTAAATTTTCCAAAGTGGAGTATTTTGTTTATGTGTATCCCTTAATTTTAAATGTAGTGATGCAAAAAAAGAAAATTGTATGAAAATAACTGCAGTAAATCATAATGCGATTGAATAAAGTATTTAAGTGCATTTCTCCCCTACACGGCAGGTCTTACAAAGCTCTAATAAAGCTCGAGCTATGACAGTAGCTAGGCATTTGCCAACTTGACAATCGTTAACATTTCGCTATGTTTTTCATTGAATCGCCATTATATTTTAAGAAACGGCGTTGCTTGCGAATATTACAATTTTAACATAAAATAAATACAACAGAAAGTAATATTAATGTGTTATACTTTCAGATATAAATTATTTACACTATTTTAAGCGTTCCTTAGACAAAACTTTTAACAATGTGTTAATTTTGCTGAGCAGAGATCTGCTTAGGGAGGTATTTTCAAAAATCGACCCTCAAGAGTGTTACGGGGAGTTATAAATAAAAAAAATCCTTTTTACCAGCTATTAGATCTACAGACTTAAAATTTAACAAAGGTGTTTTTTTTTCTTTTTTTTCCAGCTGAGATATGTAAAAAGCTTTTTTTGTTTAATTTGCAATTCACGTAAAATTAACTCATTAAAAACTTCTTTATCCTTCAATCTGTGTTGTTTAATTTTTCAGTTCACACGTGGGAAGAACGGGTATACCAGCTAGTTAGAAATATATGCGTGATGTTTACTTTTTGATTTACTTTTGAAATCTTCCAATATCTGTATAGTAGAATACATTTTTCTCATAACTTTTTTTAAATACGTCAGATTTTTTTGAAAAATATTCCAGAATGTATACGTATTAATGAAATATATAGCATATTTACTGAACTTTCCAATAATATTTAAATCAATATATAAAAATTTTTGAAACAATATTTTAGAAAAGAATGTTCACAAAGTGTAATTTATAAACACTTTTACCAAGACTGAAAAACATGATGACGTACGTTATTTTTTAAAGTAAAGATTTTAGAATAAATTTTGTAATAACAGCAATAACATCATACTTCGAAAATTAACTTTACTGATGCTTTTAAAATAAGTACCGCACTTTGAACTAAAAAAAAATAGGATCAAAATGTACGGGTGCGCTTTAAACGCCGGATATAAAACTAATAGCTTCAAAAATAAAAGAGATGAGCATATATTAAAAAAAATTAGACTTCCACGTTGATCGGAATACTGTTTATTTAAAAGGAATGATATACCTAATGAACTTTGTTGTTCTAGAAGTCTATTTTTTTCAAAAGTCTAGATAATACCTCCAATAAATGACTCCAAAACATAAGAATATTTCATGTATACATTTCATCTTCTTTCATAAAAAAGGGGGAGCGCATAATAAGGCGAATTTACCTAAAAATTAAAAAAATGTAGCTTGAAAGTGTAGGTACACGTTATATACACCGGTGCGTGTGAAAAGGCAGGATTTTACGGTAAATTTAAAATTATTTAATAAAAAGCATGAGAAATAGTATACTAATATCCCAAAGCAACAAGTTTCCAAGTATTATTTTAAAACTATAAATTTTATAATTCAAGCTATAAGAAAAAATTTAAGTACCGTACACAAATAGGTCAGAAATTTAAATTACAAAAAGGGGAAAAAATGAAGGTCATATTCCGCAATTATACTCGATAGTTCCTTTGAAAGTTAATATTCAGCTTTCTTGTCCTATTTAGATCTTTTGCTTTCTAGGAAGAATAATTAAGGTTAAGTATTATATATTCAATGTGAAAGATTAGATCATACATAATGGTCACGAGAAATAATTAATGTGGTCACTGTTCTTTTTCTTCCTCCTAAGAATTGTATGAACTAGATTAAAATGTTTGTGTGCGAGAAATATCAAGAGGATTCAGATTTCTAGTTAAATTTACTATCACTGAAATAATAAACGTATTTACATATTTCGGGGGTGTTAGAAGATTTACTTTCAGAGACATGAATGCGATCTTTCGATCATTTATTGTATTTTTAGTATAAATAGATGTTAAATTCATTTTTTATGAAAAATTTCTAAGAGCTTTTTATCTTGAGTAAATTATGATTTCATAAAACTAAAAATATGTTTTCTGTCTTTGGAAAGTCAGTAAAAATTAAGAAAATTAGAATATATATTAAATGCAATGCTAGATAAAAGTTAAGGGTCTATAATTTCAGTCAATGAAAAGCTCTCTATTTGCTATTTCTCAATTTCCCTCATTTACGTTCTTGGTCATATTGGCTGATTAATAGTAAATAGAATTTATAAAAGAAGGATAGTTTCATAACGAAATTGAGAAAGGAAGAGTTCAGTTTCTATTTTCTCTCTTTTTTTTCTCGATATAGGGAGAAATGCAATTTAACATAAAATATAACGAAACCAAACTCTTAAAATATCTAAAAAGATTTTTTTAAAAATATTTCAAAGTTTTTCATACGGATTTCTACTGTTATACTTTATTAATTCATATCTTTAATAAATTGAATATTTTTTTTATGAATGGTACTCAATTTCTAAAAAATGCCACTAAAGTCATTGCAATATAACTTTAGATTTCCTATAAACAATATCTTATATAATATATCAACTTCAAAAATTGAATAAATGACAAAAAGAAAAAAAATGAAAATGTATGAGATGATGATAATAAATAATAATTTTTTTAAAATAATTCGTAAGAGAAAAGCATCTGTATGTATATTTATAATTAACTCATTAACTTATTTATTTTGCAAACGATTGTCTAAAATTTCCCATATTTCATAGCTGAATTTTAAACTTCATTAGGGAAATAGATTATTATGAACATGAAATTTAGGAACAGAACATTGAAATAGGTTGGAAAAAAGTGGAAGAACTATTCAATTTAATTCCTTTAAAATGTAAAATAAAGAAGTTGGATTGTGAACTGAAGCTGAGCCAACGCATTTAATTATTTTTCATTTGTCAAGCGTTTCTGTTAGTGTTAAGTATCTGGCACCAGATTTATTTTATTTTGATTATTGGCATATGTTATTCATTCGAATCGAATCCTGGAATAAAGAGAGGCATGTTAAACTTTGTTCTTGTGGAATTCTTAATGCTTAAATTCTTATCCTGTCGAAAGTCTATTCTTAATAATTTATTCAAAACTATTATTTATTTATTTTACAAATGCCAGGCCATTGACCATCAGGTCATTAGGCAACGGGCTCTCCAATACCTTTTTACAATGCAGTTAAGATCATTCAGTGCAGAGCACTCGTCCAAATGAGCGGCAGTCATGTCTTGTCCAGTGTTACACAAAACGCAGATAGGTGAAGTCACTAAATTAAAACGAAACAGATGAGCACAAAGTCAGTCATGTCCGATTAAAAGTCTAAATTTAGCCACAGCAGCAGCACGAGGAGAACTTGGAATACCGTGAGATTTCTTACATAGTGTTCTCCAAGGCTTATCACGAGCAACACGAGAAGCTGTAAAGCGAAATGATTCCCCTAAAAATCCTTTCAATTTCCAGTTTGGCGGAATGAAGTGTCAGGTCTCTGCGAAAGTTCTGAAGGATACCCGTTCCCTTTTTGCCAAAAAGTCTGCCCCTCTCATTTCCCCAAAGACCACAGTGGATGGTACCCATTGAAAGACGATCTTTCCTTTTATCTTTCCCAGGAGTTCTCTACAGTTCCGCACACGTAAACAATTATTCTCATTATAGTTGGACAAAGCCTGAAGGGCAGAAGTAGAATCTGAAAGAATTACAGCTCTTTCAATGGGGGGAAGACGAACAGCAAGTTGCTGAAGGGCTATATGTATAGCTTCAACCTCACCATCATAGTGAGTTGTCAAAGGGCCGGCGTGTAAATAGAAGAAGAGGTGACTAAAAACACCAATGCCAGCGCCTTGGGCAAAGTCCAAGAGTGAGCTATCTGTGTAAATGTCAAGCCACTCCTCCGGTGGGAAGCGGGTATTGATAGTTTCCAAAGCTATAGCGTGAAGAGCAGTTGGACTTAGATCACGTTTTCTCACATTCAGAACAAGGTCCAATCTGATGTCGAGTATTGCGTAGTCGAGTGGGTTAGCAAAAGACAGTAATTCAAAGGGCACATCATTAATGACTTTATATTGAATGTTCTCACGAACACATTGAATAACACGTCAAAACTATTCATTCCTGATCTTAGATTCGTTAGATCAACATTTTTTAATTATACAGTCCGCTAATTCTGTTTAAATTCGAACCTGTATCCACATCTAATTTTTTTAATTTTATATATGCAATAAAAAATCATATTTCATAAATAAACAATCATTTGTTCAGTAATTCATGATAAAAATTCTTTAAAAAGAAAACAATAATCGTCTGCAAAAAATCACATACTATTTTAAGGGTTCCTGAAAGATAAAATCAATTCTATTTAACTTTAGATACCAATATTACATCAGAAGAATAATTGTCAACTACCATCCATAAAATATGTCAACTAAGAGTTAGATATGCATCATAAAACTTTTTTTTAATACGATATTTGCTACGGAGAAATGGAGAATTTTTCAAGAATAGAATGAAATTAATATTTTATTTTAAACATAAATACAACGCAAAAAAAATATATTACCATTTCTTTCATTATTTTTAAATATAATAGTACGATATGTGAGCTGTACTTCAACCAGTGGCGCACACAAGGGGGGGGGAGTCCACGAATCCAGACTCCCCCTATAGTCTTTGATATTTTTTTCGAATGATCATAATCCTATGTATAGAGTACGTAAAATTTATTTTTGTTTTTAACAATTCATTTTATTAATTAATGCTAATAATTAATTCAATAACTTGCTTTTTACTGTTTTTCGTACCCAAAATCGACAAATTCAAAAGAATATATTAGGCGGCATACACTGGTGTGCAAAAATTAAGGACGAAGTCGAAAAATTTGCATATCAGCTGAACGAAAAGGCAGAGTGGACAGAAAGACCAATCAGGAGATTAAGTAAGGTGATGCACGGTAGCACATGCGCAGATATGCAGGTAGACGTAATGGGGGAGTGTCTGAGTAGTATAAAGCATGTTGTCGGTGTAAGATTAGTTTTTCTGGCAAAGAGATTGCACGCCGTATAGCAGTTAAAATCACACCCAGTTGCTGCCTCAGCGAGAAATGGCGAATAATCAATCTGTTAGACGACATTTGGATGCTTTTATCCGAGGTCGAATCATTGGGAAGTTGGAGGAAGGCCGCAGTGTGACAAGTGTGGCTGCAGAGTTCGGAATTGCTCACAGCATCGTTTCACGACTTTGGAGACAATTTCAAACTACAGGAACAGCTATCCGGGGGTTCAGTAGTGGTCGTCCACGAGGAACCACACCCGCAGATGACCGGTACATTGTCTTATAGGCCAGAAGAAACAGGCGGTAGACAGCGGGAGAAATCGCTAGACACACGAAACAGGCGACTGGACGACCGATATCGCGTTTTACCGTGGCCAGAAGACTGCACAGTGGTGGTCTGTTTGCACGACGCCCTGTACGATGTGTACCTTTAACGCCCGCCCATCGGAGAAGACGTTCTCTGTGGTGCCGGGAACACCGGAATTGAGACAATGAATGGGGACGAGTACTCTTTACAGATGAGAGCAGATTCAGTTTGAGTAGTGATTCTCATCGCATACTCATCTGGAGATAGCGGGGAAGCCGCAATCATCCCTCGAACATCATTGAAAGGGACAGGTATGGAGGTCGCGGTGTTCTCGTTTGGGGAGGCATCATGCTTGGTAGTCGTACAGACCTTCACATCTTCGACGCAGGTTCAGTCAACGGGACCCGTTATTGTAACGAGATTCTTCTTTCATATGTGCGTCATTTTAGAGGCGCTATGGGTCTGCAGTTTCTTTTCATGGACGACAATGCACCATGTCATCGCACAGTAGCTGCCGAATAGCTCTTAGAGAGTGAGGTTATTGAACGTATGGATTGGCCGGCACGATCTCTCCGGATCTCAATCCCATCGAGCATGTATGGGATTTTCTAGGCAGACGCTTGGCAGCTCGTACCTTACCACCAGTAACGATTCGGGAGCTTCGATTGGCGCTGCAAGACGAATGGGAGCAATGCCTCAACAACTCATTGACACCCTCATTCTCAGCATGGGCAGACGCTGTGAAACCTGCCTAGCAGTCAGGGGAGATCATATCCCCTACTAAAGACCGGATGTTTCTTGCTGGACACCCATCACAGGGATGTTTCGGCCTTCAGTCGCATTGCGCTCCATGCTACTTTTACAATCAAGCTTCTTTTTATCCCTCTGATTTCTTTTTAGTAAGTGTTGCTTGTATTACACATGTCCTTACGTATTGGGATCTTACGGTATTAAATGTGTTGATTTGGAAAGCTTTTGTACAAAGTTATATTGAAAAAACCGTCTCGTCCTTAATTTTTGCACACCAGTGTATTATGGTATGATAGGAGGATGATAGACTTTCGACCCTCCTTAGAAAACTTTTTGTGTGCGCCACACTGACTTCAACTAAACACTTGTAAAAGATTTTCGTTCTTTTGCCTTTTGAATATAAAAGAATAAGGAAGAATAAACACAGTATAGTGAACATAGGATAAGGTGGCTTTGTTTCACTTATAATAATTCGAGTTGTAAAGTCGTAACACAATGCCGACAGACAACAAAACGAGAATTTCTGTTTTCGGAATCAACGGAAGATTAAAAAGGAAGCGTAAATCAAATAAAGTAATTAATTTATAATAATAAAATAAATTCTACATAAAAACAAATTTTTATTACAAAATTCTCGCAATATAGCTGACGTTTCTCTCTCGTGGAATTCTATTTTACTTTTTTCAAAATGGAGTTTGAAAATTTAAGTTTTGTACAATTCGATTTAGTTTGTTCAAATTAATTTTATCATTCTATCATAGTATACCCGATATTATAAGAGTATTCTTACTATAACTATAACACGCTAAAAACTCATTTTAAATTAATATTTTAATGAATGGCTTTCGTTGCTAACCAATATTTATCACGTTTAGAATAAATAACATTAAATAAAACCGCTACTTTCAACATTATTTCTCCAAAATTCTGATTTATAACGAGTGTTTATCGTTTGCTTCAAAAAATATTTTTAAAACATATGTACATTTTAATTTCGTGGTTATATTTTTCAAATCGGTTTGTAATCAAACATTAAATTATCACTCAATTTTGCTATTTTATTTATTTACAGAAGCATAATTAAAATGTTTCTTACAAACGTAAGATTTAAAAATGAGCTTGGATTTTAGATATAAGTATAAAATTTAGAAAATTATTATATCAAATCGCCAAAATATCTTACAACTACATATAATATAGCCAGTTCTGATCGAAAAAATCTTTATTCACATAATTCCAAATATATATATCACAATTTTGAAAAATAAAATAAAAATTTCCTAAATGCATTTAAATCTTATAGGGAAAAAAGTTTTAAAAACTCTTTAAGACAGGTACTTAAAATCTTCCGGGTCGATTTTTAGCATATTACCTAATGCAAAAGTCACAATGCCATCGAAATCCTCTCCAGTGAAGTACATAATAAAATAACATCTATTAATAGCTGCGATTTATACGGTTGATTTGGCATTTACTACTGTCATAGTCTATCATTAGTCTTTTCTTTTTTAAAAAATATGGTTAAATTAAAATGAGTCATTTTCAACATTCCAGCTTAAAAGAATGAGAACCTTTCGATATGATTTGGTATTAGTAATCCTTAGATATGGTAATAGATTTCTTTTTTCAGGCAAGCAAGGAAAATATGGTTATGGTTATGGAATACCTTCCATTGATAATAATCGAGTATCCAACTGTCACTCTACCGATGCATAATTATGTCTAGTAACTGAGATAAGGGCTTGCATTTTTTTACACAAATTGTCGAAGTTTAGGTCTTGAAATTATCTGCAGTCGCACTTCATTCGTTTTTATATTTTATTTTTGTAGCCACTCACGTTAAGAAATATGTTTCATTTAAATGCATTGCTCTGATGGCATTAAAATGTTTATAGCTGTGTGAGAAATACTGTGAATTTTTTATGAATTTGCAACTTAAAATTTAGGAGCTACTCTTCCTTAAATTTAGATCTGAACTACGAATCTGTTGATATATCGATAAGTTGTAGCCTTTTCTTCATTATAGATGTTTCTTTTCCACACACACACACACACACACACACACACACACACACACATATATATATATATATACGATGCATTTTCCATACGAAAACTAGTTGTGAAAGACATTATACTAAGGAGTATAAAACGATACATTACGATTAAAAAAAAGTTTAAAAAGTATTACAAAATAAAGTTATATCATGTATAAATAAAATGTTCAGTTTTAATAACTGGGATGAGCTTTAGATACTTGTGGTTATACAAAATTTCGTAGAGAATGTAATACCTTTTTTAATAATTTTTTGGTTTGTTGAAATAGGAATGTCAAATAATCCAAGTATAATGATAGGCCCCCTTTGCACCAAATGAGTGAGTGTTTATGAACGCCACACAAAAAGCTACGCGAGAGCTATTGTGTGTGGGGCGACAGAACTCGTAATTTTGAACCAAAGTCACGTGATGAGGACGACACCTGACCTCTGCTTCGGAGATATTTGAATATTTATATACCAATGCCACGTGCGTTCAGTATTTGATAAATTAAAAATAATTGACATAAAAAATTCTAGAATACCTTAATTCCTGTTTCGTAATTTTTTTCAATGGAAATTTCAGAAAAATAATCTGTGAAAAATTGCACACTCTTTACATGTTTCTTAAGACTCTTAATCATGTTTTAAGAGTAAAAAGTATGCAGAGATGCCAACTTAAGAACAGTCTGATCAATACATTTGAGTATTGCATTTTAAGAGATTTTCAATAACAATCAAAATATTGATGAAAGCAATCTTAATATCAAGAAATTTTTACTAACAATTAAGATATTATTAATTCTTAATATATTATCGAGAAAAATCAAATATTTTTCTCGTGTAATTTGTATATTCAACACACTTATTTAATTCTGTACCAGTAGATTTTTCGAAGAGCATTTTAATTTGGAAACTAACAAGTATTTATTTGAAATTCTTAAACGATATCAACAGGCGATATTTTAGACAGTTGTAAAAAAAGACGCTTGTTCGCACGCTGTTTATTTAGTGACAACTATGTGTGCGGAAAGTAAATTTTTTAGCAATATTAAAAAAATATAAAAATGCCTGACATTTTTTTTTTTTATACGCACGATATAGATTGATCATATTTACTCTGTTGTAAACACATAAAAAGGGGGTTATGTGATAAATATCTTAAACAGCTTTTTTAGGACAGCGATTATAAAATTATTATTAATTTTTTTACATCCTCATAAATGAATTTAGAAGATTAAGGAACTTCTATGCCGGATAAAATTTCATTCATAAATAGCACTTTAAAATTAATATTAGTATCAAAATTAACATATATAAAAATTTTATTTCCGATTAAAATTTTAACAAACATGGGTTAATTATCATCTTTTTCGAATTTTAATTCGACAACAAACATACCGAAAAAAAATATTTATTTGTAATAACACAAGGTGAACAAAAATTCACCAAACATGTGTAGTTGATTCAAATTAATAAAATTAACAACGGTATGAAAGCACACACACACACAAAAACAGAAAATTCACGACATTTCAATATACGATCTTAAAATTTTTTTTAAAAAAAATATGAAAGCAAGGTGTATCTAAACTTTTTCAAATTGTTGTGATATTTTTCTGAAACTTTTCGTCAGATTTGAAACAAACGTTCAAAATGTTTATCAATAGGACTTCGTGATTTTTCAAATTAAATATATAATGTAAATTTTTATAGCGACAAATTTAGTCAGCCAGTAATTCATTATATCGAATAACTGTTATCAACATAAAACATCAACATAAAATGCTATAATCTCGGTTTCACCCTTGTAACAATCATATTTTGCAAATTAACAAAATATCCATGATTTTTAGAATAAACTTAAAAGGTGTAATAATGCAACAATTGTTGTATTTTTCAGACTTTCACAACATTCATAAATTAATACAATAGGAAAACATACACTAAAATTTTCTTTCCTCGATAAGTGGCTAACTATTTTTTTATCTTTGGAAAACTTTCATTCACTACTATGTGTACAGAACTTTTTTTATTTGTAAGGGAAATTTGTATTCTTATTTTACGCAAAATATGTATTTTCAAAAATCACATGTTAAAAATTTTTAATGTTTATACTAAATAGGTTTGAATGTCTCGTCTCTGTTTTAATAATTTAAATATCATAGCCTGAGAAAATAACACGCAGTTCAACCTATTCAAATTTAGCTAACAGTAAAAAAAGAAAAGCAAGCTCTACTTGGAAAGTTTAAAAATAGATGATTTCACTAAGCGCTCCAAGCCATACTAGGACTCCGAGCACGCGATTTAAGAAGAGGGAAAAAAAATCAAACATCTTGGTAAAAAAAAAATTAAAAAATGAATACCAACACTTTATAATGACTAAAATGAATTAGACTTACCGCTTCTGTTTCAGCGAGAAAAGCTTAAGTATATCCCAAAGAAAAAATATCAAAACTCAGATGGAAACTTCGTTCGATCGTCATACACCGCCATATCTGATGAAAGACGTCGTTTCGTCTGCAGCAACTCGGCCCGACTCGTAGGGATAAAAGAATTTTTCATAGGGAATAAAAGTCACGAGGAAATTGGTGAAGTAAAGGTTGAATTACTGCGCATGCCTGTACTCGCAGCCATTTGTTTTTTTAATCTTAACTGCCATGCGGAGGAAAATCATTGTTTTGTGTTTGACTTATAAGTGAGAAACTGTTCCTATTGTTTTTCTTTTAGAATAAGGAAATTAGAAATGAATTAAAACGTTCGAATTCATTCAAATCTGAAATGATAATTGGTGTAAAGTTTATTTAATTTTGTACAAAATATTTAATCAATGTTTGCGAATTCGGTTTCCAAAATATATTTTAAAAATAAATGAATAAATTTTTTTTTAAAGAAAAGTTTACATTCTTGATTGACTGGAAGGAATATCATTTCCTCATATGTGTAATTAGAAGAAAAAAGAATTTTATTTTCTAACTATTTTTAGTTTTTTAACAGTAAAATTGTACTAACACTTTTTATTACATCCGTAAGATATTTCTTTTCTTATGATTGTTTATTTATTGAAGAACAGTTTTATTTTAAATGTTTTACAATCAAAATCATACAAAACCACTCAAAAATTACAAGACCAAATTTAAAATTGATAAAATATACAAAAATTAAGTATTTAATTGTTGTAATTTTATATTCACGTTAATTATAAGGCTAAGTTCATTAGTCTACCATACCCACGTTAATCTTGAAGAATAGAACATATTGTGTTCTGTGAATATGTGTATCAAAAATCCTCAATAATACACGTCACAACTTCAACACTTTAATTGTTTGATCAGTAATTACTTTTCCTCAATTTGAGTGCCGTACAAAATACATTTATTTTAAAAAAGAAAGGATTCTTTTCTAATTTTATAATAGCCAAAATCATGAGAATAACTGTTTATCTACTCATTAAATGTACCTAAACACCTGAAAAACATCTTTCTACCTGAAATTCTAGTCTCTCTTGCTTTTAGCATTTTAAGTAATATTTATTTCTGACTCCATTGTATATTATGCTCTTTTCAACTGACCATATAAATAAAAGTAAAGATTTCCCTCACCTATCTAAATTAAAATATTTCACAACTGGAAAAAATACTATATTCCTTTTCTAAATCTTAATTCTTTAACCATTCCATGTTCTTCTCACAATCAGTATTATCACTGTGGAAAAAGGCTTTTTATTCATTTTTAAGAAGTGCAATATTCGATTTATTAAATATACCGGAAATCCTTTTTTTATCTAGAAGCATGCACTTTGATATGATTGGCTATTTGGTTATCTGATACATTCTAAGTGTTGCTATGCAAATAATTCTACAACACTGTTTCACATATGCATTTTTGAAATATTCGATTTTTCCCTTTCTCGTGTTCCCATTTTTTGACGTTCGATGCGACACTTAGGCCTTTTGATCACTTTAGATACTTTGTAGCCCAATTTTTCTCGCCATGATATTTTTAAACGATGTTCTTTTTCACTGGACGATTTTCCATGTAATAGTTTCAAAAAATTACTGCAAACAAAACTAATTTTCTGCTTTTTTTTATTTTATGTTTATTACTGCTCCACTTTAACAAAGCATGTTAGGATTTGGAAGTCATTTTAATATTAGTAAGAATCTTTACTTTTTAAATTTTAAAACAAAGTTTTACTTCTTATTTCTTGCTTCTGACAATCATGAGTATGTCGAGGCATATCGTCGGCCTAATTATCAGACTGCGTAACTCCACCGGCGTTACTGATTTGATATAGGAGTGCAACGCGCCAAGCGCTTTTTGGCGCGGTTCCTTAATCCTTTTGTTTTATCTACGCCAGGGGCGGGCAGACTTTTACATGGCACGGTCTACTTTTAATTTTTTCAAGGTGCTGCGGTCCATCTTCTGACGTAGGTGTGATAAACAAAAAAAAAGCTCAACACAATATTTGTATTACAACAATAATAAATACAGAATAATACAGAATACTTACCTACATAACTACAGCAGAAAAAAAAACTTACTCTTTTAAAACTACGTTTTAAGTAAAACGCAAAGTACAAACATAATAATTATATCTATAAATTTAATATCAAATGATGCATTTTCAAACAATTCACAATAAACCACAAATTAAGTAATTTCCCCCTAAAATTAGTTTTTATAGCTATAGTCTCAATAGACGACTTAGTCTTCGTATTATCTGCGCCAATCTTGAATACCTCGGTATATTATTACTAACTGCTAATCTTACACTGGATTCTAAGTGGTCGTCTGTGAAACGGGAATATGTTGTCTTAATTATATTCTTCGTTGAAAATGTAGATTTACACTGGTAGGTTGCGCGAAAGAATTATGTTAAATGAATTGCAGCTTTTTTTAAAATTGGGATACTTTACTTCGACCAATAGATTCCAAAAGTTATTCTTTACAAATTACGTCCTTTTGAAAGAGAAAAGCTTCGTTTTCCTCGAGAGATAAAGAAAACATGTAACATATGTATATATTTAATTATATTTTTCACATCAACATTGCCAAATGAATAACCCATGAATGCAACTTTTGTGGGATTCTAGTCTAGTAAATTCTTGAAAACGTCTCACAAATTTGGTTTGGAGTTTTATTCACGGGTGTTTTCATTATCTTGGAAACCACCTGTGTTTCTTTTAGTATGCGTGTTTAAGATTTTATGTGAAGGCGGTCACCCCAAAATGTTTTGGTAGTCCACCAGTCGATCGCGATTGACTTAATGCCCACCCCGGGTCTACGCCATGCTTCAATGCGCGCTCCGCTTTTAATTTATTCCTGGATCAGTATAATCACTCTACTTTTTTTTAGTTCATAATAAAACTTGATTTTGAAGGGAGAGGTGGTGGCAAGATTTTTAACATAAAATAAATACAACAGAAAGTAATATTAATGTATTGCACTTCCAGATAGAAATTATTTACGCTATTTTAAGCGTTCATTACACAAAATTTGAACAATGTGTTACTTTTGCAGAGCAGAGATCCCGCGAAAAAAAAAACTAACACTAATATACAATATCCCCATGGCAACTACATTATCGCACGATAAAAATATCAAAGTAAACTATATTGCAATATTATCGCCTATTTTGGCGAACATAAACAACAACTTGGCGCCGAGGCTTACTGTATCAAATTAGCATCCCAGATGGAGTTACGCAGTCTGATAATTAGACCGACGATATGTATATGTCGCAGGGAAATGGCGAAATTAGAAATTTCATCAAATCCCAAAGGGAGATGATGACTTGACGGCAGATGTTAAAGTAACGTCTCTTCAAAGTCTTTTCCCTGATGAACGTAAGTGATTTTATCAAATCCCTGAACTATTTCAGTGAAATGAACTAGTCAGGATTTGCATTGGCAAAATGCTATACAGTTGGGGGGAGACACCTGGGGGTCCAGTCCTTGTACTTCCTAACCATACAGGTAGTACTATCGATCCCCTAAATATCAACCCCATATCTTTAAAAAAATGGCACCATAGGATTAACATAGGGATTGATTAGCAGCCTAATTTTCTAATTACTTGTTAGTTTGTTTCGAATAAATAATTTGTATTTCATTGACTATTGTTATATTACTTACTTCTACATTTAAGGTATCCGACTACGTTCGGAACCGTGATTTTGCAAAAGCGTATAAATGGATAATATTTATGATATTTAGTGTCACTTTGATTCGAAAATGTTTATAAAATTGTTTAAAGAATATTATTACAATAAAAATTATTTAAGTACAATATTTTGACAAAAAATGAACATAGAATGACCCATTTTCAAAATATTCTCCTTTTGTGAAAAATGCTTCCATTATAATAATATTTTGACTGTATTTAGCTCAGACCTCTGTACAGAGGCTCAACTGGAATTTTTGAAATATATAACTTAGAAGTGGTTTTATCTATGTTTTACGTCAATAAAGGGGAGAAATTTTAAGAAAAAAATCACCGATAATTATTTCAATTGGTTGTAACTCTGAAAATAATGTGAATTTTTCAAAAAAAATATTTCAGACTCTCTGGAAAAGTCTTTACTTTGTATAAGCAAAATATTATTATTTTAGAAGCATTTTTTATAAAAGGAGAACATTTTAAAAAAAAGATTATTCAAGTTAGTTTTTTTCCAAAATATAGTATTTAAATAAATTTTTTTTTGTCAAAATGTCAAAACAATTTTATGCATGTATTCTAATCTAAGTGACACCAAATATCATGAAAATTATCCATTTATGCGCTTTTTTAAAATCACGGTTCCGAACGTAGTCGGATACCTTACTAATGCACCATATTTGTTAAATAAGCTCTTTTAAACTCTTGACAATATTATTTCATCATTTCACTAAAACAACTCGGGGATTCATTCAAATTCCTCACTTTTATCAGTGAAATGACCCTGAAGAGACGTTATTTTAACATTTACCGTTAAGTGACCATCTCCCTTAATGATTTGATGAGATTCCTTATTTCATCATTTTCCTGCGATATATAGATATACAGTGAAAATCGCTTAAGGCGACATAGTACCAACCTAATATTTTTTATTTTTAATATTTGAAATTCGGTTTTAATTGTATTTTATAAAGGTTGTTATTGAGTAATAATTCCATATGAAAAGTTTCAAACTTATTTCAAAAAATATTTCAAAAATTTTAATTTTTAAAGTTTTTAAAATTTGTTTTGAAATCTCTAAGGCTTTTTTAAATATCAATATTTTCTTTCGAAATTTTTTTTTTTGTTTTTACTCATAATATACTACATAAAACTGTACATGGGTTTTTCTATGCAATTGCTCATTAATTTTATATTAATTTTTTCATTGTGAAACATACAAAATTTCTCAAAAAAGCATTAACTTTGATTTTGAAAGCTAAAAAAAAAAGTAACTAATGCATCTTAGAGCTGATTTGCACAGTTTAAAAAAAAACATACAATTCAGAATATTTATAAAAAACTTCACATTCCTACTTCAATTATCAAAAAAAGCTTGGGGCTTTGAATAATAGTCTATGATCAAAAATTGAACAGAGAAATATCAGTTAGAAGTTTTCATTCCATGGTATAATGTTCCCTGAATAGTCTGAAACTTTTATGAAATGTTAATTAGTTTATTTAAAATTGCTTACCATAATAAATTGAAAAAATGTAGAATAGTTAAACAGCATACTGGTGCAATGAATATATAAAAGGAAATGAATGGAATATATCAATATTTCATAAAAAAACTTTAGCTTAACAATTATAAAAAAACTAAATATACACACCTCAGAGCTAATTCCATGCTCAGTTTTACAACTTATGTAATGCACAACATATACAAAAGATGTTTATGCCTTTATTTTATTTTTATTTCCATTTTAAAAGCCTTCGCATATTAAATATTGTACACGAATGAAAGCAAAATACTACGATTCCTCCAAATGTAAAACTTTTATTATTACAAGTAACAATTAATAGGTAAAAATATATCAAAATCGAAGAACTGCATCTGGACATTTGTTTAAATAATTATCTTAAAATATTTTAACAATAATTGTGTTGAATTTCATACATGCGATGTAGTACATATATCACTGAAAAAAAGTATGTAAAATTGGGAGAATTTTGCTATTAACTTTTATTGCTATTCTTATAAATTAGATTTTTAATTATCAATTAGAGTTATTAAAATGAGATTTAGTATTTGTGCTTAGGGGATTTGTTTAGAAGAGTTTTAATTTCATTCGTAATAATATCAGAAAAAGCCCACACAACTTTTAAATCTTGACCAAATCCATTTGCTCTTCAATAAATAGAATTTTTGCATGAATTGCACAATTCTTTCTTGAAATGATTTGTTACTGCATATGTTATTCTACATACAGTAGAACGTCGTTTATCCGAATCAATTGGGACCGGACACCGTCCGGATAACCGAAAACTGAATGCGATCCATGCAGTATGTGAAACCGGACACTATACAAATATTGAAAATCATCACATGCGGGAAACGTGCTTGAAGAAAAAGCAAAATAGGCGCAAAATGTCGCAATTTTACCTTTATTGTGGAAAATAATCATTTATTTTTCGTTGTACCAGTGTACACCGTTTTTTCATTGCAAGGTCTCTGACTCTCTCGAGCATCAGTAGTTGAGTAGGATAGCACTCTAATTGTTGTTCGTACCACTGCATAGCTGTCTGTAACGCAGAAAACGCGTCAGCATTTGATGGACCCTTGTTACTTTCGTTGTTGTTGTCCTTGTCTTCATCCGTTTCATCGTTGACAGGGTCGGATTCTTCTTGCACGGAAGTGACAATCTCGTCATCATTTAGCATTTGAAATCCACAGAAATCGCAGCATTGCATTCCCTCCAGGTTTCTATATCTTCTTCATCGCATTCTTGAAATCCTGGGATCGATTGGACAAAGTCGGTAATCTCCTTCCTGTGATTGTCATTGAAGTTTTTTTCGCCTTCTAAATCTGGCCACAAACTTATTCCATGCATTTTCCGGCTCTGTCTTTCGAGCGAGTCCCCACGTTGTTCGAAAATGTATTCATATACAGTACATGTAGTTAAAAAAAAGGAACTGGTCCCGATATTTGACGCTCCGGATAATAAACGTTCGGATAAACGACGTTCTACTGTATGCTAGTTTCATTTGCGGGTGGTAGAAAAATAATCAATGCATTTCCTTATCACGCGCTTTTCTAGAAAATGATCTGAAAAGTGGACATGGCAGTTTTGTTTAGTCTGCTGCCCTGTATCAAAAATTACTCCATAACTTAATAAAAAATGCAGATAAAGTTTTGAAATTTTACAGGCGTTCTTTAGAATGATTTAGGGTATCATATGAGCCAATAATTTTTTTGATAGATATATGTTTTTTTTTGGGGTACCATGTCGCCTTAACACGAAACTGAAGGGACTGAAATATTTTTTCGTGTCAAAAGAATTTAGTGTTAAATGATATTTCTAAAAAAAAAAGAAAGAAAGAAAAGGAAAGGGAAAAAACCCCATATATATCAACATAATTAAGTTTATTAAAGTATATTTTATTTACATCGATATGTATATATGCATATATTTAATAAAACTAATGAAACAAAAACATTCACAAGAATTTAAGGAAATTTAATGCAAAATTTTTTTGAAAGAAGAAAAACATTTATTGAGTTTCTTGGTAATTCTGAAATATTTTTCTTTTCATTGTTTATTTAAGCATCACATTTTCCACAAATTGTCCGATGTCGTCTATTTCATCATCATTTCACCATTGAAATGTGCGTCTAAATAACAGCGCATACTTTTCATGACGTTCCTCATTTCGGATGATGTGGGAACAGGAGCTGCATCATCCATTTCATTTTCATGATTGGAATTCAATGATATTTTTTTAGCTTTCAACTAACTCCAAAATGTCTGTGTCTGCCATAATTGGGGCTGTACACACATTATTATCATCAACTGCAATGAATTCTTCCGATAATACAATAGGACCGTCCAATCCGGCTGGTGTTTTCCGTATTTTGTTCATTCCCAGAAGGGAAATCTTTTCGTTTTAAGCAATTTTCGTTTCATGTTAATAGAATACATACAAATACATAGCAGTTTTTAGAGACCGTTGAATAAATTCGTGTTGACCAATATTTCGTCTTAAGCGTTTTCACGTTAAACATATTTCACTGTATTTCAATATTTGCTCCAAGAAAATTTGAACGAGATATATTTTTACGATTTTTAAAAGTGATATTTTTTATGTAGGTTATGTATTACATTGATCTGATTTTCTATTCAATGTTCTCCAATCATTTCCATTATCAAAATAATAACGTCTGTATAATTTTGAGCTACTCTGAGAGGGTTTCATGTTGTAGCGTTATCAAAGATGCATGTTATGGTAGCTAAAATGTTATATACAAGGAAGTGGGAAGATATGCCTCAGTTAAATAAACAATTCATTGAAGATGTTTTTTTTAACTTATAAAAACAAAGGTATTTAAAGAGCTGAATTTTTTAAAACTTCAATGCAGCATAAAACAACATTCCCTTTCACGCCTGAAAAAAGACTCTTAAAATTAAATATCAAATAATATCCCTGAATGATATAGGGTAGAAAAATGAACAGCGGTGCAGCAGAATTACAAATGCAATACAGGAAAAACTTTTATTTTTAAAATTAAACATCTAGATAAATTAGGCGGGAAAAAATGGAGCGCATTGCATTGCAATTTAAAAATTCACTTTCGTATAAATAACGATGTATAACAAAAAATTATTGAAAAAAATAATGGATCTTAATAAACCACTAAATAAAATTTATAGCACACACTCAGGATATGTAAGAATACTGTTCAAAATATGCCCTTGAATGATTTAGAACTGTATTTGTAAGAAATACATTAAAACATACAATAAACTGTACGTAAGAAATGAATAATGCATAACATATGGAAATGGGTTCAATTATTGTGACGTCACAGTCATATGATAATGATAACCACGTGTTTTTAGCCAATCAGTTCAAAAATTCATGTGACGTCATAGTCGAATGATAAAAACAATCAAATGTTTCCGTCTAATCCAGGGGTGTCCAACTCAAATGACCTTGCGGGCCACTTCGGAAAACATACTCTCGCGGGCCGCACATAAAAGCATGTACCTTTATATCAGATTAGGAAACAAAAAAAAAACATTTATTGGAATGAAAATTTAACGCAGAATGAATTATTATTATAGTTTTCATTATTTTTCATGTATGCAGACATTGATAATATAATAATGCAATGATCAAATAATGTTTAAAAAATATTACAGTGTGTGTGTTGCCCTTTTCCTGAAAATTAAGGTGTTCCTTTTGAATTGATCTTTCGTTACTCATTGTTAAAATTTGATTTTGCTGTCATTCGCAAACGATTAAGTATACATTGCCCTTTATCTTAACCGTCCTGAATATTTTTTTAAACTTTAAAAAACATCTTTGTGTGACTGCCTTTTGCTTTTTTGGGCACTCCAAACAGAAAAGGAGGAGGAAGAGAAATGAAAGTCGCACACGCAGAGAATCATGTACCATCCATAGTAAAGGATATGCATAAAATGCAATTCGGAATTTATTAAAAAAGTAATTTATTAAAGTAAAATCCAAATGTAACTATTTAATAAAATATAAATCTATTTTAATGTAAAGGACCAAGGATTCTAGGGAACCCAAAGCCTGACTGACGTCAAATACGTAATTAACCAATTTATAAAATATTAAAGGCGAAACCTGACTTTGCAGGGGAGGGGGGTTAATATTCTCCGTTATGCCACTGATACATACACTCCTTTTTAAAACCTGAATTTTTTGTTGATATTCTCTAAAAAACACTTGTTGCAAGCAAGAAGTTAAATATGAGCACGTTTAATTTCAAATATAGCCAAGGAATATAGCACATCGTCTTGTGTAGCGAACAAATGATGCTTTATTTCTTATGTTAAAACCTGAATTTCTTCTTCCAGAAACTTTCAGTCTTCAGAAGAAAACAAATGCTTAAAGAATGCAAGAAATTTCGCGTCCGTTCTCGCTTCAGAAAATCCTGCACATGCGCAGACGATCAGTTTTTACTGCCGTGCCTCAATTCATTAAAAGGACTCTTTCCGTATAAGAGAGGAATAATATGCATTGACAACAGACACGAATTCCCTCATTCGGCAGCATGCCCAAACCATGTGCTTGCTCTACAATCCGTCATGCCTGACCTCTATTTCAAACACCTACCGAATTATTATTTACTTTTTTTTTTTGCTTGCCCTTCCACCTCGTACTGTTTGGGTTGAGCAGGTTTGGGATTTGAGTACATAAGAGAATTTTGAGTGTTTGGTTAATAGTCATTTAATTTTGTTTGGTATTCCATTGAAAAGGAAATTGAATATTAGTACGCAAGAAAAAAATAAACTATAAGTGTCTGCTTTTTTATCGCATATATGAGCATGAATAAAAACAAAATGGCTTAGTTGATAATCGTTTTTGAAAACTCTGCAAAATAAAAATATGAAATTAATTTTTTTTAATTTAAAAGATTTTTTTTTTGATGGAAGTGGTGTTTTTGTGAAATAACACCAATTACAAGTTGTTCCGCAACAAAATTAACTCATGATTCTAGAATTTATCGCAAACTGCATATCTCTGAAGGAAGGAAAATTAATACTGTTTTCTAAGGAATCGCAAAAATAAATAGTCGTGGGTTCGAGTCTTGGAGCTACTGAAGACCCTCCGTGTAGAACGGGTTATGCACGTTAAATCTCTCGAGTCTAAAAGTCCTTTAGTGGACGTGGTGTTGCTGTTTTAGAGAGAGGTCGTTAGCTGAGGTGTTGTAAAGGGTGTTTTTTTAGAGGTATAGAACTTTAAATTGCAATAAAACAACTGTAACGTTTGAAAGAATAACGGTAGCGTATTCTTGGTTAAATAAAATATGGAATTTATTTACGTCACAACTATTGAAAATTATTTACTAAATGAAACATTAAAGTTATTAAATTTAATTATAGATTGTTAGAGTCCAATATTTTGTGAGAGGAGGATCCGTTGGTCACCGCTCTCGTGCAAGTTCAAAGCATCTCTCCCCTCCTCTTCCGGCCGACGAGCTAGATTCCTTGGGGGGTCAAACTGGGGTTGCGCTGCACCTGCAGATGCACGTGTGGGTGTCGGGTCCACAAAGAAAGCCGACTAGATGTTGATGTTTTCGAGAAGTGACGTTACAGCTCTCGCCCTCTCTTATAGAACTTTTCCGTTGAGAAAAGTTTAATGGAATGACGATGAGACAACTGACAGATTACCGACACATCCCTTCATCAAGCACCACTATATTTCTGAGCTGCAATTTTAACTACTAAAGAAAACACTGAACTAAATTTAAAATTACTTATTTCTAGTGAGTGAGTGTTCTTGCTAGGGAACTTACACAAATCCATAGTACGAAAATGATCAATAGCAATGTAAGAAAACATACTACAACATTAAATAAAAATACAAACACTCCTATCACAATGCCTATTATCAATTATACTAACAACATGTTACCATCAAATGCTAGTGTAAGACCTTACACATAAAATATTCTTCGCCACAATACTTAATAAAAATTATACTAACGACATGTTGATATGATATGCGAAGTGTACAACCTTACACACAAAATATTTTTCACAATATGCCTCTTGCGTAAACTAAATACTCATGTATATTTTAAAACCCTATACACAAAATTAAGCATATTAATACATTTGCTTTCATGGCTTTATCTTTTGACACGCATCTCCATTCGAAATGATATACAGTACTAGTAAATAAATAAAATTAATACAATTATTAATCTTTAACTAAAAAAAGATTATAAGCAACAATTATTATTCATGAGCAAGAGAACATTGTTAACAATTCCTAATTATCTATCACCGATCTGCTGAGACTATCTGCATTTTTGTGACTTTTACCCGACCGATGTACAATTCTAAAATTATATGGTTGCAAAACCAAAGCCCATCGCATCAATCTAGGGTTAGAACTAACATTTCTATTCAACCACACCAACGGGTTGTGATCGGTCATAACTAAAAATGAATTTCCATCTAAGTAATAATGTAACCTTTTAATTGCGAAAACAATACTAGCACATTCCTTCTCTGTCGTACAATAACGCTTCTCTACCTCTGAAAATTTCTTACTCAGGTAAAGGATTGGATGCTCCTCACCTTGTTCAGTTAATTGGGTTAAAACTGCTCCCATACCTGCGTTTGAAGCGTCCGTTTGAATAATGAATTCTCGTTCAAAATTTGGCGCGTACAAGACGGGCTTATCAATTAGTTTCCCTTTTAGTTCTCGAAATGCGTTTTCACACTCGGTCGTCCACTTAATTTCTCCCTTCTTTGCTCTTCCCTTCAACGCATCCGTCAACGGAGCAGCGATTACCGAGAACAGATTTATATATTTTTGGTAATAACCCGCTATACCTAAGAAAGCACGTATTTGGGTTTTCGTGCGAGGGGTAGGGAACTCTAGAACAGCCTGAACTTTGATCTCGGAAGGGGTGCGAAAACCCAGACCCACAATGTGACCCAAAAATTTGACATTTTGTTGCGCAAACTTACACTTTGAAGGTTTTATCGTTAACTTAGCTCTCTTTATTCTCTGCAGAACCGTTTTCATATGTTTAATGTGCGACTCTCACGTATCTGAGAAAATTGCGATATCGTCTAGATACGGGACAACGAAATCCTCTAGTCCGTTAAGTAATTCAGCCATGAGTTTACTAAAGAAATATGGAGCATTCTTTAATCCGAAACTCATCCTTAGGGGTCTGTATGTACCAAAGCTAGTACAGAAGGCTGCGTATCGCTGTGCAGTTTTACTCAAAGGTATTTGCCAATATCCCTTAGATAGGTCTAAGACGGTAATAAATTTAGCCGCCGATACTTTTTCTACACGTTCTTCGATATTCGGAAGAGGAAAATATTCCGTTCTAATGATCCCGTTTAATTTCCAGTAATCTATACATGGACGAGGTTCTTTCCCAGCTACCTCAACTAAAATCATAGGGGACATGTAATCCGATTCTCCTACCTCAATGATTCCTAATTTTAACATTCGGTTAATTTCGTTGTTTAAGATTTCCTTTTGTCGGTGCGACATTCGATAGGGCTTCGTCCTAACTGGTTGATCGCTAACTAACTGGATTTCGTGTTCAATCAGATTAGTTAAAACGGGATTGTTTGAAAAACATTTAGAGTATTTATTTAATAATTCGCGCAGTCGATCCATTTGTTTGTCGTGAAGGTGTTTGTTCAACTCGCTAGCCTGGATTACGTCCTCGAAATAATAAACGAGAGAATTGTTTTCTAAGTATGGGATTTCTAATTCCTGGTCTGCGAGAGAGTTTTTTGTTTCATCATTAATAATTACGTTAACGTGATCTGGCCTTTTGTAATAGGGTTTTAGCAAATTTATATGATAGATTTGAGATGTTTCGCGTCTGCCGGGGATTTCGACTAAATAGTTCGTTTCCGAAATTTTATTTAAAATTGTCCCAGGACCTATCCACTACACTGCTAATTTATTTGTTCGGGATGTAGCTAACACTCTAGGACTAAATCCCCATCCTTAAATTCACGTTTTACTGCGTTTTTATCATACCAAGTTTTCCGCTTAACTTGCATTTCCTCCATTTTATTTATTGCTACTTCTTGACATCTTTTTAATCTATTTATTAACTTAAACATATATTCAGTGACAAGATCACCTTCTTCTTCCGGTTCCATCCAATGTTCCATTACTAACGTCTCTGGGGTTCGCAAATTTTTCCCATACACCAACTCTGACGGTGTATACCCTGTACTTTCGTGAGATACAGTTCGTAACGCTAAAAGAATTGACGGAAGATGTTTGTCCCATTCGGAGCCTGCATCTAAACATAAGACTCCTAAGAGTCGTTTCAACGTTCGATGAAATCGCTCAACAGGGTTACTCTGTGGATGATACACAGAACTATGCCTGACAAGTATTCCGAATCTTTCAAAAAACTCGGTAGTCAGAGCACTAGTAAAAGAAGTACCCTGGTCACATTGTATTTCACGGGGAAACCCCATCCGACTAAAGATGTTTAACAGCGCATCTGTGACACTAACGGAACTAATATCAGACACCGGAATAGCTTCAGGGAATTTTGATGACATGCAAATGGCCGTGATAAGATATCGATTCCCTTTAGATGTGATCGGGAGAGGCCCACATGCATCAATATTTAGCTTAGTAAAAACCTCCTGAATAACAGGGACCAATTTTAGTGGAGCTTTCTTTTTTTTTTATCATTGGGCTTCCCAGCCCTCTGACACTGATCGCAAGTTTTTACAAACCGTTCCATATCTCTATAGCAATTCGGCCAGTAAAAATATCGGTTTAATTTGTCTTTGGATTTCGTAATTCCCAGGTGTGCAGATGTTCCCTCATGACACAAGGATTTAATGGGGTCGCGCAACTCTTCCGGCACTACTATTAACTTCACCACGTTACCTAACTTATCTTCACGATTTTTGACCAATAATTCCTTCTCTAGCGAATAAACCTGATTGGTAACCTGCACTTGACTGGCTGCCTGTTCGTATAAGGATTTAATCTCCTCGCTATTTTTTTGAGCATTGATTAAATTTTCTCGCGTAACCCTTAGCAGCGCTAAAATTCCGGAACATATTCTTGGAGTGCAGGTATTAAAATTTCGTCCTCTGCATCCGAAGAAACAATTATAACCTCATCTTCCCCTTTTTTAGCATCACCACTATCTATTCCCCTTTCTTCTCTAGCCGCTTTGACTTGAGACCTTGTTTGGACAGCATTCAATATTTCGACTGGCAGGAAATTATAGCCTAAATTTCCTTTTATAAGCTCGGCCGTTTTATTTCAAGCAAATATCGACCGTGTTGATTTAAGTGATTTCCACAAACCGCTGCCTTAGTTTGCACCGTTCCAAAATTTCCGGAAATTTCCACGACCGCCAAAGGTAAACAAACTAATTCTGGGCTTAACGGTTGTTTTACCCAAACATTTTCACCAGAGAAAGAAGAAGGATTTATGTATTTTGCACATACTAAATCTATTGTCGCTCCCGTATCTCTAAGAATGTCTATCTCGTGACCATTCACAGAGCCCTTGGTTGTATTTGAATTAAGAAAATCCGGGTTTTCATTTCCTTCAATATTATTGAGAGTTTCCGTCGTTTTGTTTTTTATTAATTTAGGGCAAACGGCTTTTATATGTCCGGGCATATTGCAATGATAACATCTTTGTATCACGCGTTTTTCAAAAGTTCTCTCTCTAGTACTCTCCGGAACAGAAGCTCCTAATCTGGGGGAAGTTTTCCCAAATCTATTTTCTTTTTCCTTGACCCCTGAGTATGTCAAAATTTTATCATTTCTGCCCCACCTATCCATGGGTTTCGAATTTACCTTTCGGATGTCCTCATAATTATCAAAGAGTTCTGCTATTTGAGTAGCTGATTTAAGGGGTTTGCCCAATTATCTAAAAATGATCTTTCATACTAGCATTGGCGCGTTTTTTTAAATTGATCTACCACCATTAGATCTTTAAGATCTTGAAAGGTATTTATTTCTAAGTCAATCAGCCACTCATCTAGATAATTCGTAATTTCAAAAGTGAAATCCTTCCAGGTGCTATCGGATTTTTTCTGGTGTTCGACAAATTTTTGCCGAAAGACCTCCGGACTTAACTTGAATCTTTTAAGTAATAATTTCTTTACATATAATCGTAATTTTCGGCTTGTTCCTCCTGTTCGCGAGCAATAAATTGCACGATCTCTAGGGGTAACAAACCCAATAATTGCCCCACCCACTCTTTCTTTTCTATTGACGCCCTTTTAGCCTGGCGTTCAAAGATCACTAGATATAAACTAATATCTGACTGCTTAGGATCGAAATCTGGGATCAATTTTTTTAAGTTTAAATTAGAGGTTACAGAACATGTATTTATAGAATTGTTTGATTCATCGTTTACCCTAAATCCGGATTCTATTTTAAACCTTTCTAAATCAAATTTCAGCTGTAATTCTTTCTCTTTTAATGCCTGCACCTTTACTAACTCCTCCAATCTTATTTTTTCAGCCCTTTCTAACTCTTCCAATCTTTTTCCGTTTGCAATGATATATAGTCTCATACAGATTTTTAACAAATTCCTCTTCATAACCTTCACTCTTAGTGATTGCAATTTTTATGCTAGGGACAGTCATATTTAAAGTGGCATTTATTCCTAATTCCTCAGCAAGTTGCAACATGTCTTGCTTTTTCCCTTTACCAAGGAAAGCCATTTTTTAAACAATATCAAATAAATGTCACGCTAAATTTTGCACTATTTTGTTACTATTCTATATTAATACAATAACACTGGTCCCATGCATACACAGAAATACACAAAGAAAAACTTAACACTAAAAATAATCAAAATCATTCAAGAGACTTAAAACACAATAAATCTTAAGCTAAAATTGCACACAATGCTTGAAATACAATTGCAATTCTCTAGAAACAAAATAACACTGTTCCCATGCAAGAAAAAACACTAAGTATTTCAAAATTTGTAAAGAACACTTTAACCAAAATTCCTAATATAATATGCAGTTTGCAACTCAAAAATATAACAGTACTCACCCTTTTGAAGTACTCAGCTTGCTGTCAGAAGCAAATTATGTGCAGTAATGGCACTAGTGGTTTTGAACTCTTCCGTGTGAACAATGGTCCTTTTGACCAATCTTGAATCTTTCACTCTTAACAATAAGTGTGGTCAGTTTGACCAGCCTTGAATTCACTCGTGGCACTGCTTCAAAGATGAATTCAATCGCAGCACTGCTTCTAAAAATCGCTTTCCCTTCGGACACTGTAGCCGTAAACACTATAGATCAGTTTGATCTTCTTTAAGCAGGACGCTCTTTTTCTCCCTGCGTTGCGGTCCGTCCATAAAAACCCAAAATTTCCTCCTCTCACGGGTCCTGAATGCTAACTTTTTATCCCAAAGCGCTGCCACCAAAACTCTAAGCTGTAACGTTTGAAAGAATAACGGTAGCGTATTCTTGGTTAAATAAAATATGGAATTTATTTACGTCACAACTATTGAAAATTATTTACTAAATGAAACATTAAAGTTATTAAATTTAATTATAGATTGTTAGAGTCCAATATTTTGTGAGAGGAGGATCCGTTGGTCACCGCTCTCGTGCAAGTTCAAAGCATATCTCCCCTCCTCTTCCGGTCGACGAGCTAGATTCCTTGGGGGGGGGTCAAACAGGGGTTGCGCTGCACCTGCAGATGCACGTGTGGGTGTCGGTGTTTTCGAGAAGTGACGTTACACAACGATGTATTATTCGATTGACATGAATTTTTCTTTATTCGAAAGATAATCTTGTGGCATTACATTTTAAATATGATTTCTGGCATATGACTGCCACGGCTGGCTCGGATGTAGTCCAATCTGGACGTCCAATTTTCGATGACTTTTTCCAACATTTGTGGCCGTATATCGGCAATAACACGCCGAATGGTGTCTTCCAAATGGTCAAGCGTTTGTGGCTTATCCGCATAGACCAATGACTTTACATAGCCCCACAGAAAATAGTCTAGCGGTGTTAAATCACAAGATCTTGGAGGCCAATTCACAGGTCCAAAACGTGAAATTAGGCGGTCACCAAACGTGTCTTTCAATAAATCGATTGTGGCTCGAGCTGTGTGACATGTTGCGCCGTCTTGTTGGAACCACAGCTCCTGGACATCATGATTGTTCAATTCAGGAATGAAAAAGTTAGTAATCATGGCTCTATACCGATCACCATTGACTGTAACGTTGTGGCCTTCATCGTTTTTGAAGAAGGATTCCACCAGCCCATAAAGCGCACCAAACAGTCAGTTTTTCTGGATGTAACGGTGTTTCGACATACACTTATGGATTGGCTTCACTCCAAATGCGGCAGTTTTGTTTGTTGACGTAGCCATTCAACCAGAAGTGCGCTTCATCGCTAAACAAAATTCGCTTATGAAAATCGGGAACAACGGCAATCTCGTTTTGGGCCCATTCGACGAATCTACGCCTTGCTTGATGATCGTTTTGATGAATTGCCAAACCAAACTGAGAATAAATCACTTGACAGCTGTTAAATCGGTCGCCATCTTGGAAAGTAATGCCAACTTAAACTTCTATACCTGGAAAAAAAACACTCTTTACTTGTTGCTTGATCGAGGTTCAAAATTTTTAGGTCCGTTGCCAATAGCTCTCTTGTTGTTTTATAGTGCGACGTTGATAAAACTCTAAAAAAAAAAAAAAATAATAATAAATGAGTTTATTACAAAAAAGTATCATAAATATTTTTAAGTTATTCATATTATGCAAAAACACTATTAAGGTAAGAAACAAGTTTTTTAAGGAAGTATCTCAACTGCATTCATGTCGTATAGAATTACAAAATTATTTTCATGATACAAAATTTTCGAGCAATAAAATTGAATATAAAATTATAAGATAAACAATGATTTTTTCATTTGTGTTAAGTATAACGCTCAATCAAGGTGTATCGAAAAAAAAATTTACCAGATTTTCAGAACCTACCTAGGAGGAAAAGACGCTCTCTAATATATAGACAAGGGAAACAAGTAATATATGTATAAATATATGTATATATATATATATATATATATATATATATATATATATATATATATATATATATATATATATACATATATATATATATATGTATATATATATATATATACATATATATATATGTATATATATATATATATATATATATATATATATATATATATATATATATGTATGTATATAATTAAGTCAATTCCTAGTTAGATCAAGAAAGAAAAATTTTATTTTAGCTACTTTTTATTAAATTGTTATAATTAATATAAATATGTATATACATATGACAGAATCACAATATTAAGTGGTAATTAATTTTTGTTAATTATCATTTAAGTGTCGTATTGTTATCCAAAACAATCGTGCATATAAAATTTCAGTTCAACTGAATGCTTTAAAACGTGAGGAAAAAAAAATCTTTTAAAGTTTTGACTCAAGTTGCTAAAAATGAAGCCAACGTGGCTGTACCTGTAATTCTTTAAATAATTAGTTTTCCTCAATTAATTTTAATTAATTATAATTAAATTATCATATGTTTACCCCAAACAATAGTGTTTAGAAAATTTCAGCTCAAACGAGTGCTTTAAAACAGTGCTCCGCGACCTTTTTATCGCTGCGGACCGGTCAACGTTTGATAATTTTACCGCGGCCTGCTGAGGGTAGGACACGTTGATTGTTTATATTTGAGATTGTTTTGGTTTAACAATTTTAATTTAGTTACATTTAAATATGCCTTCAGAATAAAATATAGTTACACCAAAAATGAATAAAAGTGATTTAACGTAAAATATAAAGTGATTTTTGTGGAAATTTGCGCAAATCCGAGAGAAATGCCCCACTTTAAATAAAATGGCAATAGTTTAATGTTTTTAATGCATCCCGGACCATTTGATCCACGGACCGGGGGTTGCGGATCACTGCTTTAAAATGTGAAAAAAAAACCTTTCAAGTTTTGACACAAGTCGCCAAAAACGATGCCAATGTAGCCCTAATTGTAATTCTTTGAATAATTAATTTTAATCAAAAATGATTTATTAATTATAATTAAGTTACTGTATTGTCATCCAAAATAATCATGTAAATAAAATTTCAGCTCAATTGAGCGCTTTAAAATGTATTTTATTAACGATTGAAAATTCCCCCAAGATAAATAAATTAATATATAGAGTGTGAGCTAATAGTAGGAATTGAAAAAATAAAATAAGAAAGTAATTTTTTTATATTAAGTATTGCCAAAAAAAACCTGGGGAATGAGGTTTAGAAATCTGAGCTTTTTTTTTTAATGGTAAAAGGTGTGATATTCTCTCCCTCGGGTGAACATCTCTTTGATTATCAGTGTGAGCTAGAGGTGTAGGATTAACGGAAGAACTAGAAACATACATAATCTTAATATATCTTTATTAAGATTTTTAGCTTAAGCGTTTAACAATATAGATTATAATAATATATGTGAGAGAATCTCTACGGTGGCAAAACACACGATTTATATAATACCGAATTAACCTAACTCGGACCACTATCAATAACTGACTCGCCTAAACTCAATTCTAGTGCTATTACACATCCTAATATTAAATAGTCAATACTACCTTACTGTAGTTTAAGTAACGATCACAACAATCCTAGATGAAGCCTTTGTTTACATTTCCCAAATTGCCATCGCGCTTACTCTAACTTCTGATATTTAAAAGCTTCCTAATTTGCATCTTTCTTTCACACTTCACTTCTTGGATTTGGTTGGAAAATAGTTGCCATTAATTCTGACCCCAAAGAACCCAAAGGACACGTTAAAGTAAAGACGCGTGAGCCCGTCACAAAGGTTAAGGTAACTTTTGTTAAAGAAAAACGGTTATTTTAGTATCTTTTAACATCTAATTCGATGCGAGGACACCTACAAAAGAGTTACAAGAAGAAAACATCAGATGATTTTACAGTTTTTTTTAGTATTTCATTTTTAAAGAGACCTTGTGCGAAATTACAGTGCACGGCAAAGAGGAAGACTGAAAAAAAGCTTGAATCGGACTGATTTGACAGTGTGGAGAGAGAGCTGGGTTATGAAATGTACATTGTACTACTTAGTAATCAATTATCTATAATCATCGCTTTTGTTTATTTACATTGTAGAAAAATAATTTCATTCAATTATTCCATTAGTCCACACTCTCCCTATATATATATAGTAGTGTGTGGCCAAAATCGTGAACATTTTTTTTAAAATTGTTATGTTTTTTTAAGTTTGTATGCTCATAAAAATTTGTTACGTTGCATAAAATGCAAAGTATTTGACATCATTTTAAAGAGAATTTAATACTGAATTAAATACAAAAAACAAATTTCAAATATCTGCAATGCAAAAAAAGTTAGGTTTCAATAACCATTGATATACATTAGAAACTGATGATAGCAGTGAGTTATCAGATATTAGTGGGGTAGCCTTTATTTTTTATTGCAATTTCACATCGATGTATCATTGTGCTAAAAATAGTTTCAAGCTTTTAATTCGTTATTACATGATGCCAGGAAAGAATTATATTCTCAATTAGTTCCTTTTCATTTCATGGGTATCTCATTTGAACAAGAGTTTTCAAACAGTAACACAAGTTTTCAATAGGATTGAGTTCAGGACTATTTCCTGGCCAGGACAACATTGATATTTGTTCAAAAAGCAATGGCATCATATAAAAGAGTTGATTGGACACCTATAAAGAGATGTGTGACGAGAATGTGGTCGCTCCTATGTTAAAATTGCAAGACAGGTGGATGGTTCAGTGACTACATCTGGAGATTGAAATTTTTGTTTCAGATGTCAGGAGACAAATTTAATAAAAATCAAAGCAGGAGAAGGCCGAAAAAGGTGCAACACATCTGTCGATAACTGAAAAACAAAAATACTATGTCTCCAAGATAAAAGGATGTCATCAACGGTCATCAGAAGTTATCTGAATGATGCTGGTGTTTCTGTCAGTTCAAAAACAACCAGGAAAAGATTAGCAGATGTTAGACTAAGAAATAGAATTCAACGAAAAAAGCCTTATCTCAATTTACAGCAGCGTTAAAAAATCCTACAGTGCTCAAAGGAACATATTAATTGGACAAATGATTAGTAGTCATTAGTTATATGGAGGGATGAAACTAAGATATCGTTATTCGGTAGTGATGGCCGAAAATATGTAAGACGTGGATTAAGAGTAATGTTACATCCTGACTGCTTCTAGGCAACTGTGGAGTACCCACATAGTTTTATGATTTGGTTATATTTACATATCAGCAGATGGTATCGGTCGCCTTCATATGATCGATGGGACACTGAATGTCAGAAAATGCATTGACAGCATTCTAGAAAACAAATTTCTATCTTCCATCAGGAATCTATTTACCAACAATGCTTCATTTATTTTTCAGCAAGATTCTGCTTCTTACCACACAGTAAAGTAATCGAAAGACTGGTATAGTTATAAGATCACTGAGTTGTTGTCCTGGCCTCAATCCTATCGAAAACTTGTGGCACCGTTTGAAAACTCTTGTCCGAATGAGGTATCCATGAATTAAAAAGGAACTAATTGAGGATAAAATTGTTTCCTGTCATCTTGTAATAACGAAGGAAGAGCTTAAAACTATTTTCAGCACAATGAAACATTGATGTATACCTGTAATAAAAAATAAAGTCTGCCCCACTACACTAAGCACTGATAACTCACTGCTATCATCAGTATCTGAGGAATATTGATAGTTATTGAAGCCTAACTTTTTTACATTGCAAATATTTGAATTGTGTTTCTTGTATTGAATTCAGTATTAAATTATCTTTAAAATGATATAAAATACTTTGCATTTTATGCAACGTAACATTTTCTATAAGCATACAAACTTAAAAAACATAACAATTTTAAAAATTGTCAACTGTTTTGGCCACCACTGTATATCTTGTTCATATTTCCAACCGTTAATAAAATACTTTTTATTCATCGACTCAAGTTCAAATAAATTTTTTCAAACTTGTAGTGGATGACACTTGATGTCAATAGTTTTTTTCAAACATAATTCATTAATTAAATTTTATTTTTTAATTTAAAATTCATTCTGCGTCATTTCTGAAGAAGTTACAACTAGCTGCAACAGATGGCGTCACAAAAGTAGAAATTGACTTTAACACATTTTTTTTTACAATACTTGTTTTCAGTCTGAAATCATTTGACCAAAATTAAGTCTTTTTCCGTTTTTTTTTTCGAAAATTCTATCCCTTTCTGGCACTATTAATTCTTGGAATTGTTTTTATAATTATTTTTCTTTATCTCAATATCATAGAACATCTTTTCCGCATATGTAGGTTCCTAATAATAATTTTTTCCTCTCCTATAAAAACGATCAACCGTAAAATACTCTTTACTCAAGAAAAAGAAAAGAAATAAAAGAGCGGAAGAGCATACCAATGGTGAAAGTGGTGTATAAAAAATGAAAAAAAAATGTATTAAAGGAACTTTGAGAACACTTAAGAATCTTTTTGATTTATTTATTGCTTTTCTTTTCAAAAACAGCATTAGAATTTTGAATAAATATATATATTTAACTAAAATAATAAGAACTTATCAAACGAATATCAAATCTAAATCAATCAATTTATCCTGTCAATATCAATCTCTCCTGTTTTGCGAAACTCTCACTTCCATAATAGAAATAAAAAACAGGAAGGAGAAAAAATACTTAAAAATTGATTCACAAAATTTGTTTTCTACTACGATAGTAAATCACAGTTTCACTAAGTCTTAGAGTTGATATTTTTTTGAATCTCCGATGAGATGTGTGATATTTTACAAACAGGTTTAATAAATTGGCAGCGCATTAAAAATTAAATCGCTGTTGAAATTTAAAAATACAGAATCGATAAAATTTTTACTGCCTACAATAAAAAATAACATTTCAATCGAAAGCAAAATGCTGAGTAACAAAAAGCACGTATTATTAAACAATAATTTTTTACAATTTAAATACGATGTATCTTGATTTTTAAATAGGAATATTTATTATATTTGTCAGTATTCACTCTGGTGTTCCAAAGCAAAAGTTGATTTAAACTTACTATCTTCGTCTTTCATAAGCAGGGTGTGAGAGTTCGCTTTTCGAATGAATGTACACACGCAATAGAAGTTAATTATGTTTCTCGAGACCATAGAGTTTTCAAGTTTACCCGACAAATTCTTCTTTTAAAGGAAAATGGCAAATTATAACATATCTGCTTGTTTTATTAATGTTCTCTGACACAATATCGATATATCAACCGTTTTCATTAGTATAAACTTATTTTTCTATAAGATAATCATAAAAGAATGGATATTTTGCATAAAAGAATGAATATAATTGCACAAAAACTTTCGTCATTTTTTGTTTTTCAGTATGCAATTTATTTCATTCTGCTTAAACCAACAGCTTATACACTCATGTCCATAAATTAAGGATAATTCAGAATCACACAGAAACTGAACTCTAAAATAAAAATTTTGAAGAATACACAAATTACAGGAAACCACCAGAGGGCGTGGATAGTACGTCACAATGACGAGAGTGTAAGAGATGGGTATATAAGGAATGGTGGCAAATAAGTAAAATCGTTCACAAGCGCTTTAAAAGCCTTTCAGTGCAATAACTGCATAGTTATGGAACAAAGGAAGCATTTGCATGATTTTTTACGTGGTACAGTTATTGAACGACTGGAATGTGGACGTACCCAGCTGGAAGTATCCGAGGAACTTGGAATCGCCCAGAGTGTCATCTCCAGGCTTTAGCAACGATTCCAAGATGATGGTAATGTGAGTAGATGTTACAGCACAGGTCGCACTCGAGTTACAACGCCGAATGAGGACCGGTATATATTTGGCAGTTACTGCCAAAAGAAACAGACGGAGCACAGCATCACACCTGTCTTGTCAGCTCTCTTCAGCTACCGGTACGACAGTTTCAAGGCAGACCGTGTACAGACGCTTAGGGCACATTGGTCTATATGCTCGTAGGCCTGTCAGATGTGTTCCACTTACCGCAACTCACTGTCGCCTGCGATTAACATGGAGTAGAGAGCATGCATTGTGGACACCACAACAGTGGTCTTGTGTGATGTTTTCCGACGAGTCCAGGTTTAGTTTGCAGTCTGATTCTCGCCGGACTTTAATATGGAGAGCGTCAGGTACCCGTTACCACCAAGAGAACACCATTGAACGACACCGTTACGGTGGTGCTGGATGGCTCGTTTGGGGAGGAATTATTCTTGGTTCCAGAACTGACCTGCATGTTCAGAGTGGAATGATGACAGGCCTCATTTATCGGGATGTCATTCTGGAACAACATGCACGTTTGTTTCGGGGCGCCATGGGTGCTGAATTTCTGTTTATGGATGACAACGCCCGTCCTCACCGTGCAAACATTGTAGACGAATGCCTTCAATCGGAGGATATCACCCGTATGGATTGGCCAGCATACTCACCGGACTTGAATCCAATAGAGCATGTGTGGGATATGCTTGGCCGACGAATTGCAGCCCGTCAATCCCCTCCCACCTGCCTACCGGAACTTCGGAAGGCATTGCTTGATGAGTGGTGTAATATTCCCCAAGATCAGATTGATAATTTGATACTCAGCATGCCTAGGCGTTGTAAGGCCTGTATTGCATCATCCGGGAGACCTACTCCGTATTAACCATCATACTAACCATGTTATGCTGTTTTTTGTAAATAGGTTCTTTTTTGAAATTTACTCCACGGAGTAAAAATCGCAATTTTTATTAATTATGCCAAGCATATAGCATCTTTTTAGCTCTTTACAATTTGTTTAATAAATAGACTTTACAAATAAGTCAAATTTGTTTTGTTTCTGTCTTTTTCCTTGCCTGAACTTCATTAGCCTTAATTTAGGGACATGAGTGTATTTGAAGTAAGAAGTAGAACTGAATGGGCTCACTTCATGACGGTCACATGATAAAGACAGTCACGTGTTCAAAACAAACTAATTTTACTAGTTGTTCTATTTGTAAAAATTAAAATTTCTAATTTCACAATTGGGTAAAGATATTCAAGTATTCAAATTTTCTTCAAAAAGACTTTAAAATTAATTTTTTTTTAATTTTTGGCTTGTACTTTTAAATAAAATGTATTTTATTTAAAAATTTATTATTGATTTATGTGATTTATTATTCTTGACAGATGTATACTTTTTAACAGAAAGTTTCTGCAAAGAGCAAAAGTTTGTAACAACTAAGAGCATAAACTGATTAGATGAAAACACCCGATTGCTTTTATCGTGTGGCTATGATGTCATATCAGTTTTTTAACTGATCGGGTAGAAACATGTAGTTGTCATTATGATGTGACTATGATGTCACAGGAATTAAGCTCATTGGATTATTTTCTAATGTGGCTGCGCATTGGTATTTTAACCTTTGCAGACGTAGTACATTCCCCAGGGGCTGGTATCACTTTTTAATGCGGCCCCATATAGGCGATACCAATTACCTCCAAGTAATTTTGACGCCCAGTTTCCTTCCCAGAGGAAGGCACCTGAGCTCTGACGATGTGAACCTGTACAAGGATTTAATTTTGCCCAGAGCATCCAAGCCAAACAGACACTCTAGAGATCTTTTGCATGTCGTATAATTACACGACATAGCCGCTGTCGATTTTCTGCATCATGAAAATCCGCTGACTTGAGTTGGGGTCGAACTCGCAACCTTAGGTGCAGCAAACCAACCACGCCACTCATATCAGCCCCATTGAAAATTGACTGTACATTTATAAAGTGAAAATGACTAATAAATGGAACCCCGTGAGTCGATTTATTACTCCTGTGACAAATTCTTTATTTGATTTACACCATGTTTAATGAATAAAACCTATCGTAAAAATCTAGTTTATTCTTCTATCGCGAAAATAAATAATGAATTTCTCATTCATTCCTTCATTGTTTATTGCACACGTTTACTTCTTTAATTTTATAAAACATTTTACCTTCAAAAAATATTGAATTCTATTAGTTAGTCAGAATTCATATTTTATCTTTTAATCTTTAGAATTAAATTTAAGAATTCCACACTTGAAGTAAGGGTTAAACTGTTTTCAAGATTAATCGATAAGTTTCTAATATATAGGTTCTCTCTGTGTATGCTGACGTGTCCACAGAGAAATATTTTTTTAATGAATCTTGATTTTTAAGAACCTCTTTCTGTGATGGAACTGTGACTCTTGCAAATCTGTAAAATCTACCTTGAATAATAATAAAACTGGGCCCCAAACCCCCCTTATCATTATCAAGATTCCACAAATTTTGAGATCTACTGCAGCGATACTCAACTTGCGGCCCACCGGGCCTTTTTAAGTGGCCCGGTCAGGGCCCATTGCTCGGAGAAATTCATTTATTTATGAAAATTTGGTGGAGAATTCTTTGTAAAAAAAAAAAAAAAAAATCAAATACAGCAATTTTGCTTTTTTCTGTCAATCTTGCTGGCGTGTGTGCGGGGATTGATATATTTACTTTTCTGATTAGTAATGATAGACAACAGAGGAGTAGCGACCATTTTATGAGTGGAACTAATTTTTAATTATCTTTCATATCTTGCAAACGAAAAATATTCGAAGAAAATAGATTGTTTCAAGACGATTGGGAAGTAGACTATTTTGTAGTGAAAAACAGTTACGGTTTAGTAAATATTTGATTCGTCACGAAAGTGTTGTATTTAAATTGCAATAAACAGGAATCACACACACATTCAATGACACTTTTCCTCAAAGACCTCATTCAAGAAATGATAAATAGGTCTACCTGAACAATCTTTACAACAGCTAAAAAGTGGTAATATCACAGCGGTAACAAAGGTATCCTATAAAATTTGTTATCTTATAGGTAATCATATGAAACCCCGTTTACTGATGCAGAAATCGTGAAAGAGGGATCCTTAAGTGCTTCCAATTTAGAAAAAGTTCGTGATAAAAATAAAAAATAATAATTAAAAAAATCAAAATAGGAGTTTAATATTTTGATCAATTTCCACATTTTAAATCTTCTGTATTATCTTGGTCTTAAAGCATTCTTCCCTCCTCCATTAAACTCATGTTGCGGCCCGCGGGAAATAAACTAACATATGTATGCGGCCGGCAGAAAAAAAAAAGTGGAGTACCCCTGATCTGTGTTTATCTGGTATTCAGATAAGTAATATTTATTATTAATTCAGGCTAACACGCTCCCATTGCCTAGTTTTAACCATATTAGGTTTAGATTCAATTTAAATAAATGTTGTTGATTTTTCAATGGATCTCTTCTTTAGGGTGCACCTCATACTAACGCGAGTTCGAGTCTTGGTTCCACTGAGGACTCACCGTGTGGAGAAGGCCGATGCACGTTAAATCTATCGTGGCTCAAACGTCCTCCCATTAATGTGTTGTGGAAGCTAGAAGAGGGAGGTCCCAACTCAGGTGATATCCTCGTCACTTGATCATTGTTCAAAATTTCGAGGTTCATCTTCTCGTGTTTCTTTATAGTTCGGTGTTAGTAAACACTGATTCACTCTGTACCGGTCTATCCGTGAACCTTCCATTAATCCTCTAGGGTAAAATAATTCTTTTTAACTGCAAGCTCTGTTGAAAACGTTCCGTGGAAGAAGAAGACTTGATTTATTCAAATAAGTTGTTCTATTTAAGCGTTGGCATTTAGGTACGTGATGTTAGTCGAAGGTTAATCGACGTTTATTCAGAAAGATATATCTAGTTAATTCTAGCGTAAAAGTCAAGAGTGCTCCAAGAGTAAGTGGAGTAAATTATACTTATATGTTAGTAGCCTTAAGCCGTGCGATTGCTCTTCCAAATATTTACTAGGTGCATTTTCTACCTTTAGTTGTGTTGATTAAGTAAAAGTGATAAATAAATTAGCGTTTAAAACTCGCTATGGCTGATCTTTGCTCGAACCCCCAAACACCAACAATCTGTGATAGCCCCCTGCCTGGGGGTATCATCTCTTCATCTACGCGACCTAGATTTGTAGGAGGAAACGATTGATCACCCAAGTTATCCATAATAAATCCAACTTATTATTGTCTAAAATTATTGAACAACACAAGTCTTACTATAGGGAGGCAATCAGGAGTAATATAACGTATTCCTAAATTCTAAGAAAATAGGTGCCTGGAATGCTAATCACTTATCTTAAAGCAAAGTTATCCTATGAATCTTTATCTTCCTAAATATCTTTAACTCGCTAAAGCCCGTTCTATAACCACGCTTCTAAGTTTAATGTCCAGCTTCCTTCCTCCTTCTTCCTCGCGATTGCAAAACCTTCACTATATATCTACTAACTAATCTGAATATCACAGTTTCTTCTTTAGGGAATTGACTATGAAATAACTCAATTCTGGCCCCAAAGATTCCCCAAGAGGATTAGTATGAAAACCCGATAAAGCCCTGTCACAAACCTCTAGTAGGTTGTTACAACTCAAATGCGAACTGTGATTCACCACAAGTTTTCCAGAAATAAAACGGCTTCGATTACAAGCAATGACTTAAATTTAAAAGTTATTCATATTGTTGAAAAGGAGCTATAAATAATACTGAAACGTTAATCCTTTTCTGCCTAAGAACCGATAAATCTGCTTATAGCTGACAGAAAAAAATAATGCTTTTTGAAAGAAATTTCCAAATGGAACTGAGACATATCAATGAGAGAGAGAGAGACGGATCATAGTAATTTAAGAGGTTGTTGAAATGGTTCAAAACAGGATGAATAATATTAGGTTGGGGAAATCCATTATTTTGTGGAATCCATTATCCATGGCTGTAGTGTCGATATCTCGCGAAGTATCGATCAAACAATTTCAAATTTATGCTCGTTGTCAAGGTTACATTTCACACTAAAAATTATTTTACTGTTTTTTGTTTTGTCCATTCAGTTGTGAGCTACAGGGTGTTAAAAATGGAAGTCAACAAAGAGAAAATTCGGTACTTTTCACAGTTTTTCTTCGATAAAGGCGAAAATGCAAGCCAGATGGCAGAAATTGTGATGGTGTTTATGGTGCCGATACTGTAACAGCGGATTACGTGCAATTTTGGTTTCGTTGATTCCATTCAGGCATTTTCGAAGTGAAAGATGCACCTCGCACAGGCAGGCCAGTCATCGAAAATGTCTATAATATCACAGAAATAATCTAAGTTGACCGGCATGTTAGAAGTTTTAGCATCACCCAGGAGCGAAAGATCGGACATAAAACAGTTTTAAACCATTTGCACAAAGTTGCATTCAAAAAGAAGCTCGATGTTTGGGTGCCACACCTTTTAACACCAAAAAACACGATGGATCGAATTTCCATCAGCAAAGCCTTGGCCAAATGGAATAAAATCGACCCATTTTTTAAACGGATGATGACTGGGGATGAGAAAGGGGTCACATACGACAATATTGTGCAAAAATGATCGTGGTCAAAGCGCGGTGAAGCAGTTCAAACGGTGGCCAAACCAGAACTAGCGGTCAGGAAGGTTCTACTGTGTATTTGGAGGGACTGGAAAGGAATAATTTATTATGAATTGCTTCCGTATGGCCAAACACTAAATTCAGATATCTACTGTCAACAACTGGACCGTTTGAAGCTAGCGAATGACCAGAAACGGCCGGAATCGGACAGAAGAGGAGGTGAGTTCCATCAGGACAACGCCAGGCCACACTCGTCTAGATTGACTCGACAGAACCTCTGGGAGCTTGGTTGGGAAGTTTTAATGCATCCACCATACAGTCCGTACCTGGCACCAAGTGATTACCACCTTTTTCTCGCATTGCAAAACTTCCTGAATGGTAAGAAATTAGGATCAAGAGAAGATTGTGAAAATCGATTACTGGAGTTTTTAGCCAATAAGGACCAAGACTTCTATGAAAGAGGCATTATGAAGATACCTTTAAAATGGCAACAAATTATACAACAAAACGGTACACATTTTATCCAAAACAGACAATCCTAAGCATGTTAAATAAAGTCTTGAATTTCATGCAAAAATAATGGATTTCTTTTTCTCCAACCTAATATATCAACACATGTATTGATTGACGCATGTTAAATGGGAAAGAAATCGGAAATATTCTAAATGAGCTCTGAGGAGCAACAATCTTTAAAACTGAATATATTCTATCCATAACAAGTAACTTTTTACAAATATTCGGAAATTATGGTTTCTTTTTAATTTTATATGTGCTCAAACAACCAGACTAACTGTTAATGTAATTTTCGCCTCACTCGTTCATAAATGTTGGAAATAATACGTCAAACTAAAAATAAATAATATTAATGAGATCCTGTCCTGTAAAAGATTCAAGATATATTTCCTAGTGAACTATTTATCTTCCGTAGTTGTCATTGAGAAGTCAAATGAAAATAAAAAATAAAATCGCATAAGAGAAAAAGTAATTTTATTGCAGTGTTTTTTTAAGCTTTGAAAAGTTAGATCCGAAAATCCATACTTAGCAAAAAATAATAACTTTTAAAAAAAATATCATTACATATATTATTTTTTTAAAATTTCAGGAAGTAATAATAATAAGAATTTTTATTTTATCATTTGACTTTATTTTATGTATTTGTATTTATTTACTATAAAAAAAACTTATCAGTAATAACTAGAAATAATATATTTATATCTCTAAATATGACTCAGCAAACAATATTAGCTATTAATACAGGATTTCGAAACAATTTTTGAACATTAACATAGGATATAAATTATTGAAATTCTTTATGCAATATACAGTTTAATTTTCAAAAAACATGAAAACATTTACAAAAGGTACTATATACACTCATGTTCATAAATTAAGGATAATGAAGTTCAGGCAAAGAAAAAGACAGAAACAAAACAAATTTGACTTATTTGTAAAGTCTATTTATTAAACAAATTGTAAAGAGCTAAAAAGATGCTATATGCTTGGCATAATTAATAAAAATTGCGATTTTTACTCCGTGGAGTAAATTTCAAAAAAGAACCTATTTACAAAAAACAGCATAACATGGTTAGTATGATGGTTAATACGGAGTAGGTCTCCCGGACGATGCAATACAGGCCTTACAACGCCTAGGCATGCTGAGTGTCAAATTATCAATCTGATCTTGGGGAATATTACACCACTCATCAAGCAATGCCTTCCGAAGTTCCGGTAGGCAGGTGGGAGGGGGTTGACGGGCTGCAATTCGTCGGCCAAGCATATCCCACACATGCTCTATTGGATTCAAGTCCGGTGAGTATGCTGGCCAATCCATACGGGTGATATCCTCCGATTGAAGGCATTCGTCTACAATGTTTGCACGGTGAGGACGGGCGTTGTCATCCATAAACAGAAATTCAGCACCCATGGCGCCCCGAAACAAACGTGCATGTTGTTCCAGAATGACATCCCGATAAATGAGGCCTGTCATCATTCCACTCTGAACATGCAGGTCAGTTCTGGAACCAAGAATAATTCCTCCCCAAACGAGCCATCCTGCACCACCGTAACGGTGTCGTTCAATGGTGTTCTCTTGGTGGTAACGGGTACCTGACGCTCTCCATATTAAAGTCCGGCGAGAATCAGACTGCAAACTAAACCTGGACTCGTCGGAAAACATCACACAAGACCACTGTTGTGGTGTCCACAATGCATGCTCTCTACTCCAGGTTAATCGCAGGCGACAGTGAGTTGCGGTAAGTGGAACACATCTGACAGGCCTACGAGCATATAGACCAATGTGCCTAAGCGTCTGTACACGGTCTGCGTTGAAACTGTCGTACCGGTAGCTGAAGAGAGCTGACAAGACAGGTGTGATGCTGTGCTCCGTCTGTTTCTTTTGGCAGTAACTGCCAAATATATACCGGTCCTCATTCGGCGTTGTAACTCGAGTGCGACCTGTGCTGTAACATCTACTCACATTACCATCATCTTGGAATCGTTGCTAAAGCCTGGAGATGACACTCTGGGCGATTCCAAGTTCCTCGGATACTTCCAGCTGGGTACGTCCACATTCCAGTCGTTCAATAACTGTACCACGTAAAAAATCATGCAAATGCTTCCTTTGTTCCATAACTATGCAGTTATTGCACTGAAAGGCTTTTAAAGCGCTTGTGAACGATTTTACTTATTTGCCACCATTCCTTATATACCCATCTCTTACACTCTCGTCATTGTGACGTACTATCCACGCCCTCTGGTGGTTTCCTGTAATTTGTGTATTCTTCAAAATTTTTATTTTAGAGTTCAGTTTCTGTGTGATTCTGAATTATCCTTAATTTATGGACATGAGTGTATATAAATACACACATATGTACTATATACTCTATATATTATTTTACAGTCTTAATGCATCAATTTTCCTTTTTGCTTGTCTACTCATTACAATTCTTAGTTAATATACAAGTTATTTGACACCCGTTTGCTTTGTTAAATGGCTTAACCATTTATCTATATAATTGTGGTTTTAATATAATCAGAATTTCACTTGACTGAAGTGGCAAGTGGCATGTAACATACGGAGTGCCTGCCCCGGAACGGGGCGTACCTCCTCATCAGAATTTTAGAATTAAGGGCCGAATTAGTGATTTTACTTAAAATTTTATTTTTAAAAGATATAATAAAATGGGCAGAACAATTCTGCTGGAACGGCGACAGATTGAATCTGTCGGTAGTCGCACCACTTTCCTGCGATCTGATTGGCCGAGACCGTTCGCTCGCAGAGAAGTGGGCGTGGGAAATGGATAGGGTCGATCCGAAAATAAACGACCCGAGCAAAGGAAAATCTTGAATTGAAAATCAAAAGATCTCATGCAAAAATAGGGGGAAAACAAATTTTGAATAAAAATTTTAATGAACCAACTTGCACTCTTGCCGGGATAAAGGGGTGGGGGTAGGACTAAAAAGATAGAAAAATGAACATCGGTTTTATAGGAAAAATAATGACGCAATGAAGTCATATATGTGATACAATCATGAGTAATAATTGATAGATGTAGATATGGAATGTCCAGTTCTCAAAAATAAAAGCGGTCGTTCGAAGGAACGATTTAATTAATGATTGCTGGACGTGAAACGAATTTTAAGAGAGCACTAGATAGTACAGAATCGTGCCTCCATCTGGTGGCCGAAAAGGGAAAGCTGAAGCGTGAACACCGCACAATTGAATCCAATGAGGTCACCCTCCTGGATTCCGACCGCGGTGTTCGCTGCTTCGGAAAACGTTAATTCCGCGACTCTCGGTGCCTTCGGTGCAATAACTGGGCATATGGCTCGCGAAGCGAGCCTCCATCCCATATCCGGTATGTTTATGTAGATCGGACCATAATATTGTCATGCTAGCGAGTAGCAGAAAGCTGATTGGCTGAGCCAATCGTTGAGGAAATGTCCTGGGTCTTGCGGAAATCTGCTTTCAAGACGGAGAGCTGAGTGGGTGCTCTCGTATTGGATCATGGCTGGTGATAATTGAGTCTCTCATTGGCTGCTCAAATCTCTCAGTAAGAAATTTAAGTCAAAAGGGGGGGGGCTAACCCTGATGGTCAGACGTTGCAGATCAGATCAGACGACAGACATATCACCGTCAAAAAGAAACAGAAAGATAAAAGCAGTTGCTGTTAAATACGCATAATTTTTCGGCTCTCCGCGTGTTAGTGGAATCTTTTTTCATCGCTTCGAATTTTAGATATTTTTCGGAAATTCGTGTTGATTCTATGTTGTAGGCTTTTGCGGTTTCCCGCAATTATGCTATTTAGCATTATTTTTAATCCATTTCCCTTTTTTCGGGACTTGGATTTTTCGTCGTGTGCGCACGTGCTCCCTGATTACTCACTTGGATTACTACGCAATTTTGGATTTCTCGCTATGGACAAGGAAAACGCCTCTGCAGCTACTGGATCACAGGTTAGTGTGGTTTCATTTAGTTCTTTGAGTGCTTTTAATGTACCAACAGCCCTTGCTAGGTTAAATGAACTACATACTTCACAAGATTGTAACGACTTTTGCGAAATGCTAGAGGAGTTAATTTTTAAATCTTGTAATAATAATGAGTCTGCTCTAGGGTTAGAGGAACTTAAAATAATAAATAATATTTCCTGGCTTTGTATTAAAGGTGCCAGGAAAACAAATACCTTACTCGTTAAAGAGCACCAAGAAGCGATCAAGGCAATGGTTGCCAAGCAACCCCCGACGCCTAGTAGATCGAGTAGTGAAATTGATGTCAGCAATGAATTCACTACCCCAGTCAAGTGCAAGCGCACTTCTAAGTCGCCTAATAAAGGCAAAGCCAAGAAAGCAAAGCCGAGCGAGGAAGTTATTGCCTTGAGCAACTCCTTCTCTGCGATTGCCCATTTAGAAGTAGATGTTAAGGACCTCAATGAGGACAATGTTGTAGACACTGCTCCGGGCACTGAGGGAAGAAGATAGCATCCCCCAGGCACCTGTAGAGGACCCCTGTAATATAGACATGATTGATAATGAACAGGAAAGTCCAGATGAGTCTCCGTTAGCGGTTGACGCTGGTGGGCATACTTCCTCGTCCACAAAGGACACCCAGCCAAAAAAACGTACCCCGCCAATTGTTATTGATGAGCAATATAACACCCCTGGATTGCTCTTAGAAATTAGTGAAGTCGTAGGCAAAAGTTATGGGCAAGATCGTCGGCGGAAAGCTTAAAGTTTTCCCGAAGATGCAAATGCCCATAGGAAAATTCAAAAATTTTATTTCTGTTAAGAAATTAAAATCCCATACCTACGAAATGGCGGGCGAAAAGCAGCTCAAAACTGTCATCCGGGGCCTACCCAGTGATTTTGATGTTGATGAGATCATCCAAGAACTGGGTACTCATAACATCACCCCAGAGCACGTTTCGGTCATGAGAAACCGCAAACAGAACAAGAACATGCCTTTGTTTTTGGTAGTCTCGAGGAAATGCCCAGCTAACCAAGCAATTTTTCAAGTTACATCCATAGGGTACTATAAAATCAAAGTAGAACCCCTTGATAAAAATTCCATGCCAGCCCAATGTTACAGGTGCCAGCTTTTCTACCATCATTCGCGCTTCTGTAACAGGGAGCCAAAAAATATGCTTGAAATGCAGTCAAAGTCATTTGACGAGAGACTGCACAAAAACCCGATGCCCCGGCAAGTGCGCTAATTGTGGTGGTCCCCACCCGGCGAACTTTTCAGGGTGTGAAAAAACCCAAAAAACCTTAAGCCCAGCAAGCCCCCTACCAAAAATGTTTGGCATGAGCGAGCGAAAGCTTTTGAGGAAAAAAAAAAAAAATAAAAAAACTGAAAATGAAAATAAAAATGAAAAAAATCAAGAAAGTTCAAGCAAAAACAGTAGCGAATCGCTTTCTGAAACCAAAGGTACTTATGGAGCAGATGTCTACGATGATGAGCCAGTTCGGAACTATGTTCCAGAAAATCATGAACAAACTAGGCGACAATATTTAATACCTCTAACCCCAATAATTCTTCTCTTCGTGTTCTGAGCTGGAACGCCAATAGCGTCAAGTACAAGTTAGGGAGAATTGAGGAATTTTTTGTGTGACGAAGACCCAGATATTATAGGTATACAGGAAACTCATCTGGGTCCCGCTGATTCCTTCAAGCTTCCCAATTATATTTGTCACCGCAGTGACCGTTTATCCCACCGGGGAGGTGGTACGGCCATTTTTGTCAGAAACTCACTCAGGCATCACGTTGTCTCTTTCAATACAAGCACATTTGAAAACACTACTGTTAGGATCGAGCTAGGAAACAACACTCACCTCACGTTGTCGTGCATTTACAAGCCTCCGAGGAATCATATTAACACGTCGGAGCTTGATGCTATTCTCAACGCCAGTCCCAAGGTCATGCTTTTGGTGATGCTCACCACCCATGTTGGAACCCAGGGCGCCCAAACACTCATGGAAACACTCTTTACAACTGGGCGAGCACCCATGCCCTGGAAATCATGGCACCCACTGCTCCCACATACTATGCAGCCCGTGGCACATGCTCTATTCTTGATATTGCTTTTGCTAAAAATCTAATCTTGGAAGATATTAACTCTGTTAACGACTTAAGTAGCGATCATAACCCTGTTTTAATTGATCTAGCTCTTAATAATTCCTTACCTAAAAATCTCCGTACCCCTCAAGTCTACTAATTGATTAAATTTCAAGAAATAGTTTTTAACTCTATTCCTGGTAACCCTATCATTGATACTAACAATATTGATAATGCAATTAACAACTTCACTGGCATGATCACTAGTGCTATCTCCGCTACCACTGTCACTAAAGTTATTAGTACCCCACACCTAAGACTTCCACACCGCATCAGGGAGTTAATTAAAATTAAAAACCGTTTTCGTAAGCAATGGCAGCTGAACCCTCTCCTTAAGAGAGAAGTTAACTCCCTGCAGAGGCAAATTAAAACTCAAATTAGTGAGCATAGGAACAATTCTTGGCAAAATTTGTTGACTAATTTACATCCCGAAGATAACTCCCTTTACAACCTCCAACGGAAGCTTGTTAAAAAGCCGACTATTATCCCCCCGCTGGCTGGCAGGAACGGCATCCTTTATTCGGACGACGAAAAAGCCGAAGAATTTAAAAACAATCTCGAGGCTACGTTTCAAGAAAATGCGGAGCCTTACAACGACCAAATCATAGAGTTAGTAGAGTCTGAAACTTCAGATTTCCTTGCTAACTCCAATACCACCGCTCACCAGTCCAGCTGAAATCTCTAAAATTATCAATAAATTACAAAACAAAAAAGCTTCCGGCCCAGATAATATTCCAAATTATGCCTTAAAGCTATTGCCACTTAATGCTATTACACACCTCACTAAAATAATCAACACCTGCCTTAAGCATAGATTTTTTCCTTCACTCTGAAATCGGCTAATGTGATCATGTTACCTAAACCTAACCAAAATCATAAACTTGCTCAAAATTATCGTCCTATAAGTTTACTATGTGCCACGGCTAAAATTTATGAGAAGATAATTCTTAGAATCAAACAGCACTGTGATACAATCAATTGTATCCCTCCGGAGCAGTGTGGATTCAGAAACAATCACTCTACCACTCACCAACTGATTAGAGTCACAAACATAATTAATGAAGGGTACACTTATATAAGTTTTTCACTGTAGGGGTCTTTCTCGATGTCAAACGAGCATTTGATAAGATGTGGCATGATGGGCTCATCTATAAAATGATTAAATTAAACTTCCTGAGTACCTAGTTAAAATTATACACAATTTTCTCAAAAACAGGTCATTCAGAGTCAAAATTAATTTTGACTTTTCGAACAAGGGCTTTCCAGAGGCAGGATGTCCTCAGGGGTCTTGTCTCTCGCCCTACCTATACAATATTTACACTTATGATTTTCCCCATCATCCCAGTGTCAGTATCTGTTTATTTGCAGACGACGCTGCGGTCCTCGCCCAGGAGCGAACCTTAAATACACTCAATGTACACTCCAACGATACCTTCACACTCTTGAATCTTGGCTGACAGACTGGCGTATAGCGATAAATGTCGACAAAACACAAGCAATTGTTTTTAGAAAACACAGGCGCAATATAATTCCTAAAACTTTATCCTTATTCGACGAAGATATCGAGTGGGTTAACGTGGTACGTTACCTGGGCCTCTTCTTAGATAGTTCTCTAACATACAGGCAACACAAAATATATTTGTGATAAGTTCTGGACCAAAATCCATCTCAGCATTTCGCTGATTGGAAGAAGGTCACCGCTTTCACTTAAAAACAAGGTCTTGCTTTATAAGCAAGTTCTCCGCCCAGTGCTAACGTACGCCGCCCCGTTTGGGAGCGGCGGCCCCTACCACTATCAAAAAAGTCCAAACTATGCAGAATAAGATTCTTCGTATCATGACAAATGCGCCTTGGTACATCAGAAACAGTGTTTTACATCACGATTTAAAGATAGACCCTATTGGGGATTACATCACAAAACTCTCACGTAACGTCTTTAGGACTATCGAGAATCATCCAAATCCACTAATTCAGGCACAAACAATTTTCACTATCCCCAATAGCAAACACAAATTTGCCTACATTCGACAAAGTGGTCTCAACCGCTTAAACCCCCGTAGCCAGCTCTCGCCTTCCCCCTCCTCTTAATTTTAGTCTATTTCTCATGCACTCATGAACTGTGAACCATACTAATCTTGTTTTGTTCCGATTCCTTGTTCCCTTCTTTTGCAGCTCCTGCTTCCGTCCGCTCTCGTCCGTGTCGTTTGTCGTTCTGACCATTTCTCCCAGTTTTCGTGTTTGGCTCCGCCCACGTCGCGTCCTGGTTGGCTTTGCCTCCTCTTGTTGCCCCGCCCCTCCCCAGTTTTGGGCTTCTTTCTCATGTTGGCCTCCGTCCCTCTTTGCCATTCATTCTGAGCAGAAGCGCCCGCTCGCTGTCGCTCGCGATCGATCTTATTTTCGTAACCCTGATGGTGGGGATACGAAAAATGATAGATAAAATTATAATAAAATAAAAGAAAAATATACAAAATAAATGATAAATAGAAAAATTTAGCAGAAAGTGTGCAATCAAATTGCACTAATCCAAAAGATTAAGATTGGATTATAAGAATCGAGAAGAATTCTTCTCGGCCTTTTGGTATTGTCATGAGAGTTGTAATTTGGCATGTTAATCATATTTTCATTGTTTGTATATTTAAGTGAATTAAAGAAATTTTTTGCAATTTTTTGAATGTAGGATTTAAAGCTATTAATTTTAATCGCGTTCCGAATGTCGTCATTTCTCATATATCTACGAGCACCTACGATTTTCGGATGGTAGAATTTCTTTGCAGAGTATCAAATGTTAATATTAGTTTTAGCTGCGTATCCCCACACTGGGCACCCGTAGGCTAATATTGGACGCATTGTGAAGAGAAGCACTTTATTGTCTCTAGATAATTCGGAATTCCGGCCAATTAGGGGTATAATTTAAACATTATTTTCCGGAATTTATTTCGCGTGTGTTGTATGTGTGCAAGTGAGATTTTTATCAAAAAGACGATACCAAGGTATTTAGTGCTTTGAGACCATGGAATTGTTGTGTTGTACATAGTGGGTGGTGGTGGCAGTTTGCGTCTTTTGGTGAATATTACGGCAGCGGATTTTTCAACATTAATGCTGATTTTCCACTGGTCGTAATATTTCAAAAATTTAAGTGTTTATTAAGTGCATATGTGACTGAGGTGATTCTTCTGTATGTTGTGTGCACGGCTGTGTCGTCTGCGAACATGTTGAGTTTTGTAAGCGTGTAATCTGGTATTCGTTGATGTACAAGTTAAAAGTACTATGAGCTACTCCGCAGCGAATATTTTTCGTGTTTGAAAGCGTATCCTTGACTCGAAATAGGAGCGAAAAGTGCAGTAGGCAAATAAGGGGGTGGGGAATGTTGTACGTGATGAGCTTGAAAGTTAAAAGCCACACGCGGTCGAAGGCTTTTTGGATATCCAGAAAGAACTGCGCCGGTGCTCTTTTTTCCTTTTGAAATCCCTCTGAGATTGCTTCTGTTAAATTGAGCAGTGGGTGAAGAGTGGAGAGTTTATTAGTAAACCCATATTGATTAGGATTAATAGTTTTGTTAATATTAATGATATTTTTGAGTCTAGTTAATATGATGGATTCTGTAATCTTGCTTAAGGTAGAAAGAAGGAAATTGGCCTGTAGCTAGCAGGATTATTTTTGCTTTTACCTGGCTTAAGTATGGGAAAGATAATGGCCTCTTTCCAGATTTTAGGAAAGTAGTTATGCTTTAGAATCTTGTTGACTAATATTGTTAGTATCAGAATTGCTTTGAGCGTAAAGTTTTTTGTCATGCGATTACTGATGCCATCTTTACCTGGCGCTTTTTTAGGGTTAGAACTTTTAATATAAGAAATGATCTCAGAGGGATAAGCCGTTTCAGCGGTGGGAGGGGGAGGGTGAGATAGAAAAGCATTAACTGTATTGTTGACTATTTCGTCATCATCGTCAAAATCATTATTTTGCCTCTCATTTTCCGTAAAATTAGTGAGGATAGATTCGGCCAAGATATCAGCTTTCTGCTTGTCTGTAATAGCCGTGCCTGTTGTGCAGTGTAGAGATGGAATGCCTGAACGCTTGTTTTTGAAGAATTTTTGCACCGCCCATAGACTGTTGTCTTGTTGTTGAGTGCTTGTAATCTGGCTGTCCAGTTTTCATTGGTATAATTTTTAAGTTCTTTTAACGTTTTTGAGCTCTGTTGTAAAGTGTTTTATAATGAGGGTCAAGTGTTCTATGATATAAATTTCTAAATTGATTTTTTCTGTCTGATTAGTTTGTGAATGTGATGTGGAGTGAAACTTTTGTGGAGCGTTTCTATTGGTCGAGAGGCGTGGCTATGGGCGGCGCGGACCGTATCGGTGAACTCGGAAATTTTTAGATCTATGTCAGAGGAAGAATTAATGGAATTTGGGTGATAATTCAAAGCGAAAGATTAGTATTTAAATATTTGAAAAAAGCGGCCAATTTGTGTGAACCGCCCTGGGGTTAGTGATATCTTTGTTAAGTTTGAGAGTAAAATTAAGCATTAAGGGTTGTGGTCAGAGGACAGCTCATGTAGAGAGTTGATGGAATAGCCGGGTAATAAAAAAGTTTCTAATAATGGCAATGTCTAAAGTATTAGCTGAATTAATTCCGAACCTCGTTGGAGTATCCGGGTAGGCAATATAAAGATTAGCCAGGTTAGTATAGTCCAGGAGGCGTGTTCTCGGCGCGGAGCTAGAATTACTTGCTAAAATGAGAGTATTTAATCTTGAAGTAGGAAGTTTAAGTTAAAATTAAGTTATTTAAAATTTAAAATAAGTTCCCAATGATCAAAATTTTAAACCCTAAGCCTTTTGGCTTGGGGGAAGTTTATAAAATCGTGCTCAAGAAGCGCTCTGGGGCGTTTTGAGACGATGGCACTGCGGGATCGTATGCAGGCTGGTTTTATTAACTCATTGGGAACAGAAGGAAGTTTATCGAAGAACCTTTTAGAAAGGTTCTTTATGTGAGGTAAAAATGGTTTAATTTTTAAATCACGATAAATGACTTCATTGCGTACGAACCAAGGAGCATTAACGATTTGTCTCAAAAAAAATGAGTTCGTCAGCGTGTGTAGCTTCTTTTAAGTGGCACATGCCGGCAGATCCTCAAATTTGTGATCCGTACGACATGACCGGTCGGATTATAGATTTATAGAGCAAAACCTTATGCCGGATCGCAAGTTTACTCCTTCGGGAGATAAGCCGTTTGAGAACGGCATGAACAGCCTGCGCTTTTTGCGAGTCTGTTCTATGTGGTGGGCAAAAGTTAATTTTGCGTCTAAAAACAACCCTAGGTATTTTGCAACACGTACCCAGGGGACGGGTTGGCCAAAAATTTGGACGGGAGTTAAACCGACTGGTAGTCGGGGTCTACTCGTAAACATGAGGCAAGCACTTTTACTGGCATTTACTTTTATTTTCCAGTCTGTGAGCCAGAGTTCTAGCAAGGATACGTAGTGTTGCAGATTAGAGATCACAACGGAAAATCTCTTATTCTGTGATAATTGCAGTATCATCGGCAAACATTGCTAAATGCGATAGATCAGTTTGCGGCATATCATTTACGTACAGAGTAAATAACAGAGGCGAACTTAAACTTCCTTGCGGAAGGCCGCTTCTGATTGGTCGAGGCGAGGAGAGCGTTTTATCTACTCTCACTCGGAAGGAACGATCGAAAGGAAGCTATGAATGGACTTGATCAGGGGGGGAGGAAAGTCAAGTCGTATGAGCTTGATTAGTAAGCCATCATGCCAAATTTTATCGAAGGCTTTGGCTATGTCCAGAAAAAGTATACCCGTGGCCTCGTGCTTGGCAAAGCCACTGTGAATCAACTCCGTTACTCTGAGCAGTTGATGAACTGTCGAGCACTTGGGTCGAAAACCGCACTGCTGAGGAATAATAAAATTAAAAGCAGCGCAGTGTTGATTCAGACGTTGCAAAAGCACGAACTCGTATACTTTGCTCAAACAAGAAAGTAATGAGATTGGAGGTAGTTAGAGGGTAAAGCGAATCTTTATCCGGCTTTAGGATAGGAATGACCACGGCAGTTTTCCATGAATTTGGGAAATAATTATTTTTAAAAAGTTGATTTATCAGCAGAGTGATAAATAGAAGGAATTTAAGGGGGAGGTTTTTAATCATACGATTAGAAATCTGATCAAGTCCGGGGATTTCCTGGGCTTGAGTCTCTGTACGTAAGATAAGACTTCCGTTGGAGTGGTCGGTTCAATTTCTTGAACGTGGGGGTATTGATGAAGAGTACTTCATCGTGTATGCGTTGGTCGAAAAGTTCTCGACCAGCGACGTTTGGGTTCGAATTGAACTTGCAAACTGTCTGCGATAACCTCCGCCTTTTCAATAGGGTTATCGCGATACTGCCAAGAGCCCTTTCAAGGGGGGGAATGGATTGAAAAAGGCTTACGTAACAGAGAGGATTTCCTCCAAAGAGTGTTTTCACTTGACTGAATTGCCCTTTAAATGTTTCATAATTACTGAAAGAAAAATTTATTTGACAATCATTGTTTTTCAATTATTTGTATTAACACCTCATAAAGACACAATTAACAATTTTTTAATTAAGTCATAACTCAAAAAAGTTACTGTCATATTATTGCTTCTTACACAATCCAAAAAAATAAATAAAGCGATTACGAATAATTTTTAACGTAGAATTTGTCTCTCGATTAAAATGAAATTTGGAACATAGGCTATTCATAGAATTTTCAACTGAATATTAAGATAAAAAATGGATTTCAGAATGATAAATTCTTTTTATAATAAATTAATCCATAAAACTCGTAACTTAGTTCCGCGCGAGCTGTTAAGAGTAGAATAGGTTTTATTCAATTACGATAAGAATTGCGAAAGTTATTCAGCCCGCCCCTTATGAAGATCGAAAAATAATTTATTGCCTCAGTTTATTAAAAAAAATATTGAGAAATTTTTATTCTTCCTAGTTCAGCGCAATTCTAAATTTACTGAAAGTTTCAAATACTAAAACGTGTGTTTAGTTATTTTGCTATGATATTTATTAAAGAAAAATAGACTAAAAAAACAAATTTCTTCATTGAATTTATGTATTCAAGACCAAAAGAGTTTAATAAACAATTTGTTTTTTCCCTTGAGAAATAAAAAAAGAACGAAATCATTCATTTTTAAAATAATAATTATTTGTGTGTAATGAAAAGAAATATAGTCATTTGCTTTGATGAGATTTCCCTTTATTTTATTCAACAAAATTAACTATAATAAAACTACATTTCAAATTCGAATCTAGGTTAACACAGTATCTTATTGTCAACAACAAAGAGAAGATGATCGTGCTACTGCAGGAAAGCTTTGAAAAATAGAGTATAATTAGAGAAAAGAAAGAAATTATACAGGAAAAAAACAGTTTACTTTATATAATGAGTTTTGGATTTCTTTTAGAATGAGAAAAAATCAAGGGGAAAACTTGTGTTCGTTTACAAGACATTTTCTTTCCTTTTTAAAACTTTTTTAAAATAAAATCTGTCAATTTTTGAAACGGATTTGGTCTGATGCAGCCGCACTTAACTCATCATACTGAGAAGAATGGCAGCATTTTTGTTCTTATTGGAATTAAACACATTCGTTCAAAACAATAAGGCACATAAAAAAAGTTAATGACACAAATTTATTAAAATATCTTATAATAATAGATTATTACATCCTTAATTGTATTTAATTTTTCAACTAAAATTAGACTTTTCAAATTTTGTAACTGAAGACGGTGTTGAAATAGCAGACGATATCATTATTTTAAGATTTATTTAGGTGGAGTGGCAATCAAATGTTAACAATTTTTATTAGTGATAAGAATTTATTTGTATTTATATAAATATTTTTGCTATATATTACACGTACTTATACTAAAATAAAGTATCAGAGAGAGAGAAAAAAGTAATTTTTATCATTACTATCATTTTGTTGATTTTTATTGATAATAAAAAAATGAAAAGCTTGGGAAATTTGAGGAGAAAATATTACGTGTTAACTCTTTAAAAATATAACATACAAAAAAAAAAAAAAACAAATCAGCACAGAAAATTATTGAAAAGACAACAACTTTTCATATTAAAAGCATCACTGAAACTAGTAGTATTAAAATTTAAATAGTTCGAAATTTATTTTTAAAATGAGATCATCTATAAAATTAAAAATAGATTTACTGCCATTTATAAAAAATAAGAGATTCAAGCTTTAAAAAAAATGTTAATAAAAAGATCCTTAAAAAGAAATTTAAATATAATTTTCAATAATTATGTCCTAAAATCTTAATTTGAGATGCAAATTTGAATACTTTGAAGTAACATACATATTATTTTAAATAAGTTTTATTTATTTTACAAATGCCAGGCCATTGACCATCAGGTCATTAGGCAACGGGCTCTCCAATACCTTTTTACAATGCAGTTAAGATCATTCAGTGCAGAGCACTCGTCCAAATGAGCGGCAGTCATGTCTTGTCTAGTGTCACACAAAACGCAGATAGGTGAAGTCACTAAATTAAAACGAAACAGATGAGCACAAAGTCAGTCATGTCCGGTTAAAAGTCTAAATTTAGCCACAGCAGCAGCACGAGGAGAACTTGGAATACCGTGAGATTTCTTACATAGTGTAACTCCAAGGCTTATCACGAGCAACACGAGAAGCTGTAAGGCGAAATGATTCCCTAAAAATCCTTTTAATTTCCAGTTTGGCAGAATGAAGTGTCAGGTCTCTGCGAAAGTTCTGAAGGATACCCGTTCCCTTTTTTGCCAAAAAGTCTGCCCTCTCATTTCCCCAAAGACCACAGTGGGATGGTACCCATTGAAAGACGATCTTTCCTTTTATCTTTCCCAGGAGTTCTCTACAGTTCTGCACACGTAAACAATTATTCTCATTATAGTTGGACAAAGCCTGAAGGGCAGAAGTAAAATCTGAAAGAATTACAGCTCTTTCAATGGGGGGAAGACGAACAGCAAGTTGCTGAAGGGCTATATGTATAGCTTCAACCTCACCATCATAGTGAGTTGTCAAAGGGCCGGCGTGTAAATAGAAGAAGAGGTGACTAAAAACACCAATGCCAGCGCCTTGGACAAAGTCCAAGAGTGAGCTATCTGTGTAAATGTCAAGCCACTCCTCCGGTGGGAAGCGGGTATTGATAGTTTCCAAAGCTATAGCGTGAAGAGCAGTTGGACTTAGATCACGTTTTCTCACATTCAGAACAAGGTCCAATCTAAAGTCGAGTATTGCGTAGTCGAGTGGGTTAGCAAAAGACAGTAATTCAAAGGGCACATCATTAATGACTTTATATTGAATGTTCTCACGAACACATTGAATAAAGCCCTTTTGAGTCTTAAGATTACGTCCTCCATCGGAATCATAGTCCCGCCAGAATGAATTATTTGGGAGTCTAATAAGTCTATTGAAGAGAATAGCATCATTCTTCTCAATTATATTAGTAAATGGCTGAAGGTCGCAAAGTAACTGCATGGCTAGTACTGGAGTAGTTTTAACTCCGCCAGTGATCATGCGAAGGGCTTGGTTATGGAAAATGTCAAGAAGTTTTCTAACGTTCTCTGAGGCAGAGATCAGCACCTCATTGCAATAATTTAGAACTGGTTGAATATATATGTCTTGTAAGTTGTATTTAAGGTATCCCTATTGCATCCCCATTTAACTCCGGTCAATCTTTTAAGAATGGAGAGTCGCTTTCTTGCCTTAGAAACAACAAGCTCAGCATGTTTAGTCCATTTCAATTTGTTATCAAAAGCGCAACCCAAATAAATTGAAACATCACTATGTTGAACAGGCATACCGTTATAAACCAATTGGGGACTGAATGGTTGTCTATTTAAAGTGAAGAACTGACAAGTAGTCTTCTTTAGGTTTACAGTCATATTATTTTCAATACACCAAAGGTGTAATCTTTCAAGGGTCAGATTTAGGATGGTATTTAGTTTGGACTGATCCCTCTTTGGTAGCTGCACCAGATGGCAAGGTCATCCGCAAATAGAGCCGTATTGGTCAGTCCATCAGATGCCAAGAGATCAGGAGATCATTAATAAGATGTTGAATAAGATAGGACTAATCACAGTGCCTTGGGGCAGGCCAGTTTCACTTTGTTTAAAACTGGAAATAGCATTTCCAAAACGGACGGCCGAGAAACGCTGAGAAATGAAGTTCCTTATCCACATAAGCATATTATTGCACACACCCAGGGTCTGCAATTTTTGAATACATTTAAGCCGCCAAACTTTATCAAAGGCTGCTTCAAAATCCACAAATAGGGCAAGAGCAGAGTGTCTCTGATCAAGGGCGTCCTTGATGGACTGGCCAAGAAAAACAACTTGTTGGTTTGTGGACTGACATTTTCTAAAAGCCAGCCTGAGAAGAGGTCAGGAGATTATTAGTTTGAGGTACCAGTCGAGTCGAGAAGTGATCATTCTTTCCATGACCTTAGATAAGATACTTGTTAGTGAGATGGGGCGATAACTGTTTAAATCATCCAGAGGTTTGTTCTTTTTTTTAGGAATAGTAACAACTATTGCCTTCTTCCAGATTGCAGGCACACCATACTTCCAGCTATGGTTATACAGTGTCAAAAGCACAGAAAGTGCATTACAGCCAAGGTGTTTCAAAAATTCAGGGTGAAAATTATCTGGTCCGGGACTCTTAGCACACCTTATGTGCCCAACAGCCTCTCTTAGCTCTGAAATACTAAAATTTCGATGGAAAATCTCATGTCCATGAGATTGAGACGAAGCAATATTACGGATTTCTCGCCCAATAATTTTCTGTCTGGTCTTAAGGCTCTTTTTTAGGCGTTGTTTAGTTGAATAAAATGAATTAAAGGAGTTGGAAATATCCATGTCGTTAGTTAAAACACGATTACCGACTCTCAAAGGCTCAGTCGAAGAAGTATTCGCCCTATTCTGAATCTTGTTTACAAAATTAAAAACCTTTTTTCCATCCTTCCTGTAATCGATTTTTGTTACAAAATTATTGAAACAATTACGTTTCGCGGTAAGAATTTCCTTTCGAAGGAGGGCGACACTCTTTCTCCAGTTTTGGACATCCTCTGGATTTTTACTTTGTAATAATAAATTAAATAAGTAAATTTATGCTTAATAATACGAGTAAAAAACAATTATATTCATTATCAAACAATAGTGGATATTTTTGAGACGATTAAAATCTTTTGTTAAGGTATACCCCCGACTGGTTTAAAATCACCACTTTCATAAAAAACTAAATTTATTTTATTGTCTATTTTTGTAGCATGTTTAATAAGCTTTCTAAAACTATGGTACTTTTAATTCTGAGTCAATTAGAAAAAAAAGTTATAGCTGTTTTTGTTTGAGGTAGTAAGCCCAAATCCAAATCGGAAGTGTGAGTTTTAAGTTGATTTTCACCGGCAAAATGAGATTTTTATTCATTTAAAATATTTTAACGAATTCTTTTTATGTTTAGTAAACTTTATTTCACTTTATAAATGTTTTAATAGATATATTTTGCTTTAAAATAGGCAACAGTTAACTGATTGCAATGTTGGTTTTGATTTAAACGAGTTGTTATCTTTTCATCATTTGCGTTCAAAACTAGATATCTTTATAACTTTTTATTAGTACTTTTATACAGAGTTATATTTATTTTCAATTAAATTAAAGTTGTCATGACAAAAACAAGATCAATGAGACCAAAAAGAAGAGATTTCCAGAGAGCAGTATCTGTTGGAAAAAACGTCGATAGAAATATCAACGGATCTTCCAAATTCAGTCATTAATTCTATTAAAAAAGACTTATAAGGAACTTTGCGATCAAAATCTTCTAAGAAAATGTCTTCACGGGAAAGCTCAGAACTGCAATGAAAGTTTTAACAATGTCGTGTGGAATATAATCCCGAAAGACGACTTTGTTGAGCAACAAACACTCCGTTTAAGGAATTATATCGCAATAATACTTTTTAATTCTGGGTTTGCTGGTCTATTACCTCAACTTCAAAAGTTAGGAATTAAATTATGTTCTGAAATGAAAGGATATTTTTGGTACCTCGACAAAACGAGAATTGTTGATTCTACGAGGTATTCTAAACCAGATAAGATACTGTCTCGTAAAAAAAGAAAGGCCCTTCAAAACTGTAAAAGTTTGAAGTATGCGGTTCAGGAAGGCACAACATACAAATCTGAAGAGTTTTAAAACCTTCCTAATTCTTTAAAAAGTTTTATTGCAAATATAAACTTTATTTTGCATTTTGCGAAGAATGTTATTTTTGAACATAATGGTTAACGGTAAGAGTGATATTTCTTAAAGTAAACGAAATATTCTTACGAAATTTTTGAGTTTGTTTTTTGTATTATAATGAATGCTTTCTGCTAAAAACTAAGGGTAATTTTTCAACTAAGATATTTTTTTTATGTAATTTTATATGAAAAAAAGTTTTTTAAAGAAAATTCTGGGTTTTTTTCATCTCGAACACCTGTATTTCATAATTTTACGGTAAAATTTGAGCTTTTTTAGCATAAAGCATAGTTAAACATTAAAGAATTGTATTCCAGAAATTTTTTTAGTTATTTTTGTGATATATATATATTTAGAGTTGTTTGCAAAAGAGCAATGTTTTGTATTATTTTGGTAGAAATTTCTCAATATTTTGAAAAATGAGTTTTCAAAAAAATTTTCTTGCTGTATTTTTATAGTTTTGCAACATACTTAATTAAAAAATAGCAACTAAATGATTATTTAAGTTTATGACGTGGTGGGCGCCAAATTATGAGGGGATGTGGCCCAAGGTAAAAAGGGACATGCGAGGAAGGGGTTCTTTACAAAGTCCACCAGCTAATTAAACACAATTAGACAAAACGAACATTTACATACATAACTAGAGAACTAATAGTTAGTATAGAATTGAAAGGGATCGGAGTGCATGCTCGTACATCCTTACAGTTCCGAAACTTGGCCATTACTGAAGATTGTTCTGTCCGCCAGAGGGAGCGACAGTCTCCCTGCTGTTAATATGGGAAGAGTCTAAACAACGGAGGGTTACAATCTCCCCCTATGGATCCGACGACGTCCCGGTGAGGAGACAGAATCAGAAGAATTAGCTGTTGTAGTAGCAGCTTTTGTTGAGGGATGGATGGTTCTACTGTAAATGGCTGTTGAAGCAGTTGACGGGCTTGGAACATGTGTATTTTGTGTTGATGTGGACGTAACTTTTCGTGGTCGGCATCTTTTTCGAAGTGGAGCTACAGGAGAAATGTCCATGTCTTTAAAAGGTGTTAAAGCAGAAGTATGGTAAGTAGCTATATATATATATATCGGTTCAGATGGATTGGTAAGACTTGCGATAACATAAGACGTGGGTGACTTTTGTGAGAGAATTAAATATGGACCGTCACGCTTTGGCATGAACTTGGAAGTTTTCTTGTTCTTTGCATTACTAATGGGATGTAAAGTTACCCATACTTTATCTCCAGGAGAATAATAGACTGGACTACGATTTTTATCATATTGCTTTTTTCGCTGATCTTGTTTTGTTTCTATTCTTTCTCGTATGTCTTCGGTAATAGTTGCGAATCGTTTTAAATAAGGTGTTATTTAGGCAACAAAATTGTCATTGTGAACGACGCTTTTGAAATCTTGCACCACATCGTCTATAGTTCGTAGCTCTCTTCCGAAAAGTAGGTAAGCAGGAGTGTGGCCTGTAGTGTCACAGACAGTTGTGTTCATGGCGAAACGAATGACTGGGAGTTTGGAATGCCAATTAGAATGATCTTCTCCGACAAGTATTGCAAGGCGGGGCTTAAGGTCTCTCTTTTTTCTCTCTACTGGATAAGATTGTGGCGAATAAACTGGTATTAAGTTTTGACTTATATTTAACGTAAAGCAAATCTGTTGTAGAACAGCATTGACAAACTGTGTTCCGTTGTCACTGATAATTCGTTTCGATATGCCATGACGCATGAAAACTACTTCTATGAGAGTTGTAGCGCATTGACGAGCACTGGCTTGAGAAAGGGCAAATAACTCAACCCACTTTGTGGCACAATCCTCAACAATAAATATACATTGTTTACCTGAGTCAGTTTGAGGCAATGGTCCAAATAAATCAATAGCAATGACTTCAAATCTCTGTGAGTAGACTGGAGTTCTAAGCAAACCAGCAGGCCTTTGGTTTGTAGCTTTAAAACGAGCACATTCTGGACATTTCTTAATGTAATCGGATATGTACTTTTTCATGCCTGTCCAATAATATCGTTTTGCGATTTTCTGGAATGTTCCATCTTCTCCATAATGTCCAGCCATCGGATTATTATGATGTCTTTGCCTTATCAATTCACGTTCAGCAGTTGGAATGACTAACTGAGCTTCTGCAGAATCAGCATCAGGAACATAATGATATAAAACACCTTGATTCATCAAAAATCCACGTTCAGTCCAATTTGCATATTCTTCAGTTTTCAGAGGGGATTCGAAACTGTCGATGATTTTTTTTTAAATTATCATCTTTAAGCTGCGCCTCGCGCATGTCCTTACAACTTCGTGTTGGCATATCAGCTATCGTAATATTATTGGCTTCGAAAAAGGATTCTTCTTCTTGAGTAACTGGGCGGGATAACATATATGCAACGACATTTGCTTTACCAGGAATATACTGTACTTTCAGGTTGAAAGATTGGATTTCAAGTGCCCATCTTGCAAGTCGTCCGGTTGGAGACTTGAGGTTTAGAAGCCATTTCAGAGGTTGGTGATCGGATGCCACGGTTATTTCCGTTCCTTCAATATAACCACGAAATTTCTTCAAAGCCCATACCACAGCAAGGGCTTCCCTCTCTGTGGTGGAATAGTTGCGTTCTGCTGGAGTTAGCAGTCGACTAGCGTATTCTATAGAATGTTCATCAGATCCTTCTCCTTGAAGTAACACTGCTCCAAGGGCATAATTGCTTGCGTCTGTTCGAATAATATATGGCTGAGTACCATCTGCTTGTTTTAACACAGGAGGTGTTGTAAGACAGTTTTTAAGGGTTTGAAATGCATTTTGTTGATCAAACCCCCAATGCCACTGGACTTTCTTCTTTGTAAGTTAACTTAGTGGACGTGAAATCTTCGCAAAATCTTGAATATATCGTCGAAACCAAGAACAAGTTTGCAGGAAAGATTGTACTTTTTTGACATTTTTAGGAGGTGGAGTATCCAGTATAGAGGCTACTTTTTCTGGATCAACTTCTATTCCTTTTTGTGTAATCCAAAATCCAAGATATTTAACTCGAGAAGAGGCAAAATGGCATTTTTCTCTATTTGCTTTAAGTTTGAAAAGTAAGTCTTTCAAAAATAGCTTTAAGATCAAACATGTGTTTTTCAAAAGTTTTTGACAAAACAATTATATCGTCTAGATAAGGTAATGCTAGAATGTCTTCCAGACCATTACAAAAACGGTTCATCAGTCTTTGAAACGTAGCAGGTGCGTTGCGCAAACCAAATGACATCCGTAAGTAACGGTAAGTGCCAAAAGGACATACAAATGTTGTCTTGTCTTGATCTTCAACATGCACTTTAACTTGATGATATCCTGTTCTCAGATCTAATGTAGACATGAAAGGAGTAAGTTTTGCTTGATGTAGCAAGTCATCCATTCTGGGCAGTGGATAGGTATCTGCGACTGTAATTTCATTCAATTTCCTGTAATCAATACAGAGGCGAAATGTTCCATTTGGTTTTGGTATAAGTACCACTGGGGAAGCATACGGGGATTCACATTCTTCTATTATGCCTTCCGCGAGAAGTCTATCGATTTCTTGTTTTAATATTTCTTTCTTGGAAGGATTCATCCTATAAGGTAGCACTGCATACTGGAAGATGGTTTCTCTGTATTTATACGATGTTCAATAAATGGTGTAGGCTCTCCCTCTGGTTGAAAGCATTCTTCATATTTTTCCAATAGTGAATTGATTTATTTCCGTTGTGAAGTGAAAGGTGAGTACCTTCATTTTTCCGAAGTTGATAAAGATGTGGTTCAGGGTCAACAGTGAGCAGAGCATTGATATTAGGAGGCACTTTCACAAAATTATATTTTTTATGAGACGTTTCAGTGAAGTACCATTGTTTTCTTTGGAGATCTAAAACGATCCCTGCAGCTGTTAAAAAGTCTATGCCTAGAAGGGTTCTGTTACCTCTAGCATTTTTCAAAATTAATAGTTCCGTGGGAATGACTTTTCCTTGAATACTCATGTCTACAGAAGTCGTCAGTATTTCTGTGGTTTGAGTACGACCATCAGCTAGAGTCATCTGCATAGTTTTTTCTTCAAAATTCAATCCTTTTTGTTTAAGTAAATGATATAATTTTTCACCAGCCACTGAATGTGTAGCACCAGTATCAGCACAAACTGCTGCTTCTGTATTACAAATGGAAATTTGAATTATACTAATGGGATTATTTTCATTGGAGAAACTGTAAAAGTTTGACTGATTCAAACTTAATGACCAGGTATCTTTTTGTCGAACTGGGTTGCAAGTGTGGCATCTTGATCGAATGATTCCGGGAGCACCACATCCATAACAAGATACAGGAGTTCTGTCTTCTTTTGTATCCACAATTTTCTTCTCAGGTATTCTGTCATTTGAAGTGGGATTCCGCCTACTGTTACTGGGAACCCCGGTTTCCCGCCTACTTTGACAGGAGAAACCTGACAGAGAATGTTCATGTGACAGCAACTTAGGATTTTGTGTGTAGTTACTTCTCCAAGGATTGGATTTCATTTCTTTTTGTTTCCAACTTATGTTTTTGTTATTTTTATTTCGCATGTTTCTAACTTCTTCGTACGAATCCAGCATATCCACAAGTTGTAGAGGATTATTCCAATTACACCATTGGTCCGAAAAGTGATCTGTGTAATCTTGAGGGGCTTTCTTTTTAATTTGGTCTGCCACAATCAAATTTTTCAATTCTTCAAGCGTGGTAACTTTTGATTCTTTGAGCCACCCATCAAAATATGTTTGCAAATCAAAATAGAAGTCACGCTAGGTTTTTACAGGATCTTTGGTGTGCCGGAAAACATCTGCCGAAATTTCTCTGCACTTAATTTAAAGCGTTTTAGTAAAATTTGTTTGACTTTATAATAGTCTTGAGCATCAACAACAGATTCTTTTGCGATTAAATTTGAAACTTCAGTCGGTAAAAGACCAACAAGGTACACCACCCACTGAGGAACTGGTACTTTTAAAAATGTTAACTGCCTTTCGAAGAGGTCTAGAAAAATTGTTACATCAGTTGTCTTTGGATCAAAAATCGGTAATAGCTTATGGAGTTCTAACTTTGGCATATTGGAGTCTGCAGTTGTAGAAGTATCAGTTGTAATTTGAAGTTTTTGCAGTTCAAATATTCGTTGGTTTTCCTTATCTCTTTCAGCTCGCAATTCGAGCTCTTTTCTATCACTCATAATACGATTTAAACATTCTTTAGTAAAATCTACATCACACCCTTCACTTTTTAAGATTGCGTCTTTTATGTCAAGAACTTTGAAATTGTCTGGTATTGATATGTCTAGCGTTTCTGCCAATTCAAGGAGGTCCTGCCTGCGACCTTTTGCTAAATAGGCCATCTTGAAATGTCACTTCAAATTAATTATAAATTTATATTCTTTGAATTTTAAATTAAATTTAACAAAATGTTAATGAAATAATACAGTATTATACCACATAAAAGTAATATCTAAATTTCTTATAATACGCAATTTAAAAAAAAAATTTATGAATCACAAAAATGAAAAAAAAAATATTTTCGTTGTTTTCACTTTCAATACATAAATCAAAGAAAATTACTATCAAACTTATAGTTAAAAAAATCATCAAAATGATCTGAAAACACATTTGAAATATATCATACCACAAGTAAAAAGAATCATATACTCATAAATAAAAGTTCTACTTATCCGAAACAAAATTTCCTATTAGTATTCAAAAAGAAAAGTTATTAGAACTCAGAGTTATAAACAACCTTGAACTGTCTATTTCTCCCTATTTTATTTATTTTCGCTTACGCAGCATAAAATATCTCAACAGTTTCAAAATTGAATCATAGTTTAAAATTAATATTAGAACATAAAGGGAAATGGATAAATATTCTTTTTTCTTTTAAACCACTAAATATATTATGTAACTCATGGAAATCTTTAAACAAGTTATACATATAAATGAACATTTTATTAAAAATAGCATATAACAAAACAAAAGAAGTTTTATAGCATTAATCTTTCGAACAAAGATTGCAATCATTTAAGAAAATAATTCATGATCATTTTATTTTGTGTTTTCACTTAAGCGTTTAAGCAAAAAACGTTAATTAATTTAATACAACACAGCATATATTTTAAGAACATGGAATATAATTTTAACTGTATATTATACTACTGTTTAGCAAAAGACATTTCTTAAAATAAGAAAAAGATTTCTTAAGTCAATGAGAACAATTTATATAATTAGCACAGGAATGTACAGAAATGTTTTCTAATAATGAACAATGAGATCAATACTTAAAGAATTCAACTATTCTTTAGGATATTAAAAATCCAATTTGCATTTGGGCATGCAATAATGAAACTAGTATTATAAGATATAACATTTTAAAGAAAATTCAAAATAAAAAAACTTTTACTTGCACTTCAGTTGAAGATTAATCCAAAGATTTGTTACTTGTTCATTCTACGGGTGAGAACTGAGTAATAAAACCATATAACAGGAGAATAACAACATTCGAGCTGTTAACCTGAAAATTAATACCGAGCAACGGCCAAGCTTCTTGTAACTTATTTACACGTTGGGCGTCAGATTATGACGTGGTGGGCGCCAAATTATGAGGGGATGTGGCCCAAGGTAAAAAGGGACACGCGGGGAAGGGGTTCTTTACAAAGTCCACCAGTTAATTAAACACGTTTATTAGACAAAACGAACATTTACATACATAACTAGAGAACTAATAGTTAGTATAGAATTGAAAGGGATCGGAGCGCATGCTCGTACATCCTTAGAGTTCCGAAACTTGGCCATTACTGAAGATTGTTTTGTCCGCCAGAGGGAGCGACAGACTCTCTGCTGTTAATAGGGGAAGAGTCTAAACAATGGGGGGGTTACAAGTTATATTTTAGAAAATTGTCTCCGAACCCAGGCGGATACTTTAACAAAGATTCGATTCACAAGAAATCTTTATAATTTTATTAAACTTGGAATCAACAAAAATTGGCAAAACATAAAAAAACGCTAAAATACTCTCAGAAATATAATTTGTTTAATTTATATTCTATCTCTGTACTATTTTTGCTTTATATCAAACTAATTAGTTGTATATTTGGTCAAAGATGAGTAAACGGTAATGAAATGGAACAAAAAAAAATTTTCATTCATTATAATTGTTAGCTGTACTTGTCTGAACTTTTCTTAAATGGATGTCACTGAATGTCATCTTACCGACTTTTAAACAATGTTGTAGAATATTTTTTCAGTTTCGAGGTTCGCAGAACTGACAAAGGGACACAGCCAGAAGTATTCGAATGTACTTAGTAGCTAATTACTTTGTATAGTATTTGTTCGTGTTTGTCCAATGCTAAGTTGTTGCTAGCCTTATGTGTCATCGTAAAACAAAAAACAAAACAAAAGAAAAATATTGAAAAATGTTTCTTTATTTCTTTGCCAACTGCAGTCATGTGTGCATTAATTATGAATCTCTAAGCTATCAGATACATATGTGCCCGTACAACTTTAGATTCAATTGAAATTGTGTTACACACACACACGCACACACACACAAACACACACACACACACACACACACACACACACACACACACACACACACATATATATATATATATATATATATATATATATATACACTCAGGAACATTTAAAATAGCGACCCAAGAAGGAAGCTAAGTACAACCGCAAAAATTTGCAAATAAGTACAGCGTAATGTGATATGCAAATGATCCAAATTTTGTGCCAATATGCATGCTCATACACGCCGAGGTGGCGCTACAATCGGGAAGAGGGTGCTATATAAGCCAGCGCAAATTCGAAGATTCATAAAGATTTTATTGATGGAGGTAGCAGCCAGGTTGTCTACCATGGAAGTTGATTCACCAGATGATGATGAAAACCATTCGCCATGTTACCAGAGACTTAAACTCAAGGGGAAAATTGCTACCGTTCAGATGCGCCTAAAAACTTTTCATGACCTGCAAGCTACTTTTAACACCTCCAACCCAAGTCTAATGGAGACCACTAGTGCTGCAGCTGCAGAACAACAAGTGAAACTGGATGCTTTGGTGAGTGAGCGTGATTCTCTCCCCGAATGTCTAACTTTCAACTGCCAGTTCTGTAATAATAGCAACCCCACTACTCCAGTGGAAGTAAATGCCCCTATTAAAAATAAAAATTCTCATATTAATAAAAGGCTAAAACTGATAAAAATATTAATAAAACCCCTGTTAATGATAAAAATAAAACTGCTAAAATTGAAAAATACTAATGGTAAAAAGAAACTTAAAAACGTAAAAATTAAGAAAGATTCCGTGGAGGACTTTGTCTTCCCCACTAAAACTGCAAGACCTGCTTCTCCTTCAAACAGCGAGCAAATCGCAATTGCAAATAATTTTTCAGATCTCACTGTTTATTAACCAAGTTATTGAAGAAAAGAAGCTAAAATAGCAGACATCCCCAATCCCAGGCCCCTTCAACCTATTCATCTTAAAATTACTAAAAATTTTAGAAACCAAATTAAATCTATCTATCAAAAATTCCCAGAAACTACTAACAAAACATCAGGTAAATTCATTAAACTCTTTCTAAAGATGTGGAAGAAAAACATAATCTAACAAAATTTCTTGAAAGCGATAAAGATTTCGAATTTTTCTGTATCAAGCCTAAACTTGATAAGCCCATTAAAGTTGTAATTAAAGGTCTCCCCATCTATACTAAAACACAGGAAATTCATTCTGACCTTGAAGAAGAAGGATTTACTGTCGAAAAAGTTTCACAATTAATTTCTAAAAACACAGAGGCCCCCTCCCATTTTTTCTAATAACCCTACCGAGAAATGCCAGTAATTCAAAATTTTCGATATTAAAACACTCGGTTACTTACAAGTTCGCGTTGAGGGATTCCTCGTTCGAGGAATCACTCAATGCTACAATTGCAATAATTTTTCCATACGGCCAGTGAATGCCGTTTAAAACCAAGATGTCTTAAATGCGGCAAAGAACATACAACCAAGCAGTGCCCAATTAAGGAGAGGCAGGAAAACCCCTTTTGTATAAATTGTAAGGAACTTGGCCATTCGGCCTGTTATACAAAATGTCCTCTTTTCCCTAAACCTAAAAAAGGGCGCGACCCTTCCTATGATTTCAAAAACTAAAATTAATAAATGTAAAGAAGGGAATTACCTACGCTAACGTAGTTAGCGGAAGTGACTCCGCCCCTATTCTTACCCCTAATGCTTCAGAAAAAAAATTCAACAATGTGAATGTAAAAACTCTAGCAAGGGAACTCACGGAATCATTCAAGACAATACTTCTGATCTAGTTCAAGTAATTGAGCTAATTAGCATAATTTCTAAAATTCTTAAAAAGATCACCTGAAATTTTACAAATGCTTAAAAACCTAAAAAGTGCTGAAGATGATCACTCAAAATCCTATTTACTTGTCGAAGCTTTGCTAGACGAGAAAGATATTTAATTTCCCCTCTAATAACAAAAAATTTTTCCTCTTAACTTTTAATTGTTTTCTCTTTTAATTCAATACTATAAGTAATTTTTCCATCACCTTTGATTTCTTTTCCTAAAAATCAGTTAGTCTTAATCTGAATTCATGCTCACTCCCATCATCCATCTCATTGGCTGACTCGGATCTCCAGGCCAGCCATCTTCTACCCCATTGGATCCTTTTTCTGAAACCCCGCCCACCATCAAATACCAAGTCGCAACACCAAGCCAACCTCAATACAAGATAGAGGACGGAGGAATCAATCGATTCCAGTTCCTTGTGCAATACAGCAGTCAGAAGATTCATAAACGTGAGGATTACCCGCCGATTGTAGGAGGACTTTGCAAGCGAAACATGCCAGGTAAACGTGCTAAAAGACATTTCTCACAGTTAAGCGAATTTGGGAGAGGCCTGATCATCGGGATGAAAACTGCCGGCTGGTCGACGCGCCGTGTTGCTGGCCAGGTGGATCGTTTGGAGTGTGCCGTTAGAAATTGTTGGGAGCAGTGGACACGAGAAGGTACCCACGCACGGAAAACCGGGTCTGGAGCAACCAGGAAGACCACGAGGAGAGAGGATAGAAGGATCGTGCGGCAAGCATTTGTGGACCCCACAGTGACTCGTTCAACGATCCGAGCAGACGTAGGTGTAGCAATTGTTCCACATACAATTTCCAGACACCTTGCAGAAGCAAATCTTAAATCCAAGCGCCCTTTCCGTGCACTCCCTTTAACACCGGAACATCGGCAACTGCGTCTACAGTGTTGCCAAGCCAGATCAATGTGGAATGTCACAGATTGGCAAAAGGTTGTGTTTAGTGATGAATCCCGGTTTGTTTTGGGGACAGATGATAACCGTGTACGGGTGTGGAGGCACCCTGGTGAGCGGTACAATTGCCCCCACACTGTTCTACGTCACACTGCCCGCACAGCTGGTGTAATGGTCTGGGGGGGGGCATAGCCTATGATAGCTGGTCCACTTTAATTGTGATGCATGGAACTTAACGGGCCAACGTTACGTTGATGATATTCTTCGACCCCATGTAGGACCTTTCCTAAATGGTCTCCCAGAAGCAATTTTCCAGCAAGATAATGCTCGTCCGCATACAGCAAGAGTTGCTCAAGACTTCCTACGTCATTTTCAGACTCTTCCATGGTTGGCCCGCTCCCCGATTTGTCCCCTGTAGAGCACGTGTGGGATCAGCTAAAACGGCAGATGCCATCGTGTCACTCTGTACATGATTTAGAGTTGGCTGTTCAAGATTTGTGGGCCCATCTGCCTCAGGACAACATAAGGTGTCTAATCAACTCAATGCCGGACCGAGTGGCGGCATGTATTGCAGCTGGAGGAGGTCCAACGCGCTATTGGAGTCGCCCAGTATTTGTGTAGTTGCATATCCTGTATTTGTTTAATTGTCTTGTTTTTGAGATCAAGTGGATCTCTCATCTGTGTCATTATGTGTATTAAATTTCATTTCAATCCGATGCTTTCTTCTTGGGTCGCTATTTTCAATGTTCCTGAGTATATATAGGTATATATATATATATGTTACGTATTGACCGAGTGTAATATTTTGTCGAGTGTTCGTAGGTTTTCATTAAAAAGATCTTCAATGGACGTTCATTTTTTTTATATTGAAGCACACATCAAAAGCTTAGGACAAAATTGCAGTACATTTTCACGTTGATGAGACAAAACAAACTTGCGACGATTATAAAGCAAAGCGGACAGGAGATAAGCAGCAGCAACATCTTGGAGGACACCACACAAAAACACAGAGAGCAGCTATTGACATTCTTACATGATGAAGGCAAGCGGACAAAAAAAAAAAAAAAAGATGAACGTCCACTGAAGATCTTTTTAATGTAAACCTACTAACACTCGACAAAATACTACACTCGGCCAATACGTAACAGAATTTTTCTTTTTGGATACTATTATTGAATCCTATTTATTGAATATCTTGAAACATCTAGGCATATTAAGTACGATGAACATGGACGACACAAAACATAAAAGAAGCAAACATCATGACACAAACACAGAGACACACACAGAACGCGCTGCAGCCGGCTACATGACTACAGAGAAACGAGCGAAGAGAGAGAGAGAGCGGTTTTCAGAGACATCGGTTTTTATACCTGGCGTTGAAGACCACGTGACATTTTTGTAGTAAGAGCTCTGATTGGTTACAATGGGCGGAAAAGGATTTATGATGTAATAATATTAGTCGATTACGATTAAGATCAGGGTGTTAGTTTTGAACCAAATAATTAAAATATTATTTGAATATTATTAAAAGAGTTAATTAAAAGGATGCTAGGGGAATTATTACACACACACACACACACATATATATATATATATATATATATATATATCCGCGAACTAATAAAACAATTTCCTTTTATTGATATTTTATTATTGTTAAAAGGAAATTAATATTTGAACAAATTCTAAAACTAAAAAAGGAATTGGCAACATATGTAAATAATTTGTTTATGAATGCATAGAAATTAATTAAATATAAGTCATTATTATTTATTATTTGTTTTGACAGTGAAATCTCAAAAGTTGAACTGTTTTACAAAGGATACAGCTATTTGATGTCCTTCAGCATTATCCAAATTATGGAAAATTATTGTAGTGTCTGACTACCGTTGGTGTACTGTTTGGCGGTAGATTCTTTAGGAGTTGGCAATGTTCCCCCGCATGCAGGGGTAGAACTACTGTGTTTTGGAGGAGAGGGTTTCTTGACCCGAGAGGGGTACGGTCCGAGAGGGAGAGAGTCCCTTGTTTTTGGAAGCGCGAAGCGCTAAACTGTGTTGTGGTGAAGGTGGAAATTGAATTCCTTCGGGGAGATCGACGTGCAGGCGTGGTCTAGTGTAAAAGAGAAGAATAGAGTTTCTTGAGAGTATTTTAACACGACGAACATTTTTTTTTGTATTTTGATAGTTACACTCATGGACAAAAAAATTAGCCCACAAAGAAATGATTGCGGAGTGGCATGAAGGTACATGTCGGGGAGATATACAAATGATTTAGAAATTGTGCATTACGTTTAGCAGGTAGAAAGCGTTTAACGACGTTCTCCGTTCAGTATAAAACAGGTTACCAAAGCTTGTTTGAGTGTGATGAATCGTTTACAAAGGAAGAACTGAGGTAGACATGCCATTACACTGTTTTCGAAGACAATATGAGCAGCTTGAGAAGGGTAGAATCATCGGCATGATGGAAGCTGGGTGGTCAGCTAGGCGAGTAGCTCGTCAATTAGGCCGTTCTGATTGTGTTGGGACCAGTGGATCCGAGAGAAGCTCAAGACGCCATCGACAGACCAGTCACCGAGAAGACCGCCACATCATAAAAAATGCACGTGTACAGCCTACTGCTTCATCAGCCGCCATCCAGGCACAGATAGCACCTTCACTAAGGGCCTTGTGACTCCTCAAACCATACGAAGGTGCCTGGCTGAAGGACATTTGGTATCGTGGCGCCCATTACGTGTGCTGCCCTTAAAGTCCACCCATCGACGCCTCCGTTCGGAGTGGTGCCACGCACGAGGAAACTGGACTGCAGCGGAATGGAACCAGGTCGTCTTTAGCGCCGAATCCAGATTCAATCTCAGAAGTGATGACAATCGTGTTCGTGTGTGGAGACCCCATGGTAAACGCCTCGATCCTGCCTTTGCTTTACAACGACACACCACTCCCGCAGCTGGTATGATGGTATGGAGTGTCATTACCTACAATACATAATCACCCCTAGTATCGATTCAGGGCACCATGACAGCCCAGCGGTATGTCCATGACATCCTGCAACCACATGTGTTGTCACTAATACAATGGCTCTCAGAAGCCATTTTTCAACAAGACAATGCTCAGCCTCACACGGTAAGACTGTCACAAGACTGTCTCCGCACTGTTACTGACCTTCCTTGGCCTGCCCGATCCTCAGATTTGTCTCCAATTGAGCATATCTGGGATCATTTGGGACGGCTAGTTGGGCATCCCACGAGTTTGAACAAACTAGAGGCAAGGTTACAGAAAATATGAACGAAATGTCTCAAAACATCATACAGAACTTGTATGCCTCAATGCCCGATCGTATCGCATCGTGCATTCGCGCTAGAGAGGGTTCTACAGGGTATTAAATCCTCCGTTCTTTTGCCTTTTTCTCTGAAATAAACTATACTTTTTCTTTGAGAGAGTTTCCAATAATTTACTTATATTAAAGTAGTCATTACGTATATAAAATTTCATTTCATTTTGACGACTCCTTCTTGGTGAACTAATTTTTTTGTCCAAGAGTGTATTTGATTGTAGTGATAAACACGAGAGGAACTGTGTATAAGATAATTGTGTTTAATCAAGATAATTATATTTAATCAAGATCAATGTATTAATCAAGATGAATCATGTGTAGTAGTTGATTATATGGAGAAGTATTTAAGAAAGTAATAAAGACTTTAACAATTTTGTTTATTTTAAAATTGAATAATAGAAACTGTATTGTGTGTATGTTTAAACCAGGGGTGGGCAAATAGCAGCCCGACAAAACAGAACACCAAATAGACAGAAAATATTCTCTATATTTGGTTGACAAAGATTTGTGAGCGAAATTTTCTGCATGAAAATCAACAAGAGTATGTATCGATGCAAGTTGAATGACATTAACTGGCAGGCTGTGATGAGAACTTCAACAAGCCATCTCAGTCTTATTTTTAAAAAAATGTATATAGTGTGATAGGACAAATTTGTCTAGTTAAACAGATTCTAAAACAAGTAATACAAAAAAAAAATTATTAGTCAATTCCTACTTTGAATAGATGAATAGAAAGTATTTTATTAACGATTGAAAATTTGAATAAGATATATATATATATATAATATATATATATATATATATATATATATATATATATATATATATATATATATATATTTAGGGAGAGAGTGAACTAAAAAAAATAATAGGAATCGAAAAAAGAGCATGATTTGTTTGCATTGTTGTAACAATGCACACCCGGTTTGGCTGAAAAACAGGCTTTCGATGCCTACTTTTGTCTTTGTTTTAATAGTTACATTGTTACAACAATAGAGACGAATCTAAGTTGGCGTCAAAATCCGGTAATTAATTTAATTTAATAAATTAAAATTTGAAAAAAACTGTATTAACACCGAGTGTCATCTACTACAAGTTTAAAAATATTTATTTGATCTTGATTGGATGAATATAAAGTATTTATTAACGACTGAAAATTTGAACAAGACAAGTGTATAAATAAATAAATATAGAGAGAGAGTGGGCTAATATAGTTGGAATTGAATTAAATGTGCGGGCAGCTATAGGTAAGAAATTAACACAATAAATAAATTGAATAAAACTGCCACTATTTTATTTAACACATATATGTATTAATTTTTACGGCAGAATTAATTATGCCTTTTCTGAGATGCAAAGTGAACTAATTAATTCATTCTTTTTTTTTTTAAAAAAAGTGTGGCTTTCCGGTATTCTCCGTTTCTACAAAGTGGCCTTCGAGGCAAAACAATTTCCTATCCCTGATTTAAACTTTCCTCCAAACTTGAGACACTCAAAAAATTTTCATTTTTACTCTGCCAAGAAAAACACAAACATTGCATTTTTCGTTCTAAAAAACAGGACATAAACACTACACAAATATCAAAACTCGGAAATGAAAAGAAAGACAGAAGGCCAGGCTCTTAAGTGAACTTAAAAGCAGGAAACGTGTACCTCTCTCTCCGATTACCGCATAAACATTATGTACTAGTATCTCTCAATGATGACGTATGCTATTAACGTGACGTACGTAATCAGAGAAACTTTCTTGGAAGCAGCATAGAACTGCTGCCAAGAATGTGAGGCGAAAAAAAACGTGTGGGATTAGACAATCTGGCAACTTCTTTCAGGAACATTTAAAATTACTGACTGGATAATTAAAATAAAAAAAAAAGGAAGTGGTCGCGCTATAAGGACGAAAGAAGACACAGAGCTCTCGCGCATTCTGTTCCCATTGCATCATGGGATATTGTTTACTTTTTATGACGATAAGTATGAAAGCGACTTATGGAGGTTATTTACCTATATTAGCTAAATCGGCTTTTTTGTTGTGATGGGTATTCTTTACTCACATTGTAACTATACCTGGGTCAAAACTTCAAAAGCTTTTTTTCTAACATTTTAAAGCGCTCAGTTGAGCTGAAATTGTCTGTCGATGATTGTATTGGATGACAATACACAATAATCTAATTATCTTAAAAAATTTTAAGTCAATTCCTGTTTAGGTCAACAAAGGAAACTTTTATTTTTGTTAATTAAATTAAATTTATAAATTGTGATATTTGAAAAAAAAAACTGCATAAACATCAAGTGTCATCAGTAACGCACACAGGAATTTTCAAGGGGGAGGGGTCCGGGGTCGAAAGTTTACCATTCTTGTATCATGCTCCTTCTGATTTTGTCCATTTTCGGGAACAAAACACAGTAAAAAACTAATTTTTGAATAAATAATTAGCATTGATTAATAAAATTAATCATTAATAACAAGTAATTAATTAAATTTCGCATACTATATGCTTAGAATTATAATTAATCGGAAAAATCAAGGGCTTTGGGGGTCCGGACCCCAGGAACCCCCTTGTATGTGCCATTGAGTGTTATCCACCACAAATTTTAAAATATATATTTGAAGCCAAGAAAAAATTCGAAAGAAAAACTTCCTAGCGCCATCTGCTGGTGCTATTTGTAATTTCACCAGAAATAACGCAAAAAAATGAAAAATTAAAAAGTGAAATTTAATGAATTAATATTTGAAAAACTGCATTTAATCAAATGTCATCCACTACAAGTTTTTAAAAATGCATTTGAACTTCAGTGGATGAATGAAAACTATTTATTTAACAATTGAAAATTTGAACAAGATTTATATATATATATATATATATATATATATATATACATAAATAAAAATATATAGGGAGAGAGTGAACAAATAGTAGGAATTGAATGAATGTTTGTCTGTATGTGTCTCTTATGCCTTCCTAAACCGTTCTTCCGATTGCGACGAACCTTTGGGGAATGGTTGTATGCATGCCCGTGTAACGGCGCGGCACATAGTACACTAGGAGGCCTGACACATAGCACACGATAGACTAGAAAGAGGGCGCTGCTGTGAACTGTTTTGGTCTTTGAGCGGGAAGGAGAGAAGAAGAGGAGTCTCGAACGTAAAATGGACGAAGCTGCTTGTAACTAAACTAAATTAAAATTAGATGATCGTGGGCGCCTATTCTCAGAAGGATGGGAGAAAAAGATAAACCATGATGTGAGGTTGGATCTAATCAAGAAAACTCCCACGACAAAACGGGGAGGGAGGACGTATCCCAAAGCACGAACGCTCTATCGAAGCAGAGCGCCGGCGGGGCGAGAGGAAGAACGCAGGAAGGAAAGCGGGACGGCCGAAGGCAGTGAATCAAGGCGGTGAGATATCACCCAAGAACCCAGAGTAAAAGACGCAGTGCAGTGCAGCTAAATCGTATTGTTAAGAGTGTGAAAAGAGTGTTTTTTTTGTTGAGTTATGGGGGTCGGAGCGGGTTTCTCCACTTCGTTGAAGAGTATGAATATTTAATTTTAGTCTGAGGGGATACGTAAACAGTGTTTATGCTTTGATAATTGGATTGTCATGAGATTCAATAGATTTAAAGACATTTCTAGAGAGTTTAGTGATGTAATTAGAAATCGGCTCCATATGTAGATCGTTGTGTATCACGTCATTTCGGACGTACCAAGGTGCATTCGTCATGACGCGGAGTATCTTGTTTTGAATTACTTGAATCTTTTTCATGTGGGTGGCGGTGGACCAAGCTGCTTGTAGTTTCCGTTGTGACTTTTAATTGTAAATGAAATTATTAATATAGTGATGTGTTTTGAAGGAAATAAAAACGGTAAATCCGGTTAATTAGAGCTGATTAATTCAACTACAAGAAGATCTTACAGACTGGTGGCAGCGATGGCACGATGAAACTAAAAACAGTGTCTTTAACAACAAAAGAAATAGTTGGGGTAAGTACTTTTTCTATCTGAAAGTACCTTCGGACGTATCTTAAATTTGATCTCAATTTTTGTATTAAAATATGGGTACAAATTAAATACAGCAATCATTCTTAATTCACTTTTTGTATTAAATGCTGGATTTTGATTATTTTAAAGCCTTTTACTTATCCCTGCTATTCTCGTTAATTTATAATTGTTTTTAAATAAAAACTCTCTTTAATTCTCTTTTTCTGAGAGGGAAAAAAAGCTGACTCATTACGTTTCAGAAGTTTTCAAGGTTAAATGCATAAATTATGTAGCTATTCCAATCATATAAGAATTTGTTTTTTATAAGTTGTTCAGTAAAATTTTTGTTTCTGTGGATTCAGAATACCAGAGGAATTATTTTACTCTCATTATTGTGTTAGATTTTTTTTGTTCCGAATAGAAGTGTTTGGTTTTTCTGAAAAAAAAAAGTAAATCTGTAGATTTTACTTGAATGGTGTTTTTTGATTTAAAAGTGGTCATTACATTGAAACATTTTTAATAAAAAATGCTTTTGTTTTTACAAATATAAACATCTATTATTATTTTCCAGTTAAGGGTGAAGTTGTAGAATTTTTATAGATAGAATTTTTTTTTAACATATTTGCTCGCATTTGTTTGTTTTAAATTGAAAATAAACGACAATTAATGACTGACAAATTAAATTTTGAAGAGACTTTATGAAGAGATAATTTGGACTTAAGGTGTATGTTATTGTTTTGCATTGAAATGTTTATTTTTTATTTTTGTGCTTGTTTGATTATTCTGGTATTGTAGTTACGTAAATATTTTAATCACTTGAAACTTTTGAAAAATAGAATTCGAAAGTCCTGAATATGTATGTATTCGTTATAATGTAAGTGTATATTTGTGCATATTTTGGTACAGTGCAAAATCGATAACTACTTTAGGTAAATAATATATTGAAAATAAGTTTCTTACTCGTCTTATTTTAATTTTTCTTTTGGAAAGCATTCTGATCTTGTTAGTCCCTAAATCATGGCATATTTAGCTAAAGGTAATAAACCTGATCTTTTGTCAGTATGTGAGGAAATGGGGGTTGAAGTAGATCAGTCCAGCAAGGTGGTAGATATAAAAAAATTGATTCTAAATAGCGAATCTTATGTTGAAGAGGAAGTGAAGATAATTCTCGACAGAGTCATTAGTGATAGAAAAGAACAAGAAAGAAGTAAACAAGAAGAAAGAGAAAAGCGAATGGCTCGAGAGGCCAGACAACACGAATTAGAATTGAGAAAATTAGAATTATCACAGCAGAATCAACCATTAAATGATGAATCTGGAAGAAGAGTTGAAATTGGACCTCTAAGATTCAATTGACACAAATCACAACTAAATTTGATGAAAAACATGATGAGATTAGTTTATATTTGATTAATTTTGAAAGGAAGGCAGAATTAGCTCAAGTACCAAAGAAGGATTGAGTGGCCTACTTGTTGGCGGTTTTACCAGCAGAACTCTCTAATATGCTAGCTAGAGAACCTACCGAAAGGGCAAATAATTATGATTTTGTAAAAGATCTTATATTGAAGAGGTACAGGTTGAACAGCGAAAAGTTGAAGCAATGTTTTTACCGACATCAAAAATCAGCAGAGAAGTCTTGGAGGAATTATGCTCATGAGCTGAATAATTATTTTTCAGAATGGATAGCTGAGTTGCAGGTTAAAACTTTCGAGCAACTGAAAGATCTATTAATAACTGAACAATTGAAGTACCGTGTTCCAGCTGAAGTAAGAGAGCATTTTCTTGATGACTGGGGATCAAGTTAAAAACTCCCTATGAACTTGCAGAGAAATTAGACGAATATGAAAGCATCAAACAGAGTTTCAGAAGAGAAATCCCTAAGAAAAATGGTTACAAATTCCAAGGTGGTGTAAATTATAGTGGTGCCAGACCAAAGGAAACTCCTAAAGATTTCAAGTCAAACTTTCAAATAAAAAAGGAACCTGTCCATGAAAAAAATCACGAGAAAGACTTTGAGAAGAGAAGACAGCTTCGATGTTACGTGAATGCGGGTCTTATTCACATCTCAGACCACAATGTGATAAACTAAAGAAGAATTACGAAACAGTCGCGTCTAATGAAACTGTTAGAAATGGTACTGATGTATTGGCTCCATATACAAGTTTAGGAACAGTGAATGGAATTGAAATGCCTATAGTACGAGATACTGGTGCAACTCTCGATTTAATATGTAAAAAATACGTAAAGCCTTCCATGTTTATAAATGAAACTCTGTGGATTCGAACTCCTCTGGAGGAAACCGCAGTGTGTCTTCCAATGGCTGAAGTTGAGTTGGACTGTGTGTTTGGTCATGTGATTACGAAAGCTGCTGTTTTAAGAGATTCATTAGATCAAGGAAAATATCTTTTGGGAAATAAGACTGCTGCATTGTTTGAAGAAGTGAAGAAGAATAAAGAAATACAATTGTATATGGTGAACGCTGTGGAAACACGTTCGCAGAAGAAATTGACTGAAGAGAGTAAACAAGATCTTAATATGTCAGAAGAAACTATTCCTGAAAGTAACGAAAAGAATAAAGAATCTCCGGACGAACTGGATGATATTTTTCCTTTAATTCAACCTGAAATTTCTGAATCAAATCTTATATAAAGTATAATAAAGATTTTGCAAAGGAACAAATGAAAAGTGCGGAATTAAAAACACTGTTTGAAGAAGCTAAAAGCGGGTCTTCAAAGAAAAATCATTATATTGTCGAAAATAACTTACTATTTTTCCAAAAAGAAGATAAGGATGGCACTAAACCTAAATGTTTGGTTGTTCCCGAAAAGTATAGAAAAAATTTGATGACGATAGGTCACGAGGCGGCTGCAGCTCATCTAGAAGTAACTAAAACAAAAGATGCCATATTCAAAACATTTTACTGGCCTAAATGCTTTAGTGATGTTGAGGACTTTGTAAAGACATGCGACAAATGTCAAAGGGTGGGTAAACCGCAAGATAAAAAGAAGGCCCCACTAAAAATTGTTCCTGTAATAACTGAAATTTTCACAAAGATTAACATCGATGCAAGGGACCTTTACCAATGACACCGTCAGGAAATAAATATATAATTACGGCGTTATGTATGTCATCAAGGTATCCTGATGCCATTCCTGTAGCAAACCTTTGCTCAACAACTGTTGTAAATGCATTGTTACAGATTTTCAGCCGAATGGGGTTCCCAAGAGAATTACAGACTGACCAAGGCACGCCATTCATGAGTGCACTAACTACGAAATTTTTAGAAAGATTTGGTATTAAAGTAGTTAAAAGTTCTGTTTATCATCCACAAAGTAATCCTGTGGAACGAATGCACAGAACATTGAGGATTCTTCGTGTCCTGTGTCTGGAGGTAATTCCAGATTTGGAGAAAATTCTGCCTCAAGCCCTCTTTGCCCTAAGGACTGTTATACACGATAGTACTGGGTTTTTACCAGCTGAACTAGTTCACGGGAAAAATCTAAGGACTCCTGTGATGTTATTGTACGAGTTAACTGACAGAAGAAGAGCATGTAGAAAGCAGTGTTGTGGATTATGTATTTGAACTCATTAATAGAATGAAAAGATGTCGGTAATTGGCAATCCTACACATGGAAGATGCCAAACAAAAACAGAAGTTGTGGTAGGATCGCCGGACCGTTAAGCGTCAATTTCAACTGGGTGAACTGGTTTTGGTCATAGCTCCATCCAGGCCTAACAAGTTATCTGTTCAGTGGATTGGCCCTGGAAAAATAGTGCAACAACTCTCTGAGACAAATTATGTGGTCAAATTCCCAGAGAAGGGTAAAACCCACGTTTATCATGTTAATATGCTAAAACCTTATCACCAATGAGAGGAAAATATTAATTTACTGTGCATTAATCCTTTAAAGCATGACGAAGAAGACCTGCCTAGTTTGGAACTTGAAAACGATAGATCGGGATGGTCCAAAATCATCAGCGAGGTGCAGTTAAATTCAAAATTATCTCAAATTCAACGAGGACAGCTCAAAGAACTTTTATATGAATATAGTAATCTTTTTTCGAATATTCCTGGATGTACCGATTTAGCTGAACATGATATTGAATTAGAATCTGAACGAGCAATTGTTGCTAAGCCTTATCGTATGTCTCCTCGACAAATTGAAATTCTCAAATCAGAAGTTAATAAGATGTTAGAACTGAAAATAATAGAGCCAGGAGAATCTGATTTTACATCTCCATTAATACTTGTTGAAGCTCAGGGAAAGGAAGCAAGGCCCTGTATCGATTACAGAAGGTTGAATAAAGTAACTCGGACTCAATTCTTTCCCTTGCCTAATATCGAGGAACTTTTAGAAAAGGTATCGGCAGCTAAATATATCTCTATCTTGGATCTTACTCGAGGGTATTGGCAAATACCCCTGAGTACCCGAGCGCAAAGGTACGCATCGTTTGTGACAACATTTGGAACTTTTAAACCATTGAGGTTACCTTTCGGTCTGAAAAATGCGCCCTATTACTTTAGTCGACTTATGGCTAACTTATTAAGAAATTGTGAAGACTTTGCAGTTCCCTACCTAGATGATATAGCTATCTTTTCACTAGCCTGGGATGATCACCTAAAACATCTAAAAGATGTATTTGATCGCCTACGCTCCGCTAAATTACATATCAAGCCATCGAAATGTCAATTTACTCAAGCATACGTTAAATATCTTGGATATTTGGTAGGCCAAGGCTTAAGAACACCTGGAGAATTAAAGGTTCAGGTCATTAAAGATTTTCCAATCCCCACTAACAAGACGCAAGTTAGAGCCTTTTAGGATTATCTGGCTATTATAGAAGATATATTCCCAAATTTTCTCTCGGTAATCGCAGCTCCACTGACAGATTTACTTAAGGGCCGAAATCGAAAATCAACCGTTGACTGGAACAGTTCTTGCCAGAATGCATTCGAGGAGCTCAAGACAAAACTATCTAAAAATCCAGTTTTATACAGCCCTGATTTCACAAAACCCTTCATCATTCAGTGTGATGCATCCAATCTTGGAATAGGCGTTTTGTTGTCGCAAGCATGAGAAAACGAAGAACATCCCATCATGTTCCTGAGCAAAAAGCTGTCGCTTGCAGAACAAAAATATAGCACTACGGAAAAAGAATGTGCAGCCATTATTTTTGCCGTGCAAAAGTTGAAATGCTATCTTGATGGACACCAAACATTTGTCATACAAACTGACCATAATCCCTTGGTCTGGTTAGAGAAAAATACAGGGACTAATCCAAGACTCTTAAGGTGGTCCTTAATTTTGCAAGCATTTAATTATGAGATTGCTTATCGGAAGGGAAAACAGAATCAGAATGCTGATAGTTTAAGCCGTACCCCTTAAAACTTGAAAAAAAAACACACACTTGTAATGAGAATTGATGGAAAAATAAGAATTTTCTTTGTATTATTATATTTTTTTTGTCTAGAATGATTGGTATTTGTATATTTGTATATTAGTATTAATATTTGATATTAGTATTTTAATTTTTTTGATATTTTGTATTTGTATTTTAAACTTTAATATTTTGTATTGGTATTTTAAAATTTGATATTTGGTATTAGTATTTTAAACTTTTGTATTTGTATTTTGATATTTGGAATTTTTTATTTTAAATTTTGGTATTAATACTTAAAAATTTTTTTTGATATTTGTATATTAATTTTTTGATAATTAATATTTGTATTTGTATTTTAAAGTTTGCATTTCGTAGCAGTATTTCACCAAATGATATTTTGTATATGTTAAAGTTCACATAGATTAGTAGGGATAAGTTTAATGCCATCCTTAAAATAAGGTACTAATTTCGGATAGAACAGGTACTTGCACATTATTTTTTTAAAAATATTTTTTAGCTCCGTTTAAAAGAAAAGGATTTCAAGAAATAATTCTTAACTCTCTCTCTACTGCTGCATAAACTGATCCTATGTCAAGTATTTTTCAGGTATCACAGTAAAACTTTCCACTCAAATATCGTGAAAAGTTTTCTCCAGGATGGGAGGAAATAATTAGACTGTAACGGCGTGGCACATAACACACTAGGAGGCCTGACACATAGCACACGATAGACTAGAAAGAGGGCGCTGCTGTGAACTGTTTTGGCCTTTGAGCGGGAAGGAGAGAAGAAGAGGAGTCTCGAACATAAAATGGACGAGGCTGCTTGTAGTTTCCGTTGTGACTTTTAATTGTAAATGAAATTATTAATATAGTGATGTGTTTTGAAGGAAATAAAAACGGTAAATCCGGTTAATCAGAGCTGATTAATTCAACTACAAGACGATCTTACACCCGCAAAAGTTTGAGTTAGTAAAATTGACCCCTAAGGGGCGTTAGAGATAAATATTACCGTTTTTGAATTTTTTGACGTACAAACTTAAAATTTTGTTGGCATGGTTTTTTTGTTCTTGTTATTTTTTTTTGTTGAATATGGATCCTCTAAGAACGAATTTTACGGAAATTAATTTCTATTGGAAGGGGGGGAGGGGAACGGGGAGTTGGGACTTATTTATAAAAAAAATTTGTTATCGAACTACTACTTACCGTAGTGAAATTTGGTATGCATGTTATTTTTGTTGAATGGAAGTTCTTTAAAAAGGATTTTACGGAAATCGATTCCTATGGGGGAGAGAGAATCTTTTGTGGTACATTGATAATAAAAAAAACCGTTTTCGAACTGCTAGACCTACATAATGAAATTTGGTACGTAATTTTGCTGATTGAATTAATTTTTAATTCAACTCTCGTCAAGGGCTAAATATTGCCGTAATTTAATTTTGCCGAGAGTACCAGAACCAAAATGATACTCAAGGGATCTATTACTTGCCACATAATCATATGACATGCTTGCTTACCATTTCGAAAGTAATATAATGGTGAATTTATATATTTTACGAAATCAATTCTCTGGTTACCAAAATCAATACCATAGAAGGAAAATAGAAAAATAATTCAATGAACGAAACATACACTATACTATTGTCAGAGGCGCAACAGACCATGACTGCCAAGGCCCACCTCAGTATACATGACCTTGGGTACTGAGGTGCATAAGCAGATGCCCGATCAGGTGGCCAGTCTGAAGCGACACCTTCAGTGTTTAGTCCCCAAGCAAGTTTTGTACTCATTTATTGACCCCCTGAAGGGATGCAAGGCTGAGTCAACCTTGTCCAGCACGAGGATAGAACCCCGGACCTGTGGTGTGGAAGCGCGATATGCTATCACTCGGCCTAAAATACAGCATAATTGTAAAAAAAAGTCTTTACCGTCCTACAAATGGATTTTCATCTTGAATTAATCTCAAGTTTTCAAATATTAAATTGCAGCACGACAAAGTATTACTCATAACTAGGGATTGCAATATCGGACCAAAAGTTCAATACCGGTATTCGGTACTTTTTAGATCTTAATACCGGTATTAGAAATTTTAGAAAACGCTCGAAAAGGCAGATGACTGGAATTGATGGCTTGTTGTATTCGTGCGAGGCTGGTTCACTCAGCGTACGCTGCTTTGGATGTACCTGATTTAAAAATTATTGCATGGAGTGATTCTATGGTAGCACTTTGGTGGCTGAAGAACCATGGTGATTGGTCAGTTTTCGTGGCCAACAGAGTAAATGAAATTAACAGCCTAGTTCCTTCTCAATTTTGGCGCCATGTGCCAGGCGAATTAAACCCCGCAGATTTGCTTTCGAGAGGCATTTCCCCTCGTTTATTTTCCGACTCTCTTTGGTGGGGAGGGTCCTTCCTGGCCCCTTGAACCCCCCTAGTAACTGGCCCATAGACCGCTTGGCTTACGAAACATCAGAGGTAGAGCGAGAAAAAGGAAAGTTAGGTTATGTAATCTGGTTGCAGTTGAAGGGAAATACCTTGGTATGCCATTAAGTTTTCCAATTTTCAGTCAATTATTCGTTTTGTCTCGTGGAGGTTGCGTTTTGTGGAAAACGTAAAGAAAAACAGGAGTTTCGAGAGATTGGAGATCTGACCATTCACGAGATAGAACACGCGGAGAAAACTTATCAAAATTGTCCAAGCTAAGTTTTTCCTTCTGAGAACTCGTTTCCTAATATGAATGTCATTACGGACGAAGAGGGTATTAAAAGAGTTAAAACTCGAATTACTGAGCGATCAGACCATCCGGAATTTATTTACCCTATTATTTTACCAGGCGAGTGTCTTTTTACCCAACGGCTCATTGAATAGTATCACCGACAAAATTGTCATGCTGGAACACAAATTCTGCTCGGAATATTAAGGAGAGATTTTGGATAGTGAGGAGCAGAAGGGTGGTCAGGAAAATTGTAAGAAGTTGTATAAGATGCAAACGATATAAATGTAAATCTCCAAATAGTGAGCCAGTGTCCCTGCCTGGTGATCGTGTCAATGACGCAGCGGTGTTTGAGGTAGTGGGTGTTGATTTAGCAGGACCCTTATATGTGAAAGGAGGTCAAAAGTCTTGGATTGTCTTGTTTACGTGTGCAACATATAGGGCCGTTCATTCAGAATTGACATAATCATTGTCCACTGATGCCTTTTTTGTTGTCGTTGAGACGTTTTATTGCCAGGAGGGGAGACCACGAGTAATTTATTCCGACAACGGAACAAATTTTCGAGGAGCTCATGGAGAATTGAGTGGTATTGACTGGGAAAAAAAAGTCTTGAAACTAGCTACCATACAACGCATAATTTGGAAATTTAATCCACCCACAGCCGCTTGGTAGGGTGGTTGGTGGGAGAGGTTAGTTCGTGTGTTAAAGGAACTGTTGAGAAGGACTCTCGGTAACGCCATTCTCACGACCGAGGAGTTGCAGACAGTACTGTGCGACTGTGAATCTGTAATTAATTCTAGGCCACTCACTTACCTATCCGAAAATTCTGATGATTTAGTTCCTTTGTCCCCAGCCATGTTTCTTGTAGAAAATCGCAACCTGGACGTTCCCGATATTGATTACAGGGATACTGTAAATTTACGTAAAAGGATTAGATATCGACAAAAATTGTTAAATGATTTAAGGCATAGATTCCGAAAGGAGTATTTAGGTTTCCTTATTCAAAATAAAAAAATAAAAAGGGTCCATTGTCGGAAGTACGGCTGGGAGAAATTGTCCTCATTGGTGATGACATCAAAAAACGGATGCATTGGCCTTTAGCTAAGGTCATTCGGCTGATTCCTGGAAAGGATGGCAAGATCAGAACTGTGGAACTGAAGACTCGCACTGGAACAATGTTACGACCCATTCAACGAGTCTATCCCTTGGAAGTGCAGTCGACAGAAACCCCCAATGATCCTTTAAACGATTGTACAATTACTAATCCTATTTCTTCTATTTCTAGTGATAATCTTTCAGATCCTAACGACTCCAGTAACGTCTTGCCTAGAGTATCCAAGTATGGAAGAGTCATCAAAGTACCAGAGAAACTGGACCTCTCCAACCAGGTGTTATATGTTTTTGAGTCCAAGTGATGTCGACTCAAAAAAGGGGGAGGATGTTGAAGGCCACCGCAACGAACTCTTTCGATGACGCAACGCGTGGGTGGAGTCTTCGAAGAAGAGCCTTTTCCCTATTGGACTATTTTATTTCTAGAACTTTTTATTATGTTAACTGTAGAATTAACGGAGAAATCCTTTTGTTAAGAAATTAGTATTGCGCGGGATTTGTTATGTATATGTAGACGCTGCCCTCGTGAATTGATATCCGTATTAAAGTTGATATAGAATAATCCCTGGTGTGATTGTTACTTGAACCTGCTTGTTGTAACCCTGTGTGTTCAACAGAAGGTTTCCAGAAAAAGAAAAGCACGGGAGCTGTATTTCTGGATATCCAGAAAGCCTTCGACCGTGTTTGGATTAATGGACTCACTTTCAAGCTAATATCCTACGATCTACCCCCCTCTGATTCACCCCTATCTAACTAACCGTTCTTTCAAAATTAGGATTAACGAGTCATTATCTAACGCACATTCTGTCTCTGCAGGGTGTCCTCAAGGTTCCTTGCTCGGCCCCATGCTTTTTAATCTCTATATTAATAATTTATATCTCTTATTCTTAATTACTCATTAACTAAGATCAATCTTTACTCTGATGATACGGCTATACACACAACTTAAAGAAATCTGACTATATCATACGCGATTAACAAGCATCTTCTTCTACAAAATTTCTATGACAAATGGAAAATCAGTATCAACGCAGAAAAATCCACAGCCATTATTTTCCCAAAAAAGCACTCACTTCCACCATCACTCATCATGTACAACAAACAGAACCCCTGGTCTCAAGAAACTAAATATCTTGGAATAATTTTCGATACACACTTAACATGGAAACAACATATTTTATACTCCCGCAAATATTAATGTTCTTGATACTCTGCAAAATTCTCTAATACGTATGATTGTCAAAGCCACAAGGTACATGCGCATGGCGATATACGTAACGCTTTAAAAATTACTAGTTTTAAATCTCGTATTCAGAAAATAGCAATTAACTTTTTCAACGCTCTACCTGAAACCAATAATACTAATATGCATAACTTAATTCATTACATTCCTAATGATAATACTAAAAGACTTCTCTTGAGATTCTTATAATCCTCCTTAAAATTATTTTTTCGTGCAATAATTTTTATTGCGCCATTTTTAGCTAAAATTTTACTTCTTTTATAAAAATTTTTGTCACTATTAATTTCTTTCGTCTCTACTGGAATTGCGCCTCCCCATTTTTTAAATATCAGCCCCCAGGGCAGCCAATTGGAGTCACTGTTCACTGCAACCAGCATCCAATCAGAGAGCAGCCTCTAAGCTCTTAGCCAAGCCAAAAAACTCAAAAACGTTTCCACCTAGATGAAGCACCATAACCACGCCTCCCGGATTCCATCGTTCAACCAATCGCCATCATGCCACTCAGCAGAATGGAAAACTCCACTTTCGCCATGCCCAGCATCATAGACTCTCACGATATGGGATTGAGGACTGTTTTACAGTTCCAGATGATCACCGTCAAACATTTTATTTTGATGGATTCCCGACTTGAACGTTGAAGTGTGCGGACGCGTCACCTATACGCTCTGCACGGATTCTACGATTAGCTGCAAGAACGGCGAACGCTACAGGGCCGAGTTGCTTAGGCAACCCTCACCCCATACCCTCATCCATTAAAGCATCTGACTTCTGCAGCCCTTATCAGGGCTATATTGACAAAGCAGACTCTACATTCCCCCTCCCCTATTCTGGAAACGACAAAAATTTGGACATGGCTAACCTTCCCACGGATATGGAATTAGAATTGGCATCGACTCAACGGACTCTCTCTAGGACACCGTCACCTCAGCCGCAACTCACTCCATGTGAGCAGCTGAAGTTCAATAAAGCTCAACTAGCAAAGGTGGAGGCCTTTCGCAAGTGCAAGCAGGCATGTGTGGATACACTCAAACAGATGTCTGACCACTACCCTGACGAGCCCTTCTACCAGCGAGCACTGACGGAACTACAGGACATCGAGGAGACAATGGCTGTCGCGGTAAGTGACATTGACTCCTACGACCTTTGTACTATCCCTGGCTGCCCTCATCATGAGATAACTCCACCTAATTCTCCCATTAAATTCACTCAGACAACGCCCAAAATTAACTCTTTAACTGTTAATCCTTGTAAAAGGAAGGATAACTCAAACTTTGAGTATCCCCCTCAAAGGAAAACTGCCCGAAAAGTCATTTTAGATTTTCACGATAACGAGGAGATAAACTTATCTCCCAATAAATTTGAACTTCCTAAAGCAACTAATTCTAAAAATCTCGAAAACCCAGGTTCTCCCGCCATAGAAATGAACTCTACTCCCCCCGGAACTGAAAACGAAAATATTGAGGCGAATAATTCGACCAATCAGAGCACAGCTCAAAACGCACTTCCCCCACCAATCATGCTATTTGTAGAAGATAACTACAAAACTCAAAAATGGCCGCCATTACTAAAGTTTTCCCTAAAATAAAATCCCGCCTAACGGGTGATTTCTTAAAATTATATACCGACACCCCAGAAGAGAAGCTGTACAATTTCTCAAAGAACGTAAATTTCAATTTTACACGATCAAAGCCAAAGCTGAACGCCCAATAACAGTAGTCATTAAAGGCCTTCCCCGCTCCACTAAACCCGAAGAAATCAAAGAGGACCTTGAACTCCTCGGCTACACGCCAGAAAGAGTCAACCAACTAGTCGGAAGAAAAACCAAACGCGCCCTCCCCATCTTTCTAATAACACTCCCACGAAACCTAGATAATTTAAAAATATTCGACCTTAAAACCCTTAGCTACCTAAGCATTAGAGTTGAGGGATACAACGGTAAAGGTGTAACGCAATGTTACACCTGTAATAATTTTAATCACACCTCGGAAAATTGCTATTTAAATCCCAGATGTCTAAAATGTGGCGAAAACCACCTCACCCGCGACTGCCCAATTAAGCAAAGGCTTGAAAGTGCCTACTGCATAAATTGCCATATCTACGGGCATATGGCTAATTATAAAGGATGCCCCTCTTTTCCCAAACCCCCAAAAGGAGCTGCGCTAAATAATAGAAACTCATACACCAATATCTACAACAGCATAGTCCGACCTAACGTTTCATATGCCCAAGCCGCAAACGGAGCAAATAATTTAAAAAACAACCAACAGATGGCGACACGAGGACCTGGATTTTCAGCACAACCCGAGGCCAAAAAACCCAACCCTTCATCAAACAGATACAACAACAACAATTTTCCAAATTTTAATAATCGAAATAACAATTTCAACCTCAATAATTTTAGTAATAATAACAACTTAAACGTCCAAACAACGCTGCAAATGACGATGCATTGTCTCATGCAGCTGTCGCAAATTCTCTGTAATAACAACAATTTAAACGCAAACCAGACTTTAAATCCAAATCAGATGTACGCCCAAATAGAGGCATCCTGTAATAATACCAATAATGTATAGTTCCTCACCAATTGGCCTCAGTTTGTGTTCTTGGAACGCAAAACGTTTGTTGAGACGTAATGCTGAATTACGTATCTTTATAGAGAAGCACTCCCCAGATATTTTACTCATTCAAGAAACTCACCTGAGACCTTCTCACAACTTTAACATTGCTAATTATACATGCCATAGAAATGATAGAATCACAGACGGATCTCGGACCGCAGGTGGAACTCTGATTTTAGTTAAAAACTCTCTTAAGCACCACTGCCTTCCCACTCCTCCTCTCCGCGCACTGGAAGCCACTAATATTATACTAACTCCTCCCAAGCACAACCCCATCTCTATTACCAGCGTTTATATTCCCCCCTTTTCAGATGAAAATTTATTCACACTTGATATTGAGTACTTTATTCAAACTGCCAATAATTGTGTTCTCTTCGGAGATTTTAACGCCTCTCATACCGCTTGGAACTGTAATCATATTACTAACAGAGGAAGGCACCTCTATAACTTCGCTAACATGGTAAATTTAAATGTCGCCTTTCCCCCTACCCCTACTAGATTTGGTCATAACTCTGCTAATACTATTGATATAGCCATCATTAAAAACTTCTACTATCCATTCACTATTAACTCTATCGACGATCTTTCTTCTGACCACAATCCTGTATTCTTATATATATATATATATATATATATATATATATATATATATATATATATATATATATATATATATATATATATATATTTCAACTTTAAACTCGCAGTAGAACCCCCTAATCCCAGAGCGGTTTCCACCGACTGGAATGCTTTCAGAATTAACTTAAACAATAATCTTTCACTTTTTGACTTTCACCCTAATAACATTAATAATACTTGCGATCTAGAACATAAAATTTCAGAGTTCACCGAAGCGGTCATCGAAACCCATAGCCACGCCTCCCGACCAATTGAAACAGACCGTCGAAATTTTACTCCACAGCACATCAACAGATTACTAAAGCTCAAAAATCACCTTCGTAAACGATATCATCAGACTCTCAACCCAATATTCAAAACTCAGTACAATAGAGCACAATCAAACTTCAAAAAAGAACTTAAAAAACATAACGACAGCATCTGGCAAAAGAGATTAGAAGCACTCAACACAACCGATAACAGCCTCTGGCGCACTCAAAAATTTTTCAAAAACAAAAGATCTAAAATTCCACCACTTAACTGTGCATTGATTGACTTGACTTAATATTAACGTCGCACTGTTCAGCAACACGAGGGCTTTTGGAGACGGACCACGTAATTTTGAACCATGGTCAAGTGACGTGGACGACACCTGAGCTGGCACCCCCCTCTCCTAACTACCACACCACACCAACGGGAGGACGTTTCAGCTCTCGACAGATTTAACGTGCATCGCTGCCCTACACGGCGGGTCTTTAATGGTACTGGGCTCGAACCCGTGACAAAGCAAGCCACGGTCCGATACCCATACCACTCGGCTACCGCGGCCACCACTTAACTGTGCAACTGGTACGGCAGTCACTGATCAGCAAAAAGCTAACCTCCTAGCTACTAATATTAAAAATAACTTTATTGAAAATGATCGCGAAAATGACTCTTATAGCCAAAGTGACGAAATTATTAACTCTACGGTGAACAATTCTCTCTCTACCCCACCTACCACTCTCATTCAATCCGCACTTCCTGATGAAATTATTCACTATATTAAGCATGTTAACGCTAAAAAAGCTCCTGGTAAAAACTTAATCACTAACCGCATGTTAAAAAATTTCCCCATTAAACTAATCCTTATTTTAACTATCCTAATCAATAGAATTCTCAAATTTAATCACTTTCCAGACAACTGGAAAGAAGCCATTATATTTCCAATTAACAAACCTGGCAAAGATCCACATTTAGCATCCAGTTACAGGCCAATATCCCTTCTTTCAACAATTAGTAAATTAACTGAATCTATTATTCTACACAGATTAAAAAATTTCATTAATGAACATAACCTTCTTAATCTCAATCAATACGGTTTTACAAACAAGCTCTCTACTTTACACCCACTCCTAAGACTAACAGAACATATCTCGGAAGGTTTCCAAAAAAGGAAAAGCACGGGCGCGGTATTTCTGGATATCCAGAAAGCATTCGACCGTGTTTGGATTAATGGACTCACTTTCAAGCTTATTTCCTACAACCTACCTCCCCCTCTGATTCACCTCATTCACTCCTACCTTACTAATCGTTCCTTTAAAATTAGAATCAACGAGACACTTTCTAACGAACACTCTGTTTCCGCAGGGTGTCCCCAAGGTTCTTTGCTAGGCCCACTACTCTTCAATCTCTATGTCAACGATATCCCTGACTACTCACTAACAAAAATTAACCTCTATGCTGATGACACTGCCATTCATGCAACCTACAAAAAACTCTCAACAATTTCATTTGCAATTAACAAACACCTCCATCATTTACAAAACTTCTACGATAAATGGAAAATCAGCATCAATGTTGAAAAATCCACAGCCATAATTTTTACAAAAAAGCACTCTCTCCCGCCACCAATCATGATGTACAATAAACAGATCCCCTGGTCTCAGGAAGCTAAATACCTCGGTATAATTTTCTATACACGCCTTACATGGAAAAAACACATTCATTATACACGCGATAAGTTCCGGAAAATTATGTTTAAACTCTACTCCTTAATCGGCCGGAACTCACATTTAAGTATAGAAAACAAAGTGCTTCTCTATACAGCCGTTATGCGCCCAATTATAGCTTATGCAAGTCCAGTATGGGGTTATGCTGCTAAAACGAATATTAATATATTAGATACCCTGCAAAATTCTCTAATACGTATGATTGTCAAGGCCACGAGATATATGCGCAATGATGACATACGTAAAGCATTAAAAATTACCAGTTTTAAAACTCATATCCAGAATCTTGCATTTAACTTTTTTGATGATCTACAAGCAACCAACAACTTTAATATGCTAAACTTAACTTCTTACATTCCTAACGATAATTCTAAAAGACCAAGAAGAATACTTCTTGATTCATATAATTCTCCTTAACTTAATTTTTTCGTGCAATATTTTTTATTGCACACCATTTTTCTAAAATTTTACTTTATTAAATATTTTTGTCATTATTTTTCTCTTGCCTACCCCACTGGACTTGCTCCTCCTCATTTCTTAAACCCCAGCCCCCAGGGCAGCCAATTGGAGTCACTGTTCACTTTACCCAGCAACCAATCAGAGAGCAGCTACTTAACTCTAAGCCAAGGCAAAAACCTACCATCCTGACAAAGCACAGAAGCCACGCCTCCCGGATTCCATCGTTCAACCAATCGTCGTCATGCCACTCAGCAGAACGTAAAATACCACTTTCGCCATGCCCCTCATCGAAGACTTGTCCAGAAATGGGATTGAGGACTGTTTTTACAGTCCAGAAGCCCAAAAAAGCAACGCCTACAGTTCCAGATGCCCCAAAAAGCAACGCCTACAGTTCCAGACGCCCAAAAAGGAACGCCCATTCAATCGCGCTCTTTGTCTGCCGTCATCATGTAGAACTGTAAATAACTGCAGCTCTTTGTCCTTGTGTTGTGTCCGTCAAGATGTCGCTTCTGTTATACGTGTCTGCTTACGTGTTTTTAACAAATAGATGTAAAATATAAAGTGTTTGACCAGTTATACTATGTGTGCTTCAAAATAAAAGATGAAACTCAAGTCTAAAGATGTTTTCAATAAACCCGATATGGCAACAAAACAACACCGGCCAACGCTACTACAATACCTTACATATCGTCGGCCTAGTTATCAGACTGCGTAACTCCACCAATGTAACTGATTTGATATAGGAGTGCAATGCGCCAAGCGCTTTTTAGCGCGATTCCTTAATCGCGCCAAGCAGCGGTTGTTGTCGGGTTACATGAAATCCAAGATGACGGCCTAGCGTTTCCCTTTTGTTATGTCTACGCCATGCCCCAGTTTGTGCTCCGCTTTTAATTTATTCCTTCCATCAGGGTATAATCACTGTTTTTTTTTTAATTTCATAATAAAACTAGATTTCGAAGGGAGAAGTGGTGGCAAGGTTTTAACATAAAATAAATACAACAGAAAGTAATATTAATCTATTACACTTCCAGATATAAATTATTTACACAATTTTAAGCGTTCATTGCATAAAATTTGTAACACAATATCACAAGATAAAAATATCAGAGTAAACCATATTGTAATATTATCGCCTATCTAGGCGAACATAAACAACAACTCGACGCCTAGCCCTACTGTATCAAATTAGCATCCCAGATAGAGTTACGCAGTCTGATAATTAGACCGTCGATATATATGTTACGGTGAAACACCGAAATCTGGAGAATATCGACTTTCACCGGTGAATGTCAACATTCACATTGTCGCTTGGTATAGGTCCGAAATATTTGCTAAATATACTTTTTTCTGACTTACAACGGTAAATGTCGACATTCACCATTCACTTATGGTGAATGTTGAACATGTCTGACATTTATATTTTCTTCTCCTGTAATTCAGTTGCGACAAATGTTTCGCCTCTCTTTCTGAGAGGAATGAATGACCAAGAACTTAAAACACACAATACATTCAAAATGAGAAAGGAAAATTATAGAAAAGTTAAAAGCTTACTTATTTATACAGTACATTCTAAATGAGAAAATAAAATAATTGTAATAAAAAACTTAATTATGTGATTCAAATCTTATTTATTGCAAATACTTAAACTATTATGACACTTTGAAGTGCACAAGAAGCTCTTGCTTTGACAACTGCATTTATTAGTGGAACACTTCCTTTTGCTATGACAGCGTGTGTATCCTTGCCCGCCGCTTCTCGAATTAACTGCTTCTCTCAGGGACATTTCTTGAAATTAAATCTCATCTATGGAAAGTAACTTTTGAAGCCGGAGTCTTTTCGACCTCCACCACAACATATCAGTGATTGTCGACATACGTCGGTGAAAGTCCGAATGTACAAGATTGTAATACAATATTCGATCTTTCACCGACATATTTGGTGTGTGTCGACGTTCTCCAATTTTGGACACATCCACAGTAAATACCGTAAATTCCGGCGTATACAATGCACACCTATACTTTCAAGCTGCATTTTTTAATTTTTAGGTATGTTCGCCGTATAACGCGCACCCCCTTTTTTACGAAGAAATCTGAAATGATAGTATACAATGTTCTTATGTTTTGAAGTCATTTATTCGAGATATTATTCCAAACTTCTGAAATAATAGTATATTTCTACAACAGGAACTCTTTTAGTTCATAAGGTTAGGTCTTTAGTTATTTTTAAAGCTGTCGTTTTAATATCCGACGTACAACGCACACCCTTATATTTCGATCTCATCTTTTGTGTTCGAAGTGCGCATTATACGCCGGATTTTACGGTTCATAAATTTTACCCTATCAGTCTCAAAGAAAAAAAAAAGTTCCTTTCGAGTGATGAAATTTATTGTATAGATAATCAATACGTACACACACACAGTACAGGATATACCAGCAGAATTCACGCAATAAATTCCAGGTCTTCCCGCCTTCTACAGCGTTTACGCGCCCAGCTATTAGAATCTAAAAATTTAAATACGTAATGATAAATGTTATCCGCCGGAAAAAAAAAAAAACTGACCCAGTTTCCGCAATCGACTGCTATTTATAGCCTGCGCGGCCACCTTACATCGCTTTCTCGAAAAATCCGCCTACGTCATAGATTGGAATGTTAACAGATTCCTCCAGTAATTTCCAGAAGCATTCATATAGTCGCCAAAAATGATGCCAACTAGGCTATATCGCTAAGTTTCCATTGAAATGCCTTTATAATGCAAAGGACGGCGTTGTTTGCTAATATTACATTTGTTATCATAAAATAACATCAACATACTTAACATTCAAATATAAATTATTTATTCTATTTCAAGATGAAATTAAGTATCATTCTAAAAGGCTTAAGCGGAATTCAATCATCGTGTGTTAATGTGGATTAATTATTTTCATTAATTGAGCTAATACTTCAACCAAAAATCTAAAAATAATTTTTCTATTGCAAAACCTGATTTTTTCTGGGAGTTAGCAAAATTTTTTGTAAATACTATATGTGTTCCAATTGCTATTCTAATCTGGTAAACTAATTTCAGAAAAATATATTTGGGATATCCGGTTAACTTTAGGCCTTATACCTGTTTACTTGAAAACAAATGACTCTTAATGGATTTCCCTTTTCTCAACATTGCATGAAAAGTGGATTGTTTAAAATTCACGATAACTGGGATATTGCTCCTGTACTCAGAAAAAAATCGGGAAAAATAAGATTCTTTCACGAATATTTCTTGAACTATGTGTTAGAAAAAAAAAAGTGTGAAATTTTTGAGTTTAGATTTTAGTACATGAGTAAACATTTTGGTACGTTACAGTTCATATTCCCCCCTTCATAATTATATCTAATGTTTTACAATATTAAATTTTTCCAATTATTTTATATTTCTAAAATTAGGGGATCGAGTGAATATTATCGTCTCCATAATCGGATATACACGAGGGTTATGGCGACGAACCTCGCAATTTTGAGCTATGGTCTAGTGAAGACGACAGCAGAGCTGGCACCCCCTCTCTTAACTTCCGCACCACGCCAACAGGTCGTTTGAGTCTCTACATATTTAACGTGCATCGGCCTTTCTGCACGGTGGGTCTTCAGCAGTACTGGGCTCGAACTCATGACACGCCAGTCACGAGTCCCTTACCTTAACCACAAGGCAACCTAAAATGGGGGGAGAGGGAGTGAGTTATAATCATATGCACAATTGATTATTGGTAAACAAGCAATGGATTTCAGAATTAATAATTATAAATAAATCATTGCGGTGTTTATAATCTCCCGGTAGCATGCACAATCTACTTTAATGGTGTGTGGTGGGAGGGTATATTTAAAAGGTTGGATGAAACCATCCAGACAAACCTTATGCTAGAAATTAACCAGTTTACAGCGACGTCCTCGTCTGAGAGCGTGTAACTATGTGTCATGGAAATCGAGCGCTGGCGAGTACACTTGCCAATCACACAGTAAGTGCCGTTGTTAAAATATTGGATCAAAAAGATGGGTTTATTTTATAAAATTGCCAATTTTTCTAGCAGTCTTGACACTAAAGAATTTCTGTATTAGGCGTTGCAGGGTTGATCACAGTCCTCTTACCAGAAAGTATCCATGCCTTTCCCAACCCAATAAAATAACTGTTCTTTAGGCAGCACGGCATTGAGCCATTATTCTAATGTCAGATGAATGGTTCTAACATAAAACAATTGGCATTTGCACCACTCGGGTCAGGGCCTCGCCGGCCCGTTTGTCCAATGGCTAACCATACCAGAAAAAAAAGGAACCCTATTATAAATCAACTTTCCGAGCTTTTGCCTGTTTTACATAATCTTTCTAATATGAACATATCTAATATGAGCTTTTACCTGTTATCGTACATAACTAAATTCGTTATACGCTGTTTCAACTGGTGCATGAGTTAATCTTAAATTTTTCATATTTTTATTTTACTCCGGCAAGGCCTCGAAGTATTCTAAAAATCTTGAAATTTGAGAATATGTTTTGTTTTTCTCAAAAACTACAATTTAAATAGCCAATGGTAACTATTGTTTACGTACAACGAGAGAGTATACACGTGAATCCCAGTTAACTGATTACAAATCTGTTGGTCTACTGAGGAGAGGGGTTGAACCCTCAAAATTCAGAAGCTTCTTGGTAAAAATGTGGTTTGATAACAAAGTCGAAAGGTCAAGTGGCTTGATAGTCCGGCACTTCCAATAGTGATTATTAATATGAGTAAAAAAAAAAAGCTTAGAATCTTACAACGGAAACTTTCATAAACGGCATGTTTAATTATAACACTCACCAGCTGTGTACTAAAGTTATCATGCAAGTCATTGAAAATAGGGGCATTTTTCTCTGTAATAATAAGAATTTTGTCTGAGTCATATGTCGATAAAATTGAAACTTTTTTCATGCTTAAACAGTACAATTAAAAAAATTTTTTTTGCAATATTATTTTAACAAACAAGAAAAGATTATAATGATCATAGTTTTTAATGAATAAAATGGAAAACAAATTAATTTGTAAGTGTATCCCGACTATAGCACAATTGGGTAAAATTTTTAAAAAGTAAATTGTAAGGCCAAAGTCAGCGCGCGAATGATTAGTTTCTTATAAAATTGGAATTAAGTTGAGACTCACTTCATAAAATTCATTTTAGCACTTTGAAGATGAGGGGGGAAAAAGGCAGGAAGTCACATCATCCATATTCAAATTGTTAAATATTTACAAAAAACATGTGAGAATTCTTGCTCTTGGGTCTGAAAAATGTAAATCTAAACATGAACACTTTTTTTTCAATATTTATATATGTCATGGAAGGGATCTAAAGCTCAGTTCCTTTAAAATTGCACCAGCTTCTTTTATTCCACACAATATATGAGAGTAAGTAAAAAAATAAAGGAACTTTTGGAATTTCTTTTTCCAAGGTTTGGTAACAGTGTTAATATCCAACAATGAATGAGGGGTGGCCTGCAACACTTCTATACAACATGTCACTTGTTTTTCCTCAGAATCATTGAAATGTAAAAGATCGTTACACATGGCAGCTGCATTGTCGATCTGCACCAAGGAGGAAAGATTTGCTTTGTTTGCAGAAGGTGTGATACTTGAGCTAGGTACTATCCATCCCTTCCATCACTATACCCTAAACGACAATTCTCAGTGGTTGACGTGGATGGACTGCCTAATCTTTTGTCATCACACTGCCCTTGCATGCAATGAATATTTAAGCAGGTTTCACACCTTCTGCAAACAAAAAGAGAATCATTGCCCTCCTTGGTGCAGATCAACAATGGAGTTGCCTGTTGAATGGTCTGCTACACTCCAACGACTGTGAGGAAAGACGAGCGACATGTTGTGTAGATGGATTGAAGGCTACCCTTCATTCAGCACTGTTTCTCTGGATATTAGCACTGTTACCAAACATTGGAAAGAAAGACTAAAAAATCCCTTTATTTTTTTTGACTTACCCTCTTATCTAGTGAGATCAGAATTTGGAGCTTGCAGGCCATGAAGCTCAAACTTTACCATCCAGTTATAGTAATTATGCAATACAAGCATTTTTATTAGCTAACAAGTTAAAGAGGATTATTCAATAAGATATTGATAGATTATTTCAAATTTAATCAACTTTCAAAAGATATTTTGAAATTTTAAGCATGCAGATTAGTCCTTGGGATTGCACTCCTTTCTGTACATTAAAATGATAAATATATTCATTAATTTGGTGTTGGCTGCAAGATGTATTGAAATAATTCACAAAATAGACACTGAAAAATTTCTTTAAAATATTGCAAAAATAAATTTGAAAACCTTTTTAAGGCCATTTAACAATATTATAGTTTCATTCAGTTAAGAAGAAATTATACACATTAAAATTAATGGTAGTTAGTTAAAATCAATTAAGTTGTGTGAGTTGCTGGATATTGATATACAATAAATACAATTAAAATTTTCAGATCACACTATTGTATACATAAGTAGCTCTGTCAGGAATACACAAGGGTAAAGAGTTTCCGATTAAATTTTTTATAGTAAAAGTTATATTTAAAACTACTTTAAGTGAAATTATGAATTATTATTTTTCGATGCTTCAAAAACATTCAATTCCCCTTACAGTGAATTTTCACACTGTAACTAAATCATCTTTACTATCACCCCCCATCAAATTAATTTATAAAGTTTCCATTTCACGGAAACTTCTTATAACTGGATACTGACTAAAAAAAACACAATCAACATTTTAAATTTTGCTGTATGAAGAATAACCCCCCCAAAAAAATCATTACATTATTTTAATAATACATTGGATGCAATTATTAAAATGCAACAATAAATTAGAATGATGCAGACTTCCTCTACTTTTCTTAAACAAAAAAAAGTCAATGTCCTACAAACATGGTTTTTCTTTGAACATTGCAAGGAATGAAGCTGAGGGCTTAAAAGTTTTTGGTTAGTGTGATGAAATTTCGGAATATACTTTAGAAATTCTACAAATATCCAGTTGGAAGAGATAGTTCTTTTTTTCTTCGCAAAGAGATTACTTGTGAAATTAGGTGTGTTGACAGATACATTCTTGGCATTTTTACTGGAATTTTGTATGCAGATGAACCCATTTCAATTTTTGCCCATTCAAAACATCAAGATTTTAGAGTTTAGCGTAGAAAATAATCAAACAAATTGGGGAGAAAAAATTATATATAAACACAAACTTTTTTTTATTCGATTTTAGAGAGAACAATACTTAACAAAGAAAAGTTTTATAAATTGCCAAGCCAAATTAAAATGATAATTCTTGATTTGTCCAATGTAAAAAAATATTGTCTCTGGAAATAATGTCAGAAAGTTTTTAACTTCTATTTATTTTTATCCACCTACAATCTTCTGATGGAAATTGCAGAGTTAATCTTCTCAGCCTTCTGAAATGAAATTAAGAAATAACAATTTTAATATTAATTGAACATATAATTAATCATTCAAAATAATTTCCTAGAAATAATCAATTATACAAACCATTTAGTTCATCATCTGCATCATCATCATCATCCTCATCTTCATCTTCAGTTTCAAAAGTATTATCAGGAATATCATACAAACGAATAACAGGCTGAAACATAATAAACAAATTATTACAGTGCCAGTATTTTTTAAAATTTCTGTATTCTAAAATACACACAAACTTCTTTAAAATGGGGCTGCAGATTGGTAATTACCATTGCAGATCTAATATTACATTTTAGTGTGGTACCATATAGAAGGATACCAATTTCCACAATGTAATTTTGATGCCCTACACAAACTAAATATAAGTATTTAGGACATCAATACTTATGGGATATTTTTGTTCTATGAAGTTTTACTGTATTAACCGAAATGTAATACTAAAATTTCTCATGTAACTTACTGGATCAATTGGACTAATTTGAGTTAAAAGGCAAATACAACAATAAACTAACTGGTAACTAACTTTTATAGTGGTATCAAAATGAAAATCATATATATATAAATAGTTGCAATTTCATAAAACTATTTTTCACTTCAAAGTATCATATTAAATATTTATGAAAATAAAAAATACCAATTATTTTTAATTAAAAATTCAACTAAAATATTTATGCAAAATCTTAGAAAATAAATTAAAAATTTTTTATAAATAGCAACTTAGATCAACTTCTGCAAATATACACCACACCTTTTTTGGTTTCTATAAATTGCAATCCCTTATATCAGGGATACATAACTCAAATTTGTGATACGCCAATTAGAAAACATTGAAATTGGCGAGGCTTGTACATTACAACTCATATTATAAAAGCTTACATAAAAGAGGTATATGTGCTGTGTAGGTAATAGATTACCTTGACCTGGGTATGATGGGCGCCGTACCTTAAACAAAGTAATCCCCTTTCATTTACATAACAATAAGAATTAAATTAAAATCACCCCTTTAAAACCAAAAAGAATTATACCTTATTAGGATCTTTCATTAAGAGGTACTTGCCCTCTTTTAGTTTCATGCACTGATCTATAATACAACGAAGGATGCCCCAGGCATTATCCATATTCAAATTGATTTGATCAGCAAATTCCTTAGGTTTAAACTGCTGTGTTCCCAAAACAGCATGCTTGGCAGAGTCTCTCACATGAACACGAGATACATATCTAAAACAAAACAATAATCAATACTGAGACAAAAATTCATAAAATAAAGTATATCACAAAAACATTAACGTTGATTTGGAGATAATTTAATTAAAATATCACAAGACTAAATAAATCTGATCAACCAGCACAGAGTCCAGTAATTGTCATTCCTCCTGTAGGGCAGTTTATAAATATCTGGAGTAGCTGGAGGTAGGAAACATCTGCATACAGTATGTCTGAGGTCATCCCAAAATTTTACAATCAAATTAAGGTCCATTGAGTATAAGCCAGTCATTCCATACTCCAAACCCCTCACTTCCCAGAAAGTACTAGTGGGAAGCGCATTATCACCCATTAAAACAAATGAAAGACAAACTGCTACAGCATACAGTTTCACAGTGGGCTCTAGGACTTCCTCTCAACATTGTATAGCCATTACAGAAACGCACCTATAGAAATGCAGGTCAGTGCGATATTACAATGAAATCCTTGCCCAGACCATGATGCCTCCACTGCTGAATGCATGATGTTCTCATGCCAACTGCATCTGCCTTGTTCCCTCTGTACCCTTACACACTTTTAGCATTGTAGTTCAAATCTGGACTCCTCGATGAACATAACACTGCCCCAATTGGTCACAACAAATGATGGTGGACCCACCTTAATCGTCCCCCTTTGAATCGTCCAGATAAAGGAAAATAAACTTGTGGTACCCAGATCCATAGAAAAACGTCTAGCTTGAAAACAAGTAGTACAAATTCTTTAAATACCTTTCATCGGCACTTACATATGTAACTCCCGTAACCCATAGCAACGATAGCTTCTAATACGACTGCCTGGTTTGCATATATCTTGATGCAAAAGAGTGATAGGCTGTTACCTAACATGTTTGCATACCTCCTACCGCTGCAGCAACCTCGCTTCTTTAAATTAGATTAACTTATGAAAATTACCATTTTCCACTCTGAGCTTAACTTTTCAAAGTGAGTGTAGATGTATATAGGAATTGCTTTTTGTTAGATTACAAATAATATATTGCTACATACAAAGGAATTTACTCAAATCTCTTTAAGCATAATTCAATCAAACAATCAAGAAGCAATATGCCCTTTCAATAAACATGTATAAATTTATATTATCATAATGCATGAATTTTTCAATGGAAAGAACAAGTAACCCTCGATGAAAGTCACACAGGAAATAAATCTTTTCCATTGCAACAAGTATACTTCATGTACAAATACACTTGGTTCTCTTTTTATGCGGTTTTTTTTATGCGATTTTAGAGTTATGCGGTTTTTTTATGGCAAGAAAAAAAATTTTTTATTCATATTTAATTCTTTTTGGTGATTCACTTTTTCTGAAAACGAATAAGAATAACAACTACAACTCTACTATTACGCAATCAATACAAAAAATTTTTATTCATATTTAATTCTTTTTTGGTGATTCACTTTTCTGAAAACGAATAAGAATAACAACAACAACTCTACTATTACGCAATCAATACAACGAAAGAATTTCTCCTTTATTAGAAAACAAAACTTTGTGAAAAAAAGGTTACTACCGAAAACCGGAAGATAAATTTACTCAAGTGAATTGTAAGTTTTTTTTGATTTTTTTAGTGCGTAATTGTACATTAAGTTTTCTCTATAATTTTTAGTCCTCTTAAAGAAAATGTGTGACAATATTAAAAAACAAAAAGAAGTGCAATTTCGCTAGAAACCAAAATTAAAATTCTCGATTGCTTGGCGAAAGGAGAAAGATCAACAGCAGTAGGTAAACGTTTTCATTTAGGCGAATCTACTATAAGAGCAATAAAAAAAAAAAAAAAAATGAAGCGGCAATAAGAAAATCAGTCAGATCTGGTACAAATTTGAGTTCTAAAATTTCATCATATTCAAGAGACACTTTAATAGAAAAAACTGAAAAGGCTCTCGTAATTTGGATTGAAGATTTAACTCAAAAAAAAAGAATTCGTTAGATGGACATTTAATCAAGATGAAAGCCCTTAAATTTTACAAGGAGTTAAAAGAATCAGAGCCATCTACATCTTCACGTGAAAGTAATCCACAATTCTCTGCCAGCACAGGGTGGTTAACTGGTTTTATAAAAAGACATTCTTTTCATAATCTAAAAATAAAAGGTGAGGTGGCTTCTGCAGATGAAGAAGCTGCTAGAAAATATCCTGAAAAGTTAGCTAAAATTATTAAAGATGGAGAATATTGCGCTCATCAAGCCTTCAATGCTGATGAAACAGGATTGTTTTGGAAAAAAAATGCCAACCCGTACTTACATTGCAAAGTCCGAAAAAACTGCCAGTGGTTTTAAAGCTGCTAAAGATCGAGTTACTTTATTGCTGTGCAGCAATGCATCTGGCGATCGAATGTTAAAACCGCTGCTTGTAAATCGATCTTTAAAACCACGTGCATTAAAAGGAAAAGACTTAAATACACTGCCCGTACATTGGATGGCTAACAAGAAGGTCTGGGTAACAACGGCTATTTTCACTGAATGGTTCAATAAATGCTTCGTACCGAAGTTGAAAATTATATGAATGAGATGGGTCTCGAATTTAAGATCTTATTAATTCTTGACAATGCGCCAGGTCATCCAATCTTAGAACATCCAAATATAAAGGTAGCTTTTTTCCCTCCAAACACAACGAGCCTAATTCAACCATTAGATCAGGGAATTATTTCAACATTTAAAAAAATATTATGTAAAATTCACTTTCCAATTCATTTTCGATAAACTGGAATCCGAAACAATAACAGTTACTGAAGCTTGGAAACAATTTAATATCTTGAACTGTGTAAATCATGTTGCATTAGCAATTGCCGAAATAAAATCACAAACTTTAAATGCATGTTGGAAAGCTGCTTGGCCTGAATGCGTATCAAAAGGAAACGAATCAAATAGAGCAATAGTAACATCAGAAATTATTTCAATTGCTAAGGAAATAGGTGGGGAAGGTTTTGATGATTTTGGCGAGCATGATATAGAAGAATTGCTTGTGGACGAAGCCCTAAATGATGATGATATTTTGGAAAGTATGGTAGATATTACTAAAGATTTGGAAACAGTAGATAGCGAACCGGAAGAAGATGTTACTCCACTGGACGAAAAAATTACTTCGGGAAGGCCTTCAACTTTCCGGTAAATTGGCAAATTTTTTTTATTCAAAATGATAATGATGTAGAACGCGCCTTAAAATTCCAACGTGATCTGAAATTTTGTATGTCTGGCTACAGAGAACTCTACAAAGAACTAGTGCCATCACAGAGTTTGATTACTGACTACCTTGTCAAAGAAAAAAAATCACTGAAGTTCCTGAAGAAGCATTACCATGTAGATCTGATGACGTAATTTTATCTTCAAGTGATGAAAGTGATCTTGCACCAATCCACAAACGGGTTCGCACATTATCAGACAGCGAATAATGATGAAAACATTCTTAATATGATTTTAAATGAAGTTTTGTTTTTTGTTACATATTAAGTTTTGTTTTTGTTTTTAACATACATATGTGCCATTTATTAAAATATGATGGAAAAAAAAATAAATCTTATTATTTATAAATCTTTTTTTATGCGATTTCTGGTGCATTTTAAAACATTATTTGGGTTTTATGCGATTTTTTGAATAAATGGAACGTATCCATCATTTTGCATATAAATGTATGTCTTTTTTTGTGCGATTTTTTTTATGCGGATTTCCCTGGAACGCATCTACCGCATAAAAAAAGAACCAAGTGTATATTTTAATACATTTTTGTGCTAATAATTGAAATCACATTAACATTTTCCCTATTATCTTCTTTTAGTTTATTAAAAAGATATACAAATTTGTATACAGTTCCTTAAAAGTATTTTTTGAATTACTTTTTCATCCATTAAATGAAAATAAATGTCAAAAGAGAGGGAGGAAGGGCAGAAAAATTTTCACAGAATTTATAAAAAAACCCCTCCCTTTTTCCTAAATGAAAATAATTACAAATTTAAATTCTTGATTTGTCTTTTAATTCTGGACAAATAATTGAATCTGAACTACAAATAAAACAATTTTTTTAAAAATATACAAAGTGATTTAAATTATAAGACCACACACTTTATTAAAAATAATTAATTGAGATAACATTGTATATTATACTTTATGAATAATTATATTGAACAATACAATTATCTTGTTAAAGTTGATTTCAGGGATTTCAAGTAGGGCTTAGGGTTTATAGTATTCATATACCTATATCAAAAAAATACTTACCCAAATTTAATTTGATCTGAGCCAGCTAACAAAGCCTGAACTGTCCACTTGGCAAGCTTGCAGGAATTGTTCTTCAGTTCGTTTGCCAAAACAGCACCTCTTTGAGTGTCCAGTTTTTGACGCCAGTCAATACATCCAGATGACTATATTAAATACAAATACTTATGTCATTAAGTTATAGAAACAATATTAAGAAAATGTAATTTCCATATATAAATATATATGAAAAGTGTAATTACTCCTCTAAAAAAATTAAAAACCTCTTAAAAGAATGCTAATGGTCTCTTTCTCAGCCTCACAAGTGATGTAAGAAAAATTTTTCATAAGTAGAATAACTAAATTGTTACTTTTTAAACATATTGTTTAAGAAATTTTTGTTTTCCCCATTTTTTTTAATAATTTAACAATAATTTAATTTTCTTAAAGAAAAAACATTTATATTTTAATTAGAAATCCTCTTTATGGAATACAAAGATTACAAAAATATATGGTAAAAAAAACTAGTAAAAACTTAGCATCAATAAAAGATTAGGCCAACTATCAAAATCAAATGATAAACAAAAATATAATTAACTAAAAATAAAAATTAAATAATTTAGTTCTTACTGGGGTAATTTCTTATGATTTTATGAAATAATTAATGTTTCTCCACTGATTCATTTAGTTGACAGATAAATTAATTCACAGCAGATTATAGAAAAGTTTCATAATAAACCAAAGAGTAATATCAATTATTCATTTATAATTATGATTTATTAACCCTTGTGCTGCGCATCCCGTGATTTCCTCGGGTATGCAATTTTTCAACTATTTAGCTATGCTCCTATTTTTATGATCTAATTCTATATTTTAAAATAAATGAATGTGAGATTTTATGGCGCAAGAGCCAAATCTGGCTATACTGCACCAAACATTTGTGAAAATCTGTGATCTAGACGGGAAAAGAAAGAAAGGATAAATTGAATGACAAGAAGGAGGGTCGAAAATAGAGAAGGATCACTAGGGTACCCCAGGTTTGTGAGACTCGTATTTACCAAAGATAGTAAACCCCTTGGGAAAAGATCACTAGGGTACCTCGGGATTGTGACACCCGTACTCACCTAAAGAAGGTGAGCCCCTGAGGGATATTTTTAAAATAAAACCACTTTCACAATTTTTTTTTGTATATTTGAAATACGTAATAAAACCATATGCAATTTTTGAACCTACTTTGATAAAATAACTATGCAGCAAGAGGGTTAATCTGTACTAAATAATTATTTTATTTTTGAATTACTTATCAAATCTATATAAGCTATCCCTATACATACTGTTCAAATTTTAGTAAAACTCATTACTTTTTTTTTTTTAAAAAAAAAAGGCAATTTTCATTATTAGTGTGAGTAAACAGCACAGTGGTTTTATATAAGTCTGAGTCTCTCTCTCTCACACATTTCAAAAGTCTGTATTGTCATGAGGTCCACAATAACATTCTTGCACTATATTAAGTAATTCATAACTAGCATCCATAAAATAAGAAATCGTTGCTTTCTAAATAATGCACAATAACTTATTTTTTTTTAAAAAAATAGACTATTAAATTTACTGTAGAGGACAAATGTAATAATTGTCATATAAAAATCAAAGTTTAATAATTTAGAGGTATATCTGCCTATGTTTAGACAAGTTTTCTAAAATGCCATGGTGCGTATGACTTATAATTAATGAAGAACACCAATCAGGAGGAAATTAAATGACAATTTAAATTTATTAAAATGAGGTATTTCAGGTAAAATTTGATGAAAATTATACTGAATTTCAAAACACTACATAAAATTTAAAGTCATATACTTCAATTATTTTTTTTTTTACACAACATAAAGACAGAGAACTAGAACGTAAGATATATTCAAATTTACCAAAAAGTTATGGCTCAATGCACATCTTCTTATAGAAAATTTTATAGAATGCAAGGTGTTTGTAACAATAAACCGTTAAAAAAAACTATTGATGTTAGAGCTAAATACTTAATTCATTGCCTTTATCATACTTTAAATAACACAATTTTGACTAAAAAAAATTATATATGTAAGGATAATTAAATTAGATTAAAAATTAAATTCCCTATCTAGCACCTAACTCATATTTTTCATTTCATCTTCAAGTATCAAACTAATCACCCATTTATTTCTTCCGAACATATGGCCTAGCCAATAAACATGTCTAATTCCAGATTGTTGGATTTAATAGCCCTATATGTCAGCATTAACTTTCAAGTACAGTCATAAAATCCGCGATACGTGCTTTAAGTGCTAACCCACTTAAAACACACCATGGCATGTTTTTTCCTCCCTGCTCTTAGCCTCAGCTACTAATTCTAAAATAAAGACCTTTTTTAAAACTAAGTCTGATTCTGGCTCAAAACATGTCATATATATATAGTCTTCATAAAAGTTTTGATTCTTATTTTACTAAAGTAATGCTTAAAATCAGATCTTTAAAATTCATCTCTTTTATAGCATTGACCTTCCTCTTTATTTATCTTATCAAGTTTTTTCATCTGGCTGTTCGATTTTTTCCTCCTCTACACAAAATTACAAAGATAAAAAAAAAATTGAATTTTTTAGTCAAACACTAAGTCAGAAAAATGTAGGCACAGACACCCTTTAAATTTAAGTTCAAATAGAAGAGTCCACACCTTACATGAGATATATTACAAAAATCAACTTACCCTTGGATCCCATTCATTTAGAGCTTTGATATTGATAAATTGAACATCATTATTAGGGCCTAACATAACAGCATCATGCTCAGTACGAATAACTAAATCTATAGTATCACCAAGTTTCCACATGCGATATCTAGGATGAAAAGTATAAATTAAATAAAAAAATTATGTGTGTAGTATTCCACTAATACAAAATATAATTAATAAAATTTACTGACATTAATTAAAAGTATATTATGGATTCCTCTGCATTTGCATTACTAACACTTGTTTTTTAAAAAAGGAAACTTACAAATAAAATGACATAAAAATTGCTATAACCCCACAACTTAAGGTCTTAAAATTTTCTAGGAAATAAGCTAATTTAAAACTTTTTGGTGTGAGTATAGAGTAATGACAAGTTTATTTAGGAGTCTTTAAAAAGTAAGACACTTTGTTAATTCTAAATCATGTAATTCTACCTATTAGATCTCAAATGGACAAAACTTTGAAATTTTAATTTTTAGAAAAACGTCAAAAACTAAAATTTAAATGATCTGAGATTTTTTTTAACCGAATCAATTTGCAGAACTTGATTTAAAATAAGGATCACTGAATTTACTCTTTGGTTCATTATCTTATATATTTGTTGTTTTCATTATAAACATCACAATTTTCTTTAAAGCATTTTTTTGTGTGACAAAGACACAATAAGTGCATGAAATGAGTTAATTTTGTAAAAAAATATTTGCCTCACAAACTACCTATAAACTCTACACTAGCATGATTTAAAAAGAAAATTATTTTAGGTTTCTATTCAGGTACAAGGGGGAAAGCTTTAAAAATTAATTGGTGATCTCAAAACATTTTAATAAATATGGTATTAGAAATATTTTAACTTTCCATTAATAATCCAATTAAACACATGCATTATTTTGAGCACCTTGAAAATACTTTTCTACACTCATTTAAATAAAAACATTTTCACGTAAAAAATATCATTCTTTAATGTCCTTTAAATTTTTAAAATGCTTATTTAAATAAAAACATTTTCACGTAAAAAATATCATTCTTTAATGTCCTTTAAATTTTTAAAATGCTTTTAGGACAACATCAACCCCTTCTGTCGGATTTTTTTTTCGAATTTCTGGTCCAAAAAAGTCAATTTTTTTTTTGTCAGAAAGCAAGTTTTTTCTAGACTTACGAGTGGTCCAATATATTATATCCCGTCTACTGATCCCCAGTTTTCACTGCAATGCATCCAGATTTAGGCTTAAGAAAATATACTCTGATACTATATTTATTTATATTATTGCTTTGAGGTTAATATTTGAGAAATAAAAGTAACACAAAAAATATGTACATAAAAAAACTATTAAAATTATGTAAAAAATATTTTAGAAAGTGGTTTTCCAACCTTACCTTTAGCAAACAGTTTTACAATCTGCCTTGGACATCAGGATGTAAAAACAACATTCATCACAAAACCTAAATAATTTATTACAGCATTTTTCCTTACATTATAAAAAAATCTTAGTTATGAATGTAAAAAGCATAGTGAATAGTTTTTTACTTCAAATTCTAATAGATATAACGCTGAGTGTGAAATTTTTCAAAGCATGGTACTGCGCAAAGTCCAACATCACACTTCTCACAATACCTCGTTTCTTTTCTTATCTTTTTACTGTCACTGTCTCGTTTCCTGCAACAAATGAAACATTTTCTCGCTGGTTTTTCTTTCTTCTCAGTTGGTGGAATAAATTTCACAAAATGTCTCTCAGTAAGTCGAAGTGGTGTTTTGAGTAAGGGCCTACCTCTTTTGCAGCCCATTGATTCCGAATGGTACTTTATAACCATTTTCATTGACCAAATCTAATCGAAACTGAAGCTGCGATTTAGAGCCACCTATTTTCTTATATAAAACATAAGAATTCCAAATGCATTGATCGAAAATATGAAAAAATATTTTTCGGTAATACTTTTTTTCCATATTTTCTTGGGATGGCATAAGATGCCAAATTTTGGTCAGCACGATCGACACCACCCATAATGTCATTATAGTCTACAACAATCTTCGATTTCAGCTTTTCCTCCCTAGATGATCTCACTGCAATCATCTCTGAATTATGAATAGTTGAAATAAGTGATACATCTTTTTTATCCTTCCATTTCAAAATAAGAGCTTTTCCACGTCAAAATGCTACAGTCTCACCCTTCTTGAGTTTTTTACTTTTCACATAACTAGGAATCTCTTTTTTTATTGAGATTGATCGTCTCATAAGAATCTGTTTTGTACTTGACAAGAGTGTCAGTTAAAATCTGAGAAGAATAATTATCCAGTGTTACACAATATCCCTTATTTAGTAAAGGCTTCATTAGTGTCAAAACCACCTGCATGCATTTAGAAAATTCTGCATCAAAAAGTGTTCCCCTTCCCGTAAAAATTATTGACGACCAAACGTATCCACTTTTAGCTTCACATAACATGTACATCTTTATACCAAATCTTGCCCTTTTCAAATGTAAGTATTGCTTCCAAGAAAGTCTACCTTTATATAAAAGTAGGCTCTCATCAATAGATACATCCTGTTCTAATGTAACTGCATTTTTATTTAGTTCGTTTATTCTTGAATAAATGGGCCAAATTTTAATTAGTCTTGGGTTAGGGTGCATATGAGGATCATAACTTTCATTATTAGAAAAATGGAGGTATTTTTTCAAATAGTAATACCGTCTGTATGACATTAGTTTTCGGAAGAAAGGGGTAAACAATTTTTCATCATTTGACCAATACCACTGTTCAACTGGCTTTTTTACTATGCCCTGCATGATCCAAATACACAATTAAATTCTGACCTCTTCCTTACAAGTTGCACGCCATTCCCGCTGCTTTGAATGCATTTTAGATTTCTGGGAATGAAAGCATTGTTCAGCATATACATTAGTTTCCTCCACTATCAGCTGCAACATAGAATCATCGAAAAAATACTCAAAATATTGAATCAAAGTATCATCACTAAAGTTTACCAATATTCCAGGGCTTTCTGTAAAATCAAAACGAGGAGTAGCAGGACACACTGTTTTTTCTTCTACCCACATCCTCGCTGAGCTTATATCATCATCTTCAGATTCACTAGACTAAGAAAAAATATCATCAGTTGATAAATCAGAACTACCATCTTCCGAATTAGAAATATTAAATTCACTGTCCTCAGACTCACTCTCCGAATCCATCATAAAAGCAATTTTGACGTGTAAAAATTACACTAGTGAGAGCGAATTTATAGAAAGTACAAAATGATTCTGTCTTGGTTCGAGCGGGAAATCTTGCTTGGAAAATTGTGAAAAAAGTAGTACTAGTTGCACTATCTCTTAGCACTATTCCGAAATACAAAAAATAATCGCAGAATTCACTCAGGCGTATGCGTAGCGACCAATTCAATTTCAGTGATGCAATTTTTTTCTTTGTCGCATGACATGCGCCGCCGACTATACAGGCACAAAATTGCCAAACGTATGAGATGCGACGCCGACAGAGAAGGGGTTAAACCTGAATGTCACAAGTTTTAGTTTTTATATAAAGTTTAGGTTAAGCATAATTATATATGAAAATGAACAACCTGAAAGTATGAGAAAATTTCTGAAAAGCAATAACAAAGCTATCTTTACTACTGAACTAATTTCACGATAATCATAAATCTCAATTTTTACCTGTAGATAACTGATGCAACTTCTCCTTCTTCATCAGCTTGAATAAAAGGGTTGACATTTTCAAAAGAATATTTTTCTTCCCCCTACAGAAAAAGAAAGGGATAAAAAATCTATATACATATATTCAGTTAATATCGTAAGCTTGAAAAAGATTTTATTCTTTAACCTGAATCTCCAGAAAACAAAACGACAGATGACTTAATTAAAGGTATAGCCTACTAATTTAATTTTTTTTATAAACAGAACAAGATAAAGTAAAATTTATTTACACAACTATGTTTTTATCGATAAAATCTCTAATCTTAATAATCTGCTATTTAATTCTAAATATAATGAGCACACAAAAGTTATGTATTAAAATCTTTTTAAGGAGGCACTGTTATATTTAAAAACAATGTTTCTGAAAAATCTCATTTATCTTTAACAGAAACTGCTGATTACATACAAAGAAATAGTTAATAATTCAGTTAATAAGTCTCTTTCAATGTCTTGCTTACTAATAATAAAGCCTATAAAAATTATCAATATTCTACTAATAAATTAAAACTTTACAGTAATTTTCATTTTTAAAGGGAAGAATAATAAACCATACCATTTTTAGCACTTGTTGAGAGAAATTGTGGTTAATAAAGGTAGCTTCTAAGGCCAAATTCCTAGGAGAATTAATACTGTTCCCTTCTTCATGAGGTGGTTCAGCAGCCGTTTCATTCACAGTCAATAAATCTGAAAGCAAACATATTAATCATCAGCATATTTCTAATAAATTCAAATTATTAACATTCATTATAAGTATTAATTACAAAGAAAGAAATGAAGAAAATTCCAAGATACATACCAAATTCAGAATCATCTCTTTTATCAAAAAATAATTTGTTGCCTACACGCTGTGAAAAAGAGGAAACATTTCAGTAATTTACAAATGATATAAGCCACATAAAAAAAAATTCAAAAACTATTTACAATATTTTAAAAAATGAGCTTACTTGAACAACAACATCCCAAGAGTAAACAGATCGAGTAGCACACATAAGAGTAGCTATGATTGAATCTGTTGCAAACACAGTTCCTTCAGTTTTTGTAAGCTATAAATAATCAATAAATGAAAGGTATAGATCAATACAAATTTCAGTTTATTTTTGCACCATCGGTCAATTTTGCTGAATTGAAAGACAATGCCAAATGTTGTAATCATTTCCTCACAAGTGCCAAAACAAAATACCACACAATCTTTTTCCACATTAACTAATTGATAAATAAATTATAAAAGATTTAGAAGAGTTAATACTGTATAAAACATGTATCTTTGAAAATAATAAAAGATTAAAAACTACATTATACTATTGGCCAAAATACAATTGCATTCAAAATAATGACAAATGAGAGTCCTTAATGAAGAGGATGCCACAAAAATCCCCCAAAATATGAATCTAAATGATATTATTACAATTTCACAATTTTTCTTGCTTCGCCATTTTGCTAAACCAAGTAGCCTTTTCAGGTACTTATGTGTTAAGACCATACTTTTTGAAATGCTACATTTACTTCTCTAGAAAATATATCCCAAATTTTAAACATAAGAGAAGAATATAATTCTAAAAATCATAAACAATACTATTATCCAACATGCACAAACAAGATTTTGTTGGAACACATACAGATGTATAAATACATTAAATTCTGTAAAAAAAGTTATTTTTGGGCATGTATGAATAAGATTGTGTTTGAAAATGTGCTAGAACATTTTCCTATATTGTGGCACTTGGCAACATTTTTCAATTCAACAAAATTGGTGATTAGTATAATGTGTAAGTACCCAAATTTCAAAAAGAAAAAAAAATCTTTCAAATGTCATACAAGAATGTTTTTCATAGAATGAAGGGGAATTCATAAGTGCAATAAATGTACATTGAATACTTAACTATAGGAATATTGGAAAAGCAATCAGTCATATAAATTAAAACATTACTTATAGCCATATTCTGCCTAAAGATATTATACATATTTGAAATAGATATTTTTAAACATTTGTTGTATTCAAAAATATAAGTCAGTTATGAAAAATATTGGTCTGTCAAACAAAATATGAATTTGTTTCAGATTTTTGTCAACTTTTAAAATGAATTCCTTGATCATTTTTCACAAACTTAACTAATACCAATTAAGCATCAACATAATATTTTAGCTATACATAAATTATTTAAGAGAAAATTTTTTTTGTTCTTTTTCTTGTGCATATCAAAGAGTATAAAATTCAATTAGTGTTTTCCTCTTTCGACAAATTAAATTTCTTACAATTAGCATTGAAATAAAATAAGAAAACCAAGTGCACTTTTCTGGTAATCAGTAAGTACACTTATTACAAATATATTAATTAACCCCTTAACTGCCACTGGCATATATATATCTATTTCATTTAATCTGTGCATTAAGAACCCTTGGCTGTTGCTATGAGTAAAATTATTCCAAAGGTTTCTCAAAGCAAAAAAATTACCTTCAGTGATTTCGAAGGACTTGCTTATCCCCGAGAAAAATTTCATTCGTGCCTTTTCTTTTCCACTAATATGTGCCTATATGAAAAAATGATGGCACTGGGGAGCAAATCATGCAATTTTTAATTGGCAGGGATTATAAAATAATTTCCAATTATACAACAATCACTTCTATTTTTCTTCAAATAGCATCTATTTGAAGGTTTTCCTCATGAGATAAATAAATTGGTAGGGCCTTTATTATTGTCAACCTAATGTAACAGGTTAGTTTTTTAGTGAAACCATAATTTTAAAAAGAAAAAGTTTACCTGTCGAATGATAGGATCATCTGTAGTGGTCACTTTGTGAAAAATTCTATTAATTCTTTGCAGAGGTTTCTCAAGTTTACATGTTACTCTGTCATAAGACTTATCATAGTATTCAACAGCTCCACAACAATATCTATATAAGCAAAACCATATACATTACTTTAAAGCAAAAACAGTACTGATAAAAATTATGAGTAATTACATGATACCATTGACCAATTTTGCCAAGCAAAAAGACATTGCCAATTCAAAAAATGCTGTGATCCATATTATTACTGTGTTTGAACGTGTATGGGAACAGTTTCCATTATTGGCTGCATACACATTCAGTGACATCCATTGATTTGACGAAATTGGTCAACAGTATAATACATAAGTACCAACTTAAGCTACCATAAAATTGAAAATTTAAATTAATTTTTTAAAAAAATTGTCTTATTATATGATATAACAAAGTACTACAAATTATGATTCTCCCCATACATGCTTCAAAAAAGTGGAAGTTTTGTTACAAAAAGTTATGTGAATTTAGATAATGAACTAATATTCTATTGGAAATAATACGTCAATTTTTTTCAATTTTATGATTAAACATTCAAACACAAACATATACATGCATTTATGTGGGTAACACAAATACTCTGGCAAAATAAATAAATTCCTTTCTCACACTTCTCAATCCTTTTTATAAAAGTAAATTAAAAATAATTGAAAATGTTCAATTAAATAAATGTGCAGGCATGTAAGACAAAGAATTTACATTTACAGAAAGCCTTACAGTGTTTAAGTAAAAAGTAGAAATCTAGATAAGTTTATATTTCAATATTAAACTGGCAAACTAAGTTTTAAAAAACAAATAGATCTACAAAACATGACAAAAAAATATAAAACAATTACAGGAAAATCTACTATATTTTTGTTACTTACACATCTCTTGAATCAGCGACATTTGGTAATGAAAGTTTTCCAAGCCTAGGGAAGTCCATTTCTTCAATAACTTGCCATTCTGGTCTAACTGTGACGGATGCATCACGATTTCTTATAGGTGCCTGACCCTTGTTGTCAAACTTATGACGCATCTGCTTTTGCCACTTTCGAACTTGTTGAATGCGGTCTCTACAAGAGCATAGGAAGAGAGATACTTTGTTTACAAACTATAATGCTGCATTAATATTTCTGACAATAGTCTTAACAGATGTGTTTTAACTTTATGATAAAAATTAAAATATTCAATTTAAATTAATTACACATGTTTTATAAATAATAAAGTATTAGTATTACTACTAGCCACAATGCCTATCTTCAGCAATTTAGTTTTGCGCTGACCAGCAGAGCCAGCTTTTTGTAAGAAGTGTTAATTGTGTAAATAACAAATTATGCAAATCTTACTTGCATTTACAAATTACAATGCAATTATGTAGGTCCAAGACTATAATCTGTTTCTTTTAGCTCATTCTATTATTTCACCATGACATTTTAAAATGGAATGAACATACTTCTTTAGGAACTAATTTGATATTGGAGCGCTATGCACCAACTGCTGTTTGGCATGATTAAGGAACTGTGCCAAGCAGTGCTTGTTGTTGAGTTATATGGAATCCAAAATGGCGGCCTAGTTGTAACAAATCGTCAGGGAAATAATTTTAATTTTTTTTTTGTTATAAAGAACAGGAATAGATTGAAAATAACCAATATCAATCAATAATTAATATCGATCTAATATAATATAATATAATTATATTATACATAAAATAATTACATAGGTTGAATAGGAGGACCCACTTTTGGTCGCCAAATTTTTTGTCGCCAAATTTTGAGCGATAAAGGTTACAATATAACCCTTCCATTTCATCGAAAAATTTGGATTTTCAAATCACCTAAAAATGGCAACCCTAAAAATACAACGTTTTTTCGCCTTTTGAATATTTTGACATTTGAACAGGAAATGAAAGTGAGGCTACGACAGGTTTCTTTGTGCTTGACATTAGAATGGTGTATGAAAGCTAATTTAATTGCTTCTCGTTATGAACGAAAGGGAACGGTTGAACGCAACCAGTCGAAAGATAATCGCCACGACGTTGTTCGGAGTGTGAGAAAGGGCACTTGGTTTAAAAGCAAACTTGCTATAATAATTATCTTGCGTTTGACCAGATATTGGTTTGGCAAGAGCATGAATGCGTTCGTGGTGAATGAAAGTTAATAAGAATAGGTCACAAGTTGGTGGATGACAATTTTCATGAATTCCTTTCACAGGTAAGTGCCTTTTAAAATTTTTAAAATGATTGATTTCATGTATTTCTTCAATTTTATATGAAACGCCCCTTTCGTCCTTTTTAAAAATGTAAACCATGTTGTACACACTGGTTTTAGAATGCTTTTAAAATGAATTTCATTGCTTTCTCCGTTTTTCTTTATATAATGATTAATATAATGTATTTAAAACGCCCATTTGCTGATGCGCTTCCCAAGAGTTTTTCGTCATTGACGCCTTTTTGAAAACCTTCAATTTGGCGCTTTTTGGCGAAAAAATATTTCAAAAACAGCAGTGGGTCCTCTAGGATTTTACCAATTACATAATATATATTAAAATTAACAAATAATGAATATCAACAAATAATTGCTGACAACTTACAAAAGTTCAAAAACTGCGAGATTCTTAAAGAATTTCATTGAACAAGGAAAGTTTAAAAATGCATTATTTTATAGTAAAATAAAGTGGAAATGCTTTATTTGCGGTAATAGTTAAAAGCACAGCCCTCATATTCTTTAAAAAAATATATCCTGGTACTCACCAATGATATTAGAAATATCCATATTCAAATATAACACAAAATTCAACAGAAGACTGAAGCAGAGCTTGAAGAATGATTACAATGAAAATGGTTAAATTTTTAAAGAAATTGAATTAAAATCATCTGAAATTAATAGGGCTATCGCGGGGGAGAATTATATATATATATAACTATGATACACGTCATACCCATGGCAACCACATTATCCACGATAAAAATATCAATGCTGTAATGTTATCGCCTATCTTGGTGAACATAAAAAACAACTTGGTGCATAGCACCCCAACATCAAATTAGCACCCTTCTTTAGAAATGTTTGCTCAATATAACATAGAATAGTAGATTTAATATAGCTTAATTAATAACCTGTTATTTTTCACAAACCATCATTTGAGTAATATTTACAATAATCATCAAGAAAAATTTAGTGTTACAAAGTGTCGTAAATTTGAATTGTTCCACACAACATTCAATCAACTTGAATATAAGCAAGGTCATTACACAGTAGTCCTTGGCATATGTAAAAGGTTCTACAACCAGTCTCGGGGAAGAAATTAAATACATAGAATGTGAGATGTTTTATATGAAATGCTTACGCTTTATTTTGACAATGCACAAGAATGATAAACACCCAACATACCTTTCTCTTCCTTTAGCCATTTTTGATAATATCTGCATTTGAGCTAGTTGTGCTTGCTTCATTCGTTCTCTATTACGCATATTTCTTTGCTGAAAAGGAGAGGGGAAAATATAAATGTATTTTTGAAAGCAGAAGTCTACTACAGTAATATTTAACTAAATAAAAATTAAAAATGGTTAATCATGAGCAATAAATTGATTAAGTTACTATTTTTCATCTGTTAGTAAGTTACTGTGCCACCAAATAATTAAGTACACTTTTAATATTAACTGAAAATAAGCTGAGAACATTAACCAAAACTATTTTAACAAAAATAAAATAAATTAAATCAAATTTATTGTATAATTTGTTGAATAAAATTATTTTAAAGAAAAATTTACATTTCTTGATTGAGATTATTTATTTAAATTACATTAGAAGTTAAAAGGTCTAAAACTGATATCAATAACCACAATTAATTACCTGATTCATGCGGAATCGTCCTCTATGATGCATTGGTTTATGAACTCTAGTTGTATCAACCAGTTGGAAAGTAGTTTCATCTTCTTCATGAAAGTAAGCATACTGACTTCCTGCACCAAACTGACTTTGATACTTATCTAATAGGAACAAAACACAATTATTAGTAACATTGGGGCTAATAAGAAATATCCATTTCAAACAGAATCAAGAATGACCGAACAGAGTTTGGTGAGCTTTCTATGTATTTCCATGATTCACTTCATGGTCCCTATACACAATAAATATCATAGAATTTAAATCTCAATTATTACAAAAAATAAAAAAGGGAACTCATTTGATATCGAGGGTAATAGCGCTTCTTGTTGCGAAAATGGAATCCAATATGGCGGCCTTTATTTGAAATACATTGAAATGTATTTCAAATAAAGGATATAGGAAGAGAATGAGAATAACCTAGATCAATCAATAAATAATGAATAATAATATTATGCAATAAAAAGTAACCTGTACTAATAATAGTATTACAAGCAGCATATAACAACTTATATTATTGTATCGTTATTATATATAATATTCATATAGTACGATTTTATAACACTTATTAGAAATAATAATTATATAATATAATTAAATAGTAATCATTAAAAAGAATAATTGTCGAATTGTAAAAAAATTAAAACAATGCATAAGATTACTCGTACTACATAATTATAAATAAACATAAGAAAAGCTATAAATAAACAACAGAAATAGTTATAAATAAATAAGATAATAATTACAAATGAATAAATAATATTAATTATAAATAACAAAATGTGTAATAATAAAATAAATGCTAAAAGAAACAATAATAACGAATATTATATGATTATTACACATAGTAATAATTGCATTTTTTCCATTATGAATAAAATAATTACATAATGTATGTTAAAATTAATTAAGAATATCAATTACAAAGTAGTGAAAGCTTACAATATGAAACTTGCACTGCAAGTTCCTACAACCAATTTCATCGAACAAAGAACGTAAAATAAATGATTTATAGCGATAATTAAAAGCACAATACTTATTCTTTTACGAAAAAAATATTCGAGTACTCCTCATTTTAGAAATATCCACATTTGAAAATTGCACAGAATTAAACAAAGACGCAAACAAGAGAAAAATTACTCTAAAAATGGTTAAATTTTTAAAAAAATCATCTGAAATTAATAGGGTTACAGTGGGAAAAAATGAATAAAAGTTATTTCTAATATACGTTATCCCCATGGCAACCACATCGACATACGATAAAAATATTAAGGTAACCATATTGTAATGTTATCGCCCATCTTGGCGAACATAAACAACTTGGCGCTATTACCCCCGATATCAAATTAGTACCTAAAAAGTATAAATCTGAATGAAAGGTTGAGTCCTAGGAGGACCCACTTTTGAGCGATAAAGGTTACAATATGGTAACCCTTCCATTTCACCCCTAAGATTTGGATTTTTAAATCACCGAAAAAAATGGCAACCCTAAAAAGGGTGAAATGTATTTCGCCTTTTCCTTTTTTAATGTAAAACATTTATTACCAACGGTTTTCAGGCGTCCCTGACGCCATTCCAGAAACTCCGTTCATTTCATGATTTTTGAACTTTTTGTACCCCCCATACTTTCAGAAACCAACCGTTGCTCTTTGCCCATTTCGCCCCCGCCTCTGACACATACCGTTTTCAAGAGTTTTTCGTCTTTGACGCCATTTTGAAAAACTCGTGTTTCTCAATTTGGCGCTATTTGGCGAAAAAAATTTGGCGCTAAAACACCAGTGGGTCCTCCTAGGATTTTACCTAAATCGGAATAAAAAAATATTAGATAATCTTTATGCACTTTTCTATGGATTACAATGACTTCAAGTGGTTAGTAAATTGAAATATTTATATACATCTAGCATTATAACAAAGCACCACAATTGTATGCATATTTGGACTCAGGAGTTAACATGATAATCATGTCTTTCTTAGAGAAACTTAAAAAAAAAATGTTATTAGTTCATTTGTCTTCAGAGACAAATTACAATTTTCCATGTATGCATTTTTTAAATATATACTAACTTATTCTGCACTATGCTCTCTTTAATGAATATTCAAGTCTCCGGTTCACACCTAGGAGAGCCCCCACCCTTGGCGCGAATTACTTTGGTTGGCGATAATTTCGCCGTCATGGTAACCTTGCTTTTAAATACAACATATGGCAACCCTAACTTTTTCTAGAATTTTCGTCATTTGTGGGCGCGCATTTCAAATTTCATTTTGTTGTTGGGCACCGGGTTGAAAGTATGGCTGCGCTTGTCAGTGAATACACGTTAGAATTTTTTACGTTATTGGATGCTAGAGGCAAGAAAGAATTGATTGAATGGTGTATGAAAGAAGGATTAATTGCTTCAAGTTATGAATGTCCTAAATGTAATGAGCAAATGGGATTAAATGAACGAAAGAGTGTTGTTTTGGATGGATTTGAATGGAGATGTCGAAAAAAAGGTGTGAATACGCATGATGTTTGCAGAAGTATAAGAAAGAATTCGTGGTTTTCCAATAGTAAGTTAATCGGCAATAAAACGTTTTCTCCGTAATCACACCAGCCACGCAGAAGGCATGTTCGACCATTACCTCGCTGAGTATTTATGGCGGCGCTCTCGCGATCACTCACTCAGCGACGAGACTTTCGAGAATTTTTTAAAAGCAGTTGTTACACTTTACCCTCCACTTGGGAAGGATCAACAATAAGAAAGTAAGTGCTGTTGTTATATTTTTTATCTTAAATGTTAAATTTCTGTATTGTTTACATATATTTTCATTGCGCATCCATCTTATACTGCTATATTTACTTGTCACCGTTGTCGGGTTTGCTTGGCGCCATTTCGTTTTCGCTTAGCGCCTTTTCCGGTTTGGCGCCAAGGGTGGGGGCTCTCCTAGGAGTTTACCAAGTCTCCTAGCTAGATTTATAATAACTCATTTACTTTTTCATAATGCATGATTCAATACATTTATTTAATATTTTTATGCCAATAGGATAATAATAAGATAGGGTTCCTAAAAAAGGAATGGTTATATGATGAAGTTTATTCATGCACTGTCAATGAATCTTTTCTAACTGCTCAACTTCTAACTAAAAATTTAACAAAATATGCTTAGCCATGATAAATAATATACAGAAAACCAGACTAAACTATAACAAATGAAAATATAGGGGCGCAAACTATAAAATCATAAAGACAAAACACAACAACAAACAAATATAAAAAGCTTACGGATCAACAAGGTATATAATAATTACTACACTTAAAATGTTTGAAAAGAAAAATAATCTTAAAATTTACAATGAAATAATGCAAAGTATTTAATGCTACCCATTCAGTATAATGGTTAGTGATGCTGACTGCTGTGCCATAGGGCTGGATTCGAATCCTGAAGATGGCATGGATGCTTGTAAATATATAGTGCCTTTGCAGCATTAACCTATATAACCATTGAGCTGCAAGTCCTCTCATGTGGTTGGTGGAAGGGTATGAAAGATGGGAGGTCCATGACCCCCAGGGTGTTTTCCCTCAAATTTGGGGTTGAATTTGAGCCATATCATACTGCCACCTGTATGGTGCTCAAAGCTGCGGCTAATGACAGGCACACAGTTTAACCCTTTGCCATGATGAATTTCGTGGGCGATCTGGTCTTTGCCAATCAGGTGGCATTAGTAACAACAACAAAGCATTCAATTTCAATGAAAATTCCTTATTTAATACAATGAAATATCGTTTGACCAAAATTTCAAAAAATCTAGAAGATGGAATCAAAATATAATTTATTTTGTTTTTATCTTGTGCAAATACATGAATTAAATTAAAAAAACAAAAATTGATGATTATGGAAAATAGAAAATTCACAATGAACATGAGCCTACATAAAAGTGATTTTCAATCAATTTAAGCTTGAATTTAAGAATGTAGAAAAGGCAGAAAAATAAACTCACTAGCATAACGTCGGTCTTGATAAGTATTTCCAGTCCAATCAGCTACCTAAGAAATAAAAAAGAATATTCATCATATCTACAATACTATGATGGATACTTAATTTGATGCATTACTATTATGTTTCGCTTTTGAAGAATTAACACTTAATCAGATAAAAGCAATTTGTTTGTTAAACTAACATTTGCCCTATAAATAAGGTTTATGTTGATGGGATGTTAAAATCAACAAGACTAATATAAAAATTGTAAATTAGGCTTCACAGTACCTTTCCCAGCCGATCATTTTTTGAAAATTGCTGATACGGCATATCTTTGAATTGATCAGGGAGCGAACAAGGCCCCCAGCCATTTGGATTGTCTTGTATTACTGGTGGTTCGAAATGATAAGTAGTTTCAGTCATTTCGTTCTTGTGGAATGACTTTCTATAACATATGCTCAAAACAGATAGACTGTTACAGTACTGAAAACCATGCAACAAGCCGTACGTTGCCAACTCGTAGATTCTGAATGAACTGGATTTACAGAGTTACAAATACAGTTCACAGAAAAATAAGTTCAAATTAATTTAATTTTAAAACAGAAATATACAAAGAAACATATATTTTATATGGATTTTAAAGAGTTGATCAGTGGTTCTTTTGAAATAAATACAATAATTTTTAAGAATTATAGGAATTTATAATAGTTAATACTCAATAATAGAACACTAATAAGTAAGATATCTACGTTAAATAATATTAAAATTCAAGAAACATTTGCAAAAAATGTTGCAAAAATTTTTAATGACTAAAATATAAATATTAAAAATCTAATTAATAAAGAAGAATACTAATATTTCGTGTTAAACGGGTACACAATTGGATTGTGGGTAATGTCAACAATTCATTTTCTTAATATACACATTACGATCACGATCACTTAAAGCGGTGTGGGTCTTTAGGTAGCCATTTTTTTTCCTATAAATTTTATTTCCGCACGTTGTTTACAAAAATTAAATCCCCGTAGTTATGTCCGGTACCGCTACTAATGATAATGACGCTTGGGCGTTATTATCTTTAAAATCTGCCCCGTCCAGTCCGTCAAAAGTTGTATGGAGTCCGGAACCAAATGCAGCCGCTATCGCCAGATTAGAAGGAAGGGAATTCGAGTATATGATCAGACAGAACCGAATTAGTATAGGCAGAAATAGTAGTCGGGGTGAAGTAGATGTAAACATGGGACATTCTAGTTTTATTTCAAGAAAACACTTGGAAATATATTTCGAAAGTCCATGCTTCTTCATGATCTGCAATGGAAAGAATGGAGTATTTGTGGATGGTGTGTTCCAGCGGAGAGGGGCCCCTCCGTTACAGTTACCCAGAACGTGAGTTTCTGTTTCGTTATTTATATCAAAAATGTAATGTATTTATTTAAAAATGTTTCATTATTTATCATATATGTAAAATGAAACGATAAATAAGAATACCGGTCGTAATTTTGTAAAGAAATTTTAATTTAATACTTTGTGTTATTGTAAAATTTTTTAATTTAGAATTAATCAATTACTGGTATGCTTGTATTTTAGTATAAAGTGAGATTTTTAATAAATCATTTGTGGATCATGTTTAATTTTCACTGTTTAGTAATTTAATTGAATGTTAAATTACATGTTTCATTTTTCCATTTCCAAAGATAATGAAACTTATTTGTTGTTAGGCAATAAGAGAAATTAAAGAATTATTAAAATTAGAAATAATTTATTAGATGGCAGTATTTTACTTATCATTATAGAGTTGCTCCTCAAAATTTAAATTCATCATTTAAAGTTTAAAATTAGGCATTAAAAGGTTTATTTTGTAGGAATAAAGTTTTTTGTTTTTTTATTTCTGTTAAATCATCTATAACTTTTTGTATTGTATCTTGGTTATGGGTTAGACATTTGCTCCTAATTAATTTAGCCTGTTCCAATTTCTACTGCCGTGTAGGGCAGCGATGCACGTTAAATCTGTCGAGAGCTGAAACGTCCTCCCGTTGGTGTGGTGTGGTAGTTAGGAGAGGGGGGTGCCAGCTCAGGTGTCGTCCACGTCACTTGACCATGGTTCAAAATTACGTGGTCCGTCGCCAAAAGCCCTCGTGTAGCTGAACAGTGCGACGTTAATATTAACTCACTCACTCCAATTTCTACTTGTTGAAATTATATCATTTTAGAATAGCTTAATGTACAGGTATTTCATTGTCAAAATGTTATGAAGTCGTAGCAAATTTTTCATGTAACATTCTATAAGAAATGATTAAATGAATATTTGTTTAAATTGGAATAAATGAATTAATCCATGTCATATTAAATGTATCATAGGAAGCCTTAAATATAATTAAGCTGCAGAGGTATAAATAAGTTTAACCTTAAAAACTTCTATTCACTGTAAAAATATGCTAAATTAAACCAATTGAAAAATGATTAAGTGATTGTATGTTATTATTTAAATACAATTCAGTTGTAAAGCATATAAAATCCTGAGTCTCTCTATATAGCTAGCTGTCTTTGAAAGTTATAAATTTTAATATGTATTATCTCTTGAAAACTCTGATTATATTTTATATAAATTTTTAACTACCCTTTGGAATTTATGTTGTTACTTTTAAAAATCATTATATAGTCGAATGAATTTTAACAAAGTTGGAAGGTAAAATTAAATAAACATTTCTTAAATATTTATCTGTCTAATTATTAAATATTTGTTTTGGATAATTAGTTAAATTTTGAGGATTATTTCTCAAAACCCAATGTAAAAAGTTTTGAGATTATTAATTAAAAAGAATTAATGAAATATTTCTCGCATGAAGTTCTGAGATGCATATGATATGATGTTTAAATTGTTGAAATTTTTTCATCAACTAGTATATTTTTAGTAAATGCACTAATAAAATAGAAGTAGATTTTTACTATTCCAATGAAAAGAAGTTAGTTATTTAGTTTTTATTTAGTTTTTTTCACAAAAGATGTATTTTTTTTTTACATGTGTCCAAAAGAATTATTACATTATTGAATTTTAGTGTATGTATAAAATTCTATTGACTCTTTCTGCCAAAACAGAAAAATGTTGTTTAACAATACAATATTCTACCAATATTGCATTTCACTTGATACAAGTTTGAATAGAATTGCATAGATTTTCATGATGAACAGGATTTTATATATGACCGAAATTTTATTCATGTTATAAGAATGCATTTATTTTATTATTTAATATGAAATTTGTTGATCACATACATTATTATAAATACAAATTTTCTGATTTTGATAGTTTAAGTAAAAATTTAAAGGAATTTGATGATAGTCAACAATTTATTGATGACATTGTTTTCATGATATGAATCAAATTGATTATACACACACTTTACATATTTATCTCTTAGGTGTAACAAAATAAGATAAAATACTAATTCACTATTGCTTTATTCCTTGATAAGGAGTATATGGTGCAAGCAATGTATACACATTCTGGAAACAAGGTCAAATTAAAATTTGAAGATTTAAGGTTATAAAATAATTCTTCCTTACCACTTTGCTTTACATACCTTTGATTTTTCACCATTATTGAAATAGCTAGAATTAATTATATTAGCTCTCCTATTCAATACAAGCAATATTTTATTTGATGATAAAACAATCATAATCTGTAATTTTTCTGAAATTTGCTTTTGCAATTATAGAGAACTCAGTTTTAAATAATAAAATATTATCGTATTACTTCTCCTTATTATTTAAGAGTCTTGTATATTCTTTCCTGATATAATTTGCTGTTCTGAAAAGTTTTTGTAGCATTTTTAATTTGTTGGTAATTTGAAAACAGTAAGCATCCTTTCGAGAGAGGGACATTCCCCCCTTCCTTTTTTAAATTTCCAATTCGAAAAATGTTCTTCTCACATTATGGTACTAAAGTAGTTAATTTTATGTAATGAAGTGTGTGTGTTTAAATGGTTGAACAGAGTTGAGAGGAGGATATAAATTTACTTGGTTTCACATTCAACAAAATTGTGTTTTACTTAAGTAGGTGTCTTTTTCATAGGTGTTAGCCTGCAGTAGTCTAGTTCTCAAAATCACAGACTTATGGTTGGCATGTCATTAGTTTGAGCCTTGTGTCCTTGAAGACCTGCCGTGCCGAGGGGGCCAGCAGCGCGTTAAATCTGTTAAAGCTCAAACGTCCTCCCATTGGTGGGGTGTGGAACTTAGGAGAGGGGGTGCCAGCTCAAGTATCATCGTCATCACTTGCCTGTGGTCCAAAATTATGAGGTCCGTTGCCAATAACCCTCTTGCAACTTTATAGTGTAACATTAATATAACTCTCACTCTCCCTATTTTTTTATCGTAGATGTTTTCCTTATTATTATCTTGGAGCACTGAATTCTGTTAAATATTGCATTATATATGTATTTTTTGGCATTGCAAATGTATATTTCCTTTGATTTGTAGTAAAGCTTTTAATATTTGAAAAATATTTAATATCATATAAGCTTACACAGCTTGCATCAATTTCTTTGGATTAACTTTTATATAATTTTGTTATTAAGTGCTGTTTTAGATCATTTCCAGTATATAATCTTAATTCATCCAAGGTAATGTTACTAAGTGACACCCTGTTCCATACATTGAATTATTTTGCTTTCCTTATGTGATTCTAGGTGTAATCAAATAAGTAGTTATAGTGCTTTTTTAAAAATTATTGATCACTCATGTACATTTTAAAATAGATTTGGACCATGGATTTATTCTTAAAACTAAAAATTTGTTTTTTCTTATGGACATCAATAATACATTTTAAAAAATGAAGCAAAAGATGAATGGGAAACAGCAATGGATTACTGTTATGAAACTACATTATTAAAAAAAAAAAAAAACAAGTAGATGAAAGAGAAAGTGCAGTGGTGTAATCTTAATTAAGAATTCCTTGGTATATGGGTGGAATTTGGAACCCCCAAACCCCACTCTTGTAAATGCCACTGATGAAAAAATCACTTTATCAAAAAAATACGGTATAGATAGAAATGGGTATAAATTATTTTGTATACTCAATTAATTTTGAATGTTTCTCCTGTGAAAAGTAATATACCATATTTACTCAAATCGAAGCCGCACTATTTTTCCAGTGTTAATGCTACTGAAAATCGGGTGCGGCTTAGAATCAAAAGCAAAGCATTTTGTAGAATGGGGAAATTGAGTTTTTCCACTCCTTTCAAAAGGAAAAACGTAACCGTTCATTCTGGCCACTTTTATCCATAAATTTTCCCATTCTGCAGTTTATTTTCAGTATTCAGTCTACCCTAAACATCGTTATTTGCTCCTATTTAGAAATTCTTTTGTATACGCTTTCTTTTATCCACCTAAACATCAAAGACATCGATAATAGCATTAAGTCGAGTTCACTATGACGCAAGAATGGAAAGGAAGGCAATTTTATATGGGGGAAAAAAAACTGAAACAGAGCAGTGACCATTGAAAATTTGACACGGATGAAACAAATATACGTCGATGGTGTAAACAGAATATTATTTGTGCTTGCAAATGTTCAACAGTCTTTGATAATTCTTTTCCATTCTTCAAAAAAAAAAAAAAAAAAAATTCATTGAAAAAAATGTTGCGTAACAAATACCATTGTACACCATGTGGGAAATTGGTGATGCCGACTCCCAATTCCTAAGTCAGCTGTGACAATGGGAGCGACGAATAAACGTGATACTGATGGTTAGAATAATTATAGGTTCATGGAAGTGTTTTTAATACTGGAAAAATAAATATATTATTAACTTATTATTTCTCATCAAAATTTTCTTTTAAAAAATAAGTATCGGATATTGATGAAACTTTTACACATTTTTTTAAAAAATGTTTTCTCAAAATCGGGTAGAAAATTCGGGGGGGCTTAGATTCGAGTAAATACGGCAATTCCAAATTTTATTTTTAAGATCTTTTTCTTGAGATGTTTTTAATTATTATCCCCCATTCTGTTTCATGATTCATAATCAAACTGAAGTTACGAAGTGAAGTAAAATATTTTTGAGTTTGCTCATGAACACTTGTGTAGCTAGTTCTGCGTAGGCCCTGTATCAAAATTTCTTCTGGCCCCTGTATAGGTATGAAATCCCTGTTAGTGAGACTGTAGTTACACATATTGGGGCCTCTGTAGCTCGGGGGCCCCGTATCATTGATACGGCTAATACGGCGGTAGCTACGCCCCTGCTCATGAACTATCTATACATTCCTAATCTTTTGAAATTCTGTGATGTCACCTTTGAACTTTTTGATTTATAAAATCTGTTATTTTGATTTTTACAAGCTCCTGTTTATCTTGAATTAGTTCTATTAAACTAAATTGCAAAAGTAAAAAGAATACATTATTTATGTCTTGATTTTTTTTTTAAAAAAATATTATATCTGCTATCATTATAGACTATTATCTTTTAGATCAAGTCATTAGAGAAAAGAAAGTCTAAAGGCTTATTTTTAGGGAAACAATGTTTTAATGATTATTTATAAGGTATTTTGATTTATTCTGTGTTAAGTTAAGCTAAATCTATAATTGAGAAAATCGTTCATTTGTAATGACTAACTCATTATAATAGTGAAGAATTGTAAATTTTTTGTAATTTAAAAAATGTCTAATTTTTTCAAATTTGTATTTTACGGGAAATTATGTGGAAAATTTTCTTATGAATTTCTTCACAGCTGGAATTCGAACAGATTATTCTTAAACTACATAAGCTTAGCGATATTCCCCCAAAAATTGACTTGTGATACAATTAGTTTCCTTGAATTTCTTTCTTAACTAGTCATTTTTAGATAATCAGAATAGTTTGACCATGTTACTACTATTGCAAATAACAGCTGCAAATAAAAATATATCTTTGAAACACTTGTTTGTCTTCTAATTTTGTTGTTCCAAGAAACCTATATACCTGTATTTCTTAAAACGTTTACGTTTCAATGAAAATACGTTTCTTATATATATATATATATATATATATATATATATATATATATATATATATATATATATATATATATATATATATATATATATATATATATATATTTAACTTCTCACAGCTAACAATGCCTTCTTTGCATTGTTTAAAGAGATTATTTCTAAACCATTTGCAATTAAAAACAATGCTATTTTAAATTTCATAATTTTATTGAATTATAAGTTTCTTCTTTTAATGAAATTGGAAACTATATTTGAAGAGTTGCTTCATGTGCTCTTTGAATCCAAAAGAAAAAAAAATTGTAATATCAACACTTATTCTTATTTTGTATGTAAACAAACAGCTAACGTACGATAAAAATGTATTTCATATTTTGTTGAAAAAGTATTTTTTCCCCTTCCAAATCTTTCAACTATAATGTTTTTTAATACGAGATAAAAAGTAAAAAAACAAACAAACATTTAAATCATATTAAAAAGACCCACCTTATTATATTTTATATTTTTGTTTAAGTATTATGTAATGATATTAATTAAAGCGCATCGGCTAACTTATTTGTCAGCTGTAAAAATATTTTTGTCGGAATGATACTTGTGGTAAATAACTCCCCCTCTCCCACCGCTTCTTTTCCAAACTCATTTAAAGCATTGTTCTACTATGTTTGTTTTAAAATACATTCGTTCTTTTTCCCTACGGAATTAGTGTTAAACAACGGTTGCCAATTAATATGTTTTGAGATTAATTGGAATCTTTTAAATGAACAGGTGGAATATTTGCCTACGTGTGAACAATCGTCTGCTATTTTGAGTTCCCGTTCTTTTGTTACAAATAGTTTGCTGTATGTAGGAATAAATTCAATTTATGTGCTATAGATAATTAGATTGTTTGTGTATTTTTCTGCGTATTCTTTATTTCATTCGCAAGGTTAATGGCAACAGCGATAAACATGAGAATGAAGTTGAGATTTAAATGTGAACAACTTGTTTGAAAAACAAAATTACTGCGAACTATGTGCTTTACGTCTGAGTGTGAATAAATATACATTGTGCGACATTTTGATCTTGACAAGTTTTCGATAACACTATTTTGTTTCTCTCAGCATGAAATCAAATCATGTTTAAATCTCATGCAATGGAAGTAAACTTGGTATACGTAAATGAGTAAAAAAGTTTTGCTTTAGTAATGAAGGTTTAGAAGAGAGCTTTTTGTCAGCTAGAGCTCATTGAAACATTTTTTCGAACGCCTTAAAATGGCGCTTTAAAATGTTTTGTGGATTTAGTAGGGGTAGGTGGATATACATATTTTATCGTAACAAAACTATTTATATTGGGCTAAATTTGAAAAAAATTCCGATTCTAGTCTGTTATGTTCAGACGTGTGTCACACTTACTCTGCATTACCTTACCTCGTCGCTTTCTTCAAAATCATTATGTGGCCACAGTAGTCTAGTGGTTAAGACTATGGATTCGTGGCTGGCGTGTCATGAGTTTGAGCCCAATGCTGCTGAAGACCTGCACTGTGTGGGGATAGTTGCTCATTAAATCTGTCGAAGTTTCCGTTGGTGTGGTGTGGAAGTTAGGAGAGGGGTGCGTCAGCTGAGGAGTCGTCCTCGTCACTTGACTGTGTTTCAAAATTACGAATCTCGTCAGTTTCCCTCGTGCAGTTTTATAGTGCGACGTTATAAAAACTTGCTCAAAATCATGTCAATTAGCTCCATACAGAGCAATTTTAATTTCAACCTAGTCATAAAATATGCGTCTCTTATGATTGAAATAATTCCTTGGAAATAGTTTTAAATGAATCATTGTGATGGCTGGCTTTGAAATGGTAATTAAAATAAAGTTTGGTTTTATTTTAAAGAGTCGTAGTCTTGATTTTTTTTTTCTGTTATTTGACTCCATATGTTCGCATCACATCATGTGAAGCAGATGCAATGCAAAAAAGGCTTGCAGAATCACGCGTTTGAAACATTATTCCAAATAAATTCTTAAACATTAACCAAACATCACCGTGTGAAATATAGACAGTACTGTTTTACACGTTGTTAGACAAAGCTTACAAATACTGCTGTACTTGCTCCCCTGTGTTAAACGTGAGAAATTTCAAGATATTTTATATACCAGTGGCCTGTCCTCGACCATAACTCAAAATTACGTTTTTATTTCTTTTATAATTACGCGCATTTCCTAATTTTAACCCAATGTTAATTGTAAAGGCAAACATTAAAATAGATGCTTTGAGGAGGGGGGAGGGACGAACGAGCTTTTTTTATGATTGATAAATAATAGTCAAACTAAAACTTTTTTGGAATTTTAATATTATTTAATGTTAGAGTGTTAAAAATTTAGGGCAATAAGTTTATCTACATTTTTTTGTCTAAATACTTTATCCAAATTCTTTCATTCAACATACCACAAGAATTCTTGCAACGTTCTGCATACAGAGCTTGTGTCCTCTGCCCGAAAACACTGCATTCATTCATAATCGTAGGTTAGCTGACCCTGCTCTGGATCTACTGGCTATGAGTTGAATCGATTCTCATATCCATGTCTGTTTACTTTTTAGTGTAATCCGGTTATGGTAATGGAAGAGTGTCATGGTGTATTTTGTAACAAGTTGCCTTTTAATTGTACCCGATTCCATTTTGATATCGTTTTCACCATTGTTGATGCTTCGGTCGTACAGGATTGATTTTCAGAACGTGATACGCTTAATCTCTTACGGAGCTTTAGGTGTATTGAATTGTGACACAATTCTTAAAAATATTTAATGCATCGAATGGTGAAGTTACGAAAAATAGCTAAGTTCTATGTAAGGGGAAAAAATTTACAATTTTAGGTTAAAATTAAGAAAATAAATTCGCAAATATCGTCTGTATATTTTTAAGAATATGAAACCAGAAAATTTTTGTGTGACTGTTGAAAAGTATAAAGATGAAATATAATTCCTGGTATAAAAACACTTCTTCAATGACTCGACAGCACTTGGTGGGCCCTGGCCTTCTTCAGGCATCTCTACGTTTGGCAACTGTTTTCTAATTTTCAACCTTTAAAATTTTAAAGTCATTGTCAACACAGTCAATCCATCTTAACGGGGTCTGCCCCGAGGTCTATATCCCATGGGCTTTGCCAGAAAGATTTTCTTGCAGCAAAAATCTTCATTCGTTCTAGCCAGATGACTAGACCATTTTACGCTCTGTAATTTGTATCAGGTTGTTTGTAAAGTTTTAAGTTAGATCTTCTCCTCCGTGATCCATTCACTTGGACCCCATCAAGAATGCACCCTAAGATCTTTCTCTCAAAAATTCCCAAAGCTTCCTCATCACATAAAGTCATTGGTTCAATATCAGAAAGAAAAAACACTTTTCAGAAACTTAAAAATGACTAAAATATATTTCCAACGATAAAAAAATAAGCTAAAAAACGTTTAGAATTTTACTTTAAAAAAAATTACATTTTTACCATTGAATGACGACAATTTTTAATAATTTCAATGTTGTATCAGCTAAGCATTGAAATATTCATCAAGCCTTGACTATTATTAAAACAAAATACTGTGTAATTCTTAAAAATCAAATACCAATAATTTATACTAGAATGGAATATATTATTTGTATCAGGTTGTTTGTAAATTTTGTAAAGTTCTAAGTTAGATCTTCTCCATGATCCATTCACTTGGATCCCACCAAGAATGCACCGTAAGATCTTTCTCTCAAAAATTCCCAAAGCTTCCTCATCACGTCAAGTCATTTGCCAAGTCTGATGTATACGTCAGGTCAGATCTTATAGGACTTTTGTAAAGAAGTAATGGAACTAGAGTTTGATATCGGGGGTAATGGCGCCAAGCGCTGCTTGTTGAATTGTTTTGAAATACATTGAAATGTATTTCAAATAAAAGATATAGGAAGAGATTGAGAATAACCTAGATCAATCAATAAATTATGAATATCAATAATTATGTAATAAAAAGTAACTTGTATTAATAATAGTATTATAAGCAGCGCGCATATAATCTTTATATATAAAAATCTTCTGTGCGTGTGTTTGTCACTAAACTCCTCCTAAACGGCTGGACCGATTTCGATGAAACTTTTTGTGTGGGTTCAAGTAAATTCGAGAATGGTTTAGATTCACAATTCGGTCCGATATCGCAATTAGTTAAAAAGATATGAATTAAAAACACTCAAAAAAATACAACTCAACCTTCACTTGCATTGTTGTAACAACGCTATTGTTATAAAGTATAAAAAATTTTTTTAATCAATTCCTACTTAGATCAACCAAGAAAAAATTTATTTTAGCTACTTTTTATTAAATAGTTGCAATTAATATAAATATGTATATACATATGACAGAATCACAACATTAAGTGGTAATTAATTTTTATTAATTATCATTAAAGTATCGTTTTGTCATCCGAAACAATCGTGTATATAAAATTTCCTTTCAAATGAATGCTTTAACACGTGAGAAAAAAACCTTTTCAAATTTTGACATAAGTCGCCAACGTGGCTGTATTTGTAATTTTTTTAATAATTAGTTTTAATTAATTTTTATTAATTATAATTAAATTATTGTATTGTCATCCAAAATAATCATGTACATTACATTTCAGCTCAATTGAGCGCATTAAAATGTATTTTATTAACGATTGAAAATTCCACCAAGATAAATAAACAAACAAATAAAATATGTATAGAGATCGTGAGCTAATAGTAGGAATTGAAAAAGACGTAAGGTGGCGTCGAAAACTGATTTTCAGCCAAACTGGCCAAACCCGGTCTTTATTGTTACGAAAATGCAGGCGATTCACGCTTTTTAGCGTTTTTAATTAATATCTTTTCAATTAGAATAGGCAATGGCATTAGAATAAATTAAGTTTATGTACAATTTAATAAATATACCTGTTATAAAAAAATAGTTTGAGTCTCAACTTTTTCACCTTTAATTAAAACAAGTTTAAGTTTTTATTCACACAGCCTTTACATTTGACTTCGCTCATAGTATACACATACTCACACGCTATCGATTGATTGAATTGTGATAACCGTACATGTGTAATGACGTTACACATTGTAACAACTTTTTAATACAAATTTTACTCAAAAAGGTCCAGATTGTTAAAGCTTATTCATAAAAATTTGGAATTTTTGAATTTAAGATGTGTGTACAGGACAACGTCCGTGGGGTCCTCTAGTAATCTTATATTATTTATCATAATTATGTATAATATTTCATATAGTACGATTTAATAACAGCTATTAGAAATAATAATCATGTAATATAATTTAATAGTAATTATAAATAAAAAAAGAATAATCGTGGAATTGTAAAAAAAATAAAAGTAATGCATAAGATTACTCGTATTACATAATTATAAATAAATAACATAAAAATAGCTATAAATAAATAATAATTATAAATAAATAACAATAATTATAAATAAATAACAATAATTATGAATAAATAACGATAGTAATCATAAATAACAATATTTATTATAAAAAAACAAAATATGTGTAATAATATTTATAAATAAATGTTTAAAGAAAAAATTATAAATAACGAATATTATATAATTATTACACATAGTAATAGCATTTTTGTATTACATTATGAATAAAATAATTACATAATGTATGTTAAAATTAAGAATATCAATTACAAAGTAGTGAAAGCTTACAATATGAAACTTGCTCTGCAAGTTCCTTCAACGAATTTCATCGAACAAAGAACGTAAAATAAAACGAAAATAAACAATTTATAGCGATAATTAAAAGCACAACACTTAACTCTTTTACGAAAAAAATATTCGAGTACCCACTCATTTTAGAAATATCCACATTCGAAAATTGCACAGAATTAAACAAAAGACGCAAACAATGGAAAAATTACACTGAAAATGGTTACATTTTTACAGAAATCAATTAAAATCGTCTGAAATTAATAGGGTTACAGCGGGAAAAAACCAATAAAAGTTATTTCTAATATACGTTATCCCCATGGCAACCACATCGACAGACGATAAAAATATAAAGGTAACCATATTGTAATGTTATCGCCCATCTTGGCGAACATAAACAACTTGGCGCTATAACCCCCGATATCAAACTAGCACCATTTATATATATAATCTTGTTGAAATTTTTAATCGTTAATAAAATACTTTCTATTCATCCATTCAAATTCAAATACATTTTTTAAACTTGTAGTGAATGACATTTGATGTTAATACAGTTTTTTCAACTATTAATGCATTAGTTAAACTTAATGAATAAACAGTAACAAACAAAAATAATAGTCCAACACCATATATAAAAAGGAAAATCGGTCGTTGTCCCTGTAGCGTAATGAATAGCGCGTTGGACTTCTAATCCAAAGGTCGTGGGTTCGAATCCCTCCTGGGATGGCCTAATCTCTGAGAATGGGATTTATGAATGAATAAATAGAAACAAACTGAAATAATAGTGCAACACCATGTTATAGAAAGGAAAATGGAAAATAGCTTTCTGTTTTGCCACTTAATATTGTGATTTAGTCATATGTATATACACATTTATATTAATCGTAACTATTTAATAAAAAGTAACTAAAATAAAAATTTTCTTTGTTGACCTAAGTAGGAATTAACTAATTTTTTTTTTTCATATTACATGTTACTTTACAGTCACACTTTAAACTTACCATTTGTAAGTATCAAAATAAAAAAGCCAAGGTAGCCTAGTGGTCATGGTCACGGGTGGCTTGTGTGTCATGAGTTCGAGCCGTAATGGCACTGAAGACCAGCCTTGTAGAAAGGCTGATAATGCACGTTAAATCTGTTGTTAATTACGCCAACTGATTGTCAGTAACATATCAGATCAAGGCCCGCGAAATTCATCACAGCAAAGGGCTACTTATACGCTTGTCGTTAACCGTAGCTTTGACCATACAGGTGACAGTGCGATTTGGCTGAGGGAGAACACCCTGAGGGTGGTCAGGAGCCTTCCACGAGAGGACTTGCGGCTCGACGGCTATTTAGAGTACCCCCATGCCACGAATGCTCTATACATTTACAAACGTCCATGTCTTCTGCGGGATTTAGACCCAATGGCACAGCAGTCAGCGTTACTAACCACTATACCGGATGTGCGGCACATTAAATCTGTAGAGGCCCCAAGTCCATCCGTAGGGCGTGCAATAGAATTCGGAGAGGGGAATTCCAGGTCAAGTGTCCGCGTCATTTGACCATGATCAAAAATTACGAGGTCCATCGCCAATAGCCCTCGTGTTTTATGATGTGACGTTAATAAATACTCACTCACTAACAAAATGAAATCAGTACACATTTTTACAATGATTCCTTCTTTCCTTTTTAATTGCATGTACCGAGATGATAGAAATTTTTTTCTTTTTGTATTATACAAATGGTGTAGTTATTGTGGAAATCCCAAAGGACAATTTAATTGTGAGTGACATGAAGTTGTATAGGAAGCTGAAATGCTATCGTGGTTCGAAGTTTTATTTCTCTTTGTCACTTTTTGGCTCTTTATAATTTACAGTGTTAAAACTTAGAATAGAATTTTGAGCAGAGCGTAACTACCGCCGTGTATCAGCCGTGTCAATGATGGGGAGCCCCAAAATGCGTTAGTCAAAAGTTGTAAAATGTTAAGGGGACCCGAAAAAGAGCCCCCAAGGAATTTTGGTACAGGGCCCATTCAGCGATTTTGCGCAAATTTATGGTGAATAAATTAGATATTCCTTTAAATATATGTTTTCGAATACTTTTTGTTGCTTGAATAATAAAGAGAAATTGCTTCAAAAATCATTGTGAACATGCCAAGTAAAAGCCTTTTAAATCTATTTACTGTTGTTGTTGATTATTTTTTTAGAATTTTTTAGTTTTATATAATTATTAAAATTTCATCTTTCAAAGAAATTGAAAAAATTGTAGTTTTAAAAAACTAAAAAACGCGCTTTTGTAGTTTTTCGAACTAAGTTGTAACTTAATCTGATAGTCGCTAAATCTAGAATTAGTCGCCAAATCTGGAAATGGGATCTGGAATTAGTCACCAGATGCGGGATGAGATCTGAAAATGGGAAATCGTTGATCCTGATGATCCTGATCAGGACAATGGAACAAAATTATCAAGTTATTGTATTGTCATCGGTGCTTGACAAGTGAGCAAAATTTTCAATTAATCTGACCTTTTAAAGAGGGTAAAAATTGAGTTCAAAGATTCCGTTACATACAAGTGAAGCTTATGAAAGCCTGTTAAAAGTATGATGCATTGAAATCAAGATCGAAAAAACCTTTTCTGCGTTCCTTTCGTATTGCAAATAACTCAGAAATTTGCGCCAACCGAATATATGTTGGCAACCTTTCTGAGTGTATAATTCAATGAACACACAAGCAACCATTTACCATCCTCCAACTTTCTAATTGCACTCTCAAACTTGTGATTCTTTTCTGAGTAGTAATTTAACTATGGATAAGGTTAAATTCATTGCTGAAGGCTTCTTGACTGACGCTGAAAAGTTGCTCGGTGATTTTGTTAAAGAGAATAGCATGGACTTTTCAGTCTTTGTTGAACTTTGGAAAAAGCATAAATTTTCACTTATTTATCTTGGTCGTCCAAACGAAAAGGAACTAAATGATTTCACCCGAGAAATATTTTATCTGAGTACCAAGTTCTTGTATTCTACTTCGTTGCTATATCAAGTAGGTGGAATTTTTTTGTTATATGCTTTGTACCGCAATCAGGTTTTATCACCACCTGCAAAAATCCGTATTTTGTCAGATCAGTTCAAAAGCATATTGAGTCTTCGAGATACGGTCGCTGCTTATGAAAGCAGATCATTACATTATGTGATAAACTATCTGATTGAAAACTCATTCGATTTTGTGGCATATCCACGTCTGATGGGACCACTATCTGTAAGTAATACAGAAGTTCCCGATAAGATACTCAGTGAATTTAATTCAAGCATTCAGACTGCAATGGAATCCGATTTAACTGAATTTGTTGACAGCAATCTCTTGAAAGAAATCGACGAATTATATGCCCAGTATGTTGAAGCTTGTCAGTCGCTGAATATTTCGGCGCTTAGTGTCGCCAAGAGTGGAAAATTTAAAAATCTTTCTTCTCGTATGGATAAGTTGTTGAAATGGGTTAATAAAACGAAAAGTGTACCCAGTGATCTCTCTATAAAAAACAAAGAACCCAAATCACCACCACCTCAAGAGACAGTGCCACAAATTAATATTGGATCTCGTAGAGCACAGTTAAAGGCGTTTGCTTTTGGTGGAACGTTACCTTCTGATGGTTCGACAGAAAATCTCAGAAGCAAAGAAGAAAATGAATTCCCTTGTAATGGAACATCAGTTCCCGATGCTTCAGTACCTAAAAAGCGAACATGGAAAAGTAAAAAAAAGATCGGGCAATCCAGAAGATGTACGACTGAAGAAGTCGATGAAAGACCCGAATTTGAATCGAATCCGAATCTAATAAAAGATGCAGCTGTTGGCGTAAAACGTAGAAGACGTCGCAGAGAAGCATTTACAAGAACGCGGCGTTACTGTATGGTTAAAGTAGACGGAAGCTCAAACCAAACAATACCATCAACTGACTTCAGTTCAAATTTTCTCTCTATGGTTCAGCTGAATATTGATTCAGATAGTGGCAATTCTGAATTGTCTGATGAAATTGATGATGCACCTCCTTCAATAAATGAAGGTGTGGAATCTTTGCATTTAAGTAGCGTGTAAGGAGTTAAAACGGTTATGATACTAAATCTTATTTTTGTAGCCAATTTTTGGCCTAAATAACTTATAATTTAAGTTGAGCACCATTGTGATTTGCATTTTACTTAAGCTAAAGTAAGCATTTATTGTGTTGACAATCAAACTGTTATGTGAATTAAATAAGATATTTCAATTATATCCTTTATTAATTATTGAAAATTGATTATTATGAATTATTGTTGAAATGAATGTTAAATGAATTATTGTTGAAAATTATATTTATCTTATTATATATATATATATATATATATATATATATATATATATATATATATATATATTTGAAATAAAATTCTTATTGTCTGGTGCATTTTCAAAGAAAAAAAATTATTTCGCTTGATTTACCGTAGCTTTGATGTATTAGAGATAAGTATTAGTTCTCTCTCTCTCTCTATATATATAGTTTCAAGATTATTGGTACGTACTTATTGCCGTTGAGTGTTACTTTTAACAGCATTTAGAAAGCAACTACATTTTTACTACTTTTTAAATCCTAATTTATATTTTTAAATGGTTATAATTAAGCATGTTTCATATTAATTTTTTTGTACATTTTTTTAAGCTTGCATCGTTCAGTTGCTTTAAAGTAGTTTTCCAATTGTTCGATTAAATTTCTAGTCACTGTAAAATTCAATGCTATATTAGCGATTTCATGATAAATTTCAAAATATCAACTAATAATCACAAGTACTAGATAAACAGGATTTTTTTAAAGCTCCAAATTTACTGGTCTCATTTATATTAGAATTCAAAATGGGAGGAAGATTAAGTAAAGATGCAAGTTTCGATCGAAATAAAGTTAATACCCTTTATTTCCCCCTCCATTTAAAATAAACACATACAATTGTTACATGCACTGGCGTAGCTCTGAGGAGGCCCCGTATCAAAATTCCTTCAATGCCCTTTTTTAGATATGGGAGCCCTGTTAGTGGGACTGGAGTTAAAAATGTCGAGACCCCTGGGGCTTGGGGGGCCTCGTATCATTGATACGGCTGTAGCTACGCCCCTAGTTACATGTGATATATATTTTAGATTGTTCTTAATCCATTCAGGACCAGGCGATTTCTCTTGTTAAGCCGAACTCCATTTAAAAATTCATGCAAAATCATTGCTGTAATAAAATATCCCGAAATTTATTGTTTAAAATCATTCTGAATTCCATATATTTCAAATTCAGATCACACCGGTGTGATGATGGGCTTCAGAACGAGGAAAACGCTATCTCACATATGATACCATGGACTCGGATGTGATTAAGGGCCTGAACGCGTTAACTTATAGTGCATTGAAACTGTATATTTATGAATCACTCTGTATCTCGTTCGATTTAATTTTGAAGCCGACTAAAACGGAACTATGGTTGCTTATATTGATAACACTGTGGATTAAGCAGTCTGTGGGTCCTAAGATCGTCGATATACTACCAAGAATTGCCGTACGGATTAATGAGATCTGCATTTCAAATCGAGTCATGGGTTCGAGTTCTAGTTTACTAAAATGTTGTGTGAAAGGAGTCTCAATTCAGTCTTTGATCTTGCTATGGTAGCCGAGTGGTCATGGTCACGAATTCGGCGTTGTTTCAGTCGAATGGTGGATTGTAGTCTTTGTTCTACTATAGACTCGTCTTAGCGAGCATAAACTCTTCTACAGATATTTTGAAGCTTCCAGCCCCGACTTCGTTTTGGTGTGAGAGCACAAACGTCCTCCCGTTGGTGTGGTAGTTAGAAGGGGGGTGCCAGCTCAGGTGTCGTCCACGTCACTTGACCATGGTTCAAAATTACGTAATCCGTCGCCAAAAGCCCTCGTGTAGCTGAACAGTGCGACGTTAGTATTCACTCACTCACTTTGGCTGAGTGTGAAAGTTTAGAAATCCAACTCAGATGTCCTCGTCACTCTGCCAAGACTCAAAATTACGAGGTCCGCCGCTAGTACTTCTCGTGTAGATTCAAAGTGCGACGGTAATAAACTATAGGTATTACTTCAGGCGTAGTCTTTCATTTTCCTGATGTTGAAAAAAAAAAATGACCGTCTCCAGTAACTCTTCAGGAAATTTCCAGTGTGGTGTTGAATCCAATCAACTTCCCGTGATGTAGAAACTAAGAAAATGTGACGCCTTTTTCATATTTTATTATGATTCAAATTTAAAAAATTCGTCTCCAGTGGATCATTTTGCGCAAAAAAATTTATCTACCTCAAAACGTGCTTGGTGCTTGAAAGTAGTGGCCGCGGTAGCCTAGTGGTCAAGGTAACGGACTCGTGACCTTCGTGTTTTGAGTTCGAGCCTTGTACCGCTGAAGACCCGCCGTGAAGAGGGGGCCGATGCACGTTAAATATGTCGAGGCACAAACGTCCTCCCGTTGGTGTGGTGTGCCAGCCCAGGTGGCGTCCTCGTCACTTAGCCATAGTTCAAAATTACGAGATCCGTCGCCAAAACCCCTCGAGTAGCTGAATAGTGCGACGTTAATATTCATTCCCTCATTCACTCAGTGCGTAAAAGTAATTAAGAAGTATTGTATTACTTTGAGCAAGAAGAGTGAAAAGGATAAATTGTAACAATTATAGCTGTATCCAGGGGGTTGTCAATTCTCTTTTTAAAAATGTCACCGCTGTAACGTAGTGATCATGATTTCAAGTCTCGTGTGTAGCATGTGTTCACTCGAGTCATGGGTTCGAGTCCTGATTCCACCAAAGACCCTGCTTGTATTGGGACCAAAATCTTCTTATTGGAGTGGTGTAGAAGTTTGCACACTAAGGAGCTAACTCATTTGCCCTTGACCGCGGTAGCCTAGTACCGTTGAAGACCTACCATGTAGAGTGGCCCGATGCACGTGAACACACACACACACACACAAACACACACACCCACACACACACACACACACACACACAGAGGATCAAACGTCCTCCCGTTGGTGTGGTGTAGAAGTTAGGAGAAGGGGGTGTCAACCCGGGTGTCGTCTTCTCATCACTTGACCATGGTTCGAAATTACTAGGTCCGTCATCGATAGCCCATGTCTTACTTCTAAATGCTGTATTAATAGACAAATCGATTTAAGGATTTAGATTTGCTTATAATAGATTGCCGAAATTATAATTTTTTAGTTGTGGCGATGTATTACTTTTTTCTACAATCAAAATAGTTAGCAGCGTTTAATCGAGTGGAAAATGTATGCTACTTTTTCTTAAAGAACTCGTTACACTGTACCTTTTTGCTTTCTACTTTTTTTAGTTACCCTACACACTAAATCAGTCTACGCCCAATCCGGTTTTTCCTCCAGTAAATAATATAAAGCCCCCTCTCTTTCTCAAGTCGAACGTGTCACTTCCTCTGTGTAGTGTATATGTGTGTGTTTACGAAGTTCTCTCTCTGGTTCGTACCTGCAGTTTGTTTCCTGCTTTTTATTCATTAGGGAGTCCCCGACTATTAATAGATGCTCCGAGATCGTAGCGGGTGTTCTGTCTGGTGGTGTTTTAGTTTTGTGCACTGTGTGTTTTGTATTTTGAGAATTCTTGTTGAACCTTGAGGAAAACTCGTTTTGTGCACGGTTCTTGAAGTTAATTCTTCAAGAACTTGAGTGTGAAATTTTAGAATGTGTCGTGTTTATAACATTGAGTCTTACTTTTATTATAGTTATACCCCGAACTTATGCGGTTATCACTCAGTTCCACCTGTCGCGTAAGTCGGGGTATGATTTCGCATATTATTCACAATTCGCATATTCACAAATTATTTTTAGTTGGGATTGGAAGCTAAAGAAAATAATAATTCAGAAAAAAAGTGCTAAAAAAAATCTGGGATAACAGAAATACAAAATCGCAAATCGAAGTTATTTTGATGTAGACGGTTTCATAAAATATAACAAAGTAATCTGAAAGATTTTTTTTTTCTCCCGCAAAATTACCCCGTAGCATTCTAATACTTTTTTTATTCCTTGTTTTGTTGATAAAATGCGCTCATCACTGGAGTCTACATTTTCTAAAATATGTAACTCCTTTTTCAATTAAGACGGACCTTCTGTAAAATTCCCAACACCGTCAATCGATCTTCTGATTCAACTGGGTCCGAAGACTTTTTAATATCTTACTCTTGTTGAGGCATTTCTGTCAGCTCCTGATTATGAGAATCCAGAGGTTCTTGAACGTCATTATTATCCTCTTCTAAATGTATTATCGACAGTTTATTCAATCACATTTTCAATTTCACCAATATCTTTTCAAACAAAGTACGAATCGAAGAAATTAGAAAATCGCGTAACACCGGATTGCAGAAGTTGGAGGTATTACTGTATTTTACTTTATCTCTAAAGGCTATCTTCGTCTAATGTTAAAGAATAGGGGCCGAATTCGTGGAATATTTTTCAGGTGTAAAATTACTCTAACATTAATATATTCTGGCAGTGGCGCACACAAGGGGAGGCTGAGGGTCCGGACCTCCCCCCCAAAGCCCTTGATTTTTTTCCGATTGATTATAATTCTAAGTATATAGTGCGTAAAATTTAATTAATTACTTGTTATTAATGATTAATTTTATTAATCAATGCTAATTATTTATTCAAAAATTAGTTTTTTACTGTGTTTTGTTCCGAAATCGACAAAACCAAAAGGAGCATGATACAAGAATTTTGAACTTTCGACCCCGGACACCCCTCCCCTTGAAAAATTCCTGTGTGTGCTACTGGGTGTTGTAGTTAGGAGAAGTGGTGCTGGGTTAGGTGTCGTCCACGTCACTCGACCATGGCTCAAAATTACAAGGTCCGTCTTCAAAAGCGCTTGTGTAGCTGAACAGTGCGACGTTAATATTCACTCACTCACTCACTCAGCCATTTTATAGAAATAAACTAAGGGTATTCGTGATATATTTAATTTATTCTTTCGTGGATAGATGGTAGGGTATTATTTACAAGTACAATTCTTTTAAACTTCTATTGTTAGTGTGCCGCCAAATTTTGACATGGTTTAAAGTGAACCGCAGCAAAAAAAAAGGCCGATAATCACTGAACCTGAATCACTGTTAACTGCTTTGTGAAAGGGGAGGGGGAGTGTTAAAGTGTGTGTATAAGTTGCAGTGGCAGTCTTAGCAATATTGAGGAAACTTTACATCTCTCAGCTATGTATTGGAGCAGTCCCGATTTAAACTCATTTCGGCCTGGGCGCAGATCTACATACCTCCTTGACACTGGAGGATCGAAATATATAACCAGAAAATCTGGTTAAGTCCAGCTTATCCGGGCCCCTGGGTGCCCGCCCTAAGCGCCCAATGGATAAACCGGCACCGTATTGGAGTCGGGAAGGGTGTTCAAAATCTTGATGTCATGCTTATACATATGGGGGCAATCGAAAGTTTTAAAAACCGCTGCTTTAAAGCACACAGTTTTAGAACATAAGAAGATCCATGTTGCACAGAAGTTTCATTTGGTTTTATATCATTAAATGTTGATCTTGTATGACATATCGGAACTTGCAAGCACAAGCTATATGTTTATAAGATTTGTTCATGGTATCACTAACTATATATTTTGCGTGAGACTAAAAATAAACTTTTGTGCTTTGTTACCACCGTGCCTGCAGATATTCCAATTCCAATATATTAAATTTTATTGGAAACTGCAAGTGTACGAACACTTTTGTTGTCCAATGTATGTCAGTAGCAGGGTGCAGTCTATGAGAATTTGAGTATGGCAGTAAATATGAATGGTTACATCACTTTCTTCCTTTCACGGTAATTGACGAGAATATGAGTACTTCACTTCGTCGTTGGAAAAAAATCAGATTCGTGAAACAATAAGAAAAGTCATTGTTTTCATAATATTTTTCTTACATTTCGGTCGAATTGAAGAAAAGGAAGAGATGAAAATAGCATTCATCCAAATTTACGTATCACACGCTGCATATATTAAAACATCTCCTAACTGTTGTAATCTATTATGTATTTCTCTCTCCTTTACCCTTGAAAATTAAAAATGTTCTGCAGCCAATGTCATCACGCAACTACACGTAAATACGTACAAAGCAAAAGAAGAATCAGGAAGATGTCAACAAAGTAGTTGAATTCTGCCCACGTGACTTCGCACTCGTTGCCAGATTTCTCGGCGCACAAACAAACGCGAACTGAGTCAAGGTCAGCGATTTATGGACGCTCTGTTTTTGTTGCTAGAACTCTTATGTTATCACTTGCTTTGAAAAAAAGAATGTTTTTCTCTCACAACTTCGAAACTAAATACAATGTTCCTAGATAACAAGTCTGAATAGACTGCAAGGAATAAAATTGATTTTTAAGTAAGTGAAGAGGTTGTCTTTTTATACATGTACGTTCCGTTTTAGTACGTCTACCGGCTTTGATTTACGGTTATCACTTGGAAAAGTAATTTTCGTTCCCCGTAAAAAAATAAATATTGTCGTAGCATATAAATGCGATTGTTTGTTTATAGTACTCTCGACGCATGTTGATTTTTTCTTGAGATGGTTAAATTTGTTTGATTTTTGTAGCAACAGTAAACTGAAAGAGAAGATCGTTTTTATAAAACAGCTAATGTTAACGTATTAAAATTAGTGTTGTTTGTATTTCGATGGGCAGAGAAACTTGTTTTAATGTACAGTGAAAATCGTTTAACACGAAACTGAGGGGGGACTAAAATATTTTTTCATGTAAAAGGATATTGCAAAAACAAACCACATGTTCAACAAAATTGAGTTCATTAAGAGTACATTTTATTTACATAGATAATTAAATAAGTGCCAACATTCGCAAGATTTTTATGAAATTTAATACAAGATTTTCAAATATTTTGAAAAACAAAAGATTAATTGAGGTTTTTTTTGGAAAATTATCTGTGATATTTTTCTTCGCGTTGTCTTTTTTAGCGTCAAATTGTCAACAAATTGTTCGTTGTCGTACATTTTGTTATTCATTTCACCATTGGAATGTGCGTCTAACTGCGCTTACTTTTTATGTTGCTGCTCATTTCAGATGACGTGGGAACAAGAGTTGCATTATTCATTTTGTTTTCGTCGTCGGAATCTGCATCAATGATATATATTTTTTTTTGAGCTTAGAACAAACTCCAAAATGTCTTTGTCTGCCATAATTGGGACTGTATACTCATTATCATCATCTACTGCAACGAATTCATCCGATGACACAATAGGACAGTCTAATCCGGCTGGTGTTTTCCATATTTTGTTCATTCCTAGAAGATGAATTTTTCGTGTTAAGCGATTTTCGTTTCGTGTTAAAAAGAATAGCATGAAAATGCTGAATAGTTTGTCGGGTACCGTTGTATATTATTTCGTATTAACTGATATCTCTTCTTATGCATTTTCGTGTTAAACGTATTTCACTGTATTTATTATACCAGTAATTCAACCAGATATCTTTTTAATGCTTTTTTATATAAATCATGTGACTAATGAAATATGATCAAAATAAGTTTATTATCGTGTGTATTAAATGAAAATATTTAATCAAACTGTAAATCTAAATATGTACTGTTTCGCAATATTAAAATTTGAAACTTTTCACTATAAACATTTCTAGTTTTTAAATTATTAAATATTGCCCATAAAAGATCTGAGTGAAAATACTCTTCATTAGATCGCAAATAATTCGTTAGTGTTGATTTTTCGCAAGAAATTTTTGTGGTTGGATAAAAACTTAGATTGATTAGGAACTGCTGACCTACGGGAATCCTTAACTATGGTCGGTCCACAGATCCCCGGAGATCCCCAGCCCGTTTTAGGGGTCTGTGAAGGTCTCATTTGATGTCAAGTATTCCTTTTTTTTACAGACTCCTAAAGGCCTCGTGGAAAAATTGAAAGATGTGCCAATCTAGACTAAACATTAAATTGTCCCCAATGAAAAAACTACTAGAACATGCATTTCGATAAAAGAGATTAATTCCGTTTCTTTATTGTTTGCAACTACATAGCCATTATTACTACGCAATATTTTCAAAAAATAATCAAAACACGTGCAAAGACTTAGAACTGAATTCGATATTATAACGATTGGATCCATCTCGATTTTTAATTAGATGTTTACTGTTTTCTCTAGGGGGGATGTTTAATAAGTCTGTATATGTAGAAGAGGCAGCTTTAAGATTATTGAGGAATCTTTACATCATTCAGCCATGGCTAGGAATCGGGAAGGGAGGTTTAAAATCGGAGGTCCGATTTTAGGGAGGCGATCGAATTTTTAAGGTATACGACTACTTGCGACACCTTTAAAAAAATTTAGATAGTTTTTTTGTTTGTTTGTAGATTTATTTAGTTTATTTTAAGAAAAAATCCCTGAATTGAAAAGAAAAAAAAAATATTTAAATGAGCTAAAACATGAAATTTTTTATAAAAGTGTATAAACAAGGCCCACTATGTACAAAAAGTTTAAAAACAAATTCTCAGTTTTTCAATCTTGATGTGTTACTTTGCCTTTCATTTTTGAAATGGCCTTCAGGATAAGAGATGTTTTAATTTTTACAAAAAATAGTGCACTTTATTTAATTATTATACGAAATTATAATTAAAAAAAAACTGATTATATATTCACATGAAGTACTGTAAATTTTTTGATAATGCAGTGACTGGTGAATGTGAAGGTTAAAACGCCTCTACTATTACATAGAACACACACAAACAATTTCAGTTAATTATTTTCAATAACTTTTTAGCAATCGCTACCCCTGTTTGAACATTTTCTTAAAAAAAAAACACACACATTTTAAAGTTTGATACACTTGTTTCTATAACTCTTTATATAAATATAAGTTTAAATTTCGCCAGACATTTAAGTAATGCCTGTATTTTTCTCAGACAATGCTCAATTTCTTTTTCTTTAAGTCCTCTGAATTTTTTTCTGTTGTCTTTTGCAGCTGGCAATGAATGTTTGTCTCAATCGACAATTCTGTTTTCATCAATTTTTGCGAATCCCTTCTCAATAAAACATCCATTGCGCTTTGTAAATGCCTTAACAGAGAAAGAAACCCTTTAGAATAATCATTGAACTGTACTATGGTCAAGTATGCACCAAACTGTAAAGTCAAAAGCTCTACAAAAGTTTCTTTTGGAATTATGATTCATACAAAATGCCATTAAAATTCTCATTAACATTTTGAGTCTTTCCATGTAAACATATTTTAAAGAGTATTGCATAAATCCGTGTATGTGGTTTTTACAGTGACGGTAAATCAGGTTTCTATGTTGCACAGCTTTCCTTCTTGCTTGGTCTTTTGGTACTTGCACCATGAGTTGGATTCAGAAAAGGGTATTGCTCATGCATAGTTTTTTTTATATTAGTAAAGCAGCAATGAAAAAAAAGCAGTCTGCAGTTATAGTTGCTTTCTAGACCAGAGGTGGCCAACCCGCGGCCCGCATTGGATAATTTTGCGCCCCCCATGAGATTCATTACAACTTTACAAAATACGATTATTTTGCGCAATATTTTTTGTGTAGTTTTTTGTTACAAATATATCCCATAACTGTTTCTATTTTATTACGTTGCTTCTGTTTTTATACATACTTAGAAGTCAGCAGTATTGCATGGCTGCGATCCCCACACAACATGTTTGATTCCTGTAACTTTATCGCTCTGCTTATTGCTAGAGATCACTTCATATATTCAGTGGCGCACACAAAGGGGGTTCGGACCCCCAAAGCCCTTGATTTTTTTCCGATTGATTATAATTCTAAGTATATAGTACGTAAAATTTAATTAATTACTTGTTATTAATGATTAATTTTATTAATTAATGCTAATTTATTCAAAAATTAGTTTTTTACTGTGTTTTGTTCCCGAAAATGGACAAAATCAAAAGGAGCATGATACAAGAATGGTGAACTTTCGACCCCGGACCCCCCCTCCCTCTTGAAAAATTCCTGTGTGCGCTACTGCTTAGATTTGATCATTTTATTATTATTATTAAATTATCTATGGTTGTATACATGAAATATAATGAAAACAATAATAATTCATTCTGTTTTAAATTTTCACCCCAATAAATGTTTGTTATTGGTCCAAATATAATACTAAGATATATATTTTTTTATGCGGCCCGTTGAATTACAATGTAGTCCGCAAGGTCGTTTGGGTTGGCCACCCCGTTCTTGACAAATTGCCGAAATTACTTCGAATTGCTATTCCAAAGTAGTTTTGAAGTGTATCGATGAATTTGTTGATCAATTAGCCTTTTCCTCGTTAACCTTTCGTAGATGTTTTATACTTCCGTAAACGAAAACCAACTCTCTTCTGCACATGCCTATGCACGCATATTTAATAAACGTTATTAATACCATATATGTCTTTTCCATTAGAGTGAGTGCCTTTAAATCATTAATAACTTTCTATTCGGTATCGCTGAAATTTCCAGTAAACTTAATTTTTTCTGACGAAACTTTTGTCCGTGTCCCATTGCAGAAATATAATTGATATTAAAATCAATTTTAAGAAACAAGAAAACCAAAATGAACTGTTTTCAGTAATATATATATATATATATATATACACATACATACAATGAAAATTTGCGCCCAAATTAAACGATGATGCGAAGTAAATAAACAGATATTCTGAAATAACCAGATTTAAAATCTTACTTTAAATAGGAAAAAAAAAGAAGTTAGGCTTCTCTTTATAGCATTTAAATAAAATATTAAAATATACTTTTTACTTAAAAAAATATTGTTGAAAAATACCACTTTTGGTAAGCATTTTCCAATCGGAAGTGACATCTGCTTTTACCAAAACAGTTGTAACTTTTGTTCTAGTAAATGGAAAATAAAAAACTTGGTATTTTTATAAAAGTAATAAGATGGCCTACAAAATAAAATCAGAAATAATTTTTGGCAATTTTTGACCAAATCCTCGATTTTAAGGTAGTCGGATACCAATAATCGTTGCCTTAGGTTGATGTGGTTTGGTGCTTGTGTCTTTAAAGCATTGTTTTATGTTTAATTTTTACAGACAAAAAATAGTGATGCTGGCGTCGTGAGTGAGCTCTGTAACAAAATTCTGTGAGGACCCTTTTTTGGAAAATAAATATAAATAACTTATTTGGGGAAGTGTCAAAATATATATGTTGGGGCCTGGAATCACGTGATAGTTTCACCTCTGGGTACATTCATTCTTAAGCTTATTCTAATTCTATTTTTATCATCGATTTCAGAGAAACTTTTATTATATTGTTTGAAGAAGCAAAAGGAAAGTGATTTAAAAATGAGCACTCTTAAGATTACCAATTTTGTCAATACGCAGGTATAGGAGGCTAAAATAATTCCTCTGGATTGTTAAATTTTTTTCTTAAAGCACATTTTTAGTTTCCATACAACAATGATTGCAAAATTTTCTTTAAAGTACTCTTCTTTTAACGCAAGCATTGCCTGCTTTGTAAATTTATAATCCTGTTGTAAATTTATGTTTTGTTGTTCTCAAGGATGCCAATTGTTAAAATTTTCTGTGGGTCGAGATATCAAGACTCGGTTTTTTCACAGATTGTTAAGAAATGATTAGTGCCGACATATATTGAATAACGTCTTGGAGATCGCTTAATTTTGATGTGGAGTCTGCGTAGGTGCCGTCTTCATCGATTTGTCTTTGCTTAATGTTACGAGGTTCGTAACCATGTTGTTTCATGAACTTTCAGACCAGCCGAAGATTAGATTGGATTCTTGAAAATATTGGCAAGTGGCTGCCTTCTGTTGGTCTGGAGACCTGGAGCGACCTAAGGTAGAAGTCTAACATGGCTATTTTCTGCCTCTTAAGTATGAGTAACGATTATAATGTAGTTTCTATATAACTTATACCATTCTAACGTGAGGACTTGTACAGAAACATCACCGAGCACACACGGGCCCGATGCCATGACTTCTTGGCTAACGCTACTTGAGTTGGTTGCATTCAGTATTTCATCAAGACAAAATCATGCCGATGAAGAATTTGATAACTTTCTTGTGACGATTTCATTTCTGCATTTTTTGATAAAATACTTTGCATTTATTTCGTACTATACTGTGCAATAAAATTCAGTTATTGTACGAAAAATGCTGTATTGAATTTACATTGATACATATAGCAAAATCCAAGTTATATATATTTTTACGTATAATGACATGTAGTTCTCATTTTTTATAAGACGACGTCGCGTTTCAATTTTTTTTTAATAAAATGAGGGCCTGGTCCTTGTACATCGTTACCCACCCGCTTCACTGGATATTTCACGATGTTGTATAAATATGTACTGTTTACATATATATAAATTATTTATAGCTGTAACTCTCACCTCTTGATATAAAAATGACAGAAATTATAATTTCTAATGTCTATTGATATCTAAAATAGAAGTAGAAAGATTATTTGCACTCACTTAACCCAATAATCAAGTGGATTTCTAAATCAATAGAGCAAAATTTATCATCAATACGCCCCGTAACCCCTTTGAGAGCATTCTTAGCGAATTTCAATTCAACAAAAGAAACATGCAAACCAAATTTTATTATTATAGTTCCAGTAGTTCGAAAACGAGAACTTTGTCTATCAATACGCCCCAATAACTTCCCCCTGGAGTTGATTTCCGTAAAATCCATTCTTAGTGGAACTCTATTCAACTATATAAAGAAACGTGCTCAACAAATTTCAAGTAAATGGGTTAAACTCAAAAACAGGAATTTTTCCATAACTCTCCTTACCCCCGCAACCCCACTCCTTTGGGGGTGGGGGGTCGGTTTTCGCAAAACTTTGTTAAAGGAACTCTATTCCATGAAAGGAATATACCTTCTAATTTTCAAGCAGATTGGTCTAATAGTTGAAAAACTGAAATATTTATCTATTACGCCCCTTAACTCCTCAGTGCCCCTTGGGGGTCAATATTCCCCAAACCTATTTTGTAGCGGATCTCTACTCCATGAAATGAATCTGCTTATCAAATTTCAAGACTGTACGTCTAAAAATTTAAAAATGAAAATTATCTATAACGCTCCTTAAGCCCCCGTAACGCCACCTAGGAAGCGATTTTCACAAAACCCATCTTATAGCGGATCTCTACTCAATGAGTGGAATCTGCTTACTCAATTTCAAGATTTTACGTTTAATAGTTTTAAAAAAAGGAGATAATTACCTAAAACTCATTTTGTAGCGGCTCTCTACTCAATGAAAGGTATCTGCGTAACAAAGACTAAGTCTAATAGTATAAAAATGGAAATAATTATGTATAACGCCCCTTTGGCCCCGCAACGCCACTTAGGAAACGATTTTCACAAAACCCATCTTAAAGCGGATCTCTACTCAATGAGTGGAATCTGCTTACTCAATTTCAAGATTTTACATCTAATAATTTTTTTAAAAAAAGGAGATAATTACCTAAAACTCATTTTGTAGCGGATCTCTACTCTATGAAAGGAATCCGCTCACCAAATTTTTCAAGACTGTGCGTCCAATAGTTTAAAAATGGAAATAATTATGCATAATGCCCCTTGGAGGTCGATTTTCGTAAAAATAATTTTGTAGGGGATCTCTACTCCTTTAAAAGGAATCTTCGTACCAAGTTTCCAGACTGTGTGTATAATAGTTTAATAATGAAACTAATTATCTATAACGCCCCTTGGGGTTCGATCTTTGCGAAATTCGTTCTTAGCTGATGTCTACTCCACATAAAAGGAACCTGGCTACCAAATTTCAAATTTGTAGGTTTAATAGTTCCAGAGATATCGTAATTAGTCAGTGAGTCTCTCTTCTTTATATATATACTAGCTGTTACCCACCCGCTTCACTGGGTATTTAACGATGTTGCATAAACGTATACTGTTTATATATGAATTACTGATAGCTAGCATTAAGAATTCGATTGTATTGAAAAATATATTTATAGTAGCAACTCTCGCCTCTTGATATAAAAAGGACATAAATTAAAATATCTAATTTCTATTTATATCTAAAATAGAAGTAGAAAGATTTTTTTTGCGCTCACTTAACCTAATAATCAAGTGGATTTCCACCAAAGCAACTTTCAGTGGATCTCTACTCCATAAAATAAACATGCGTGCTAAATTTCAAGTCTAAATCTAACAGAGCAAAAACGGAATTTTTATCATCAATACCTCGTTGAGAGCATTCTTAGCGGATTCCAATTCAACAAAAGAAGCATGCAAGCCAAATTTTATTATAGTCTTAGCAGTTGAAAAACGGTAATTTTTTCTATCAATACGCCCCAATAACACTCCCCGCTTCCCCCTGGAGTTGATTTCCGTAAAATCCATTCTTAGTGGAACTCTATTCAACTAAAGAAAAGTGCTCAACAAATTTCAAGTAAATGAGTTAAATTCAAAAACAGGAAATTTTCTATAACACGCCTTAATCCCTCGCAATCCCACTCCTTTGGGGTCCGTTTTCGCAAAACTCTTTGTAAAAGGAACTCAATTCCATGAACGGAACATACCTTCTAATTTTCAAGCAGGTGGGTCTATTAGTTGAAAAGCGGAAATATCTACCTCAGTGACCCTTGGGGATTAATTTCCCCCAAAACTATTTTGTAGCGGATCTCTACACCATTAAAGGAATCCGCTTACCAAATTTTAAGACTGTAAGTCTAATAGCTTGAAAATGGAAATAATTATCCATAACGCCCCTTAAGCCCCTGCAACGCCACTTAGGAAGCCATTTTTACAAAACCCATCTTATAGCAGATCTCTACTTAATGAATAGAATCAGCTTACTCAATGTTAAAGATTAAATGCCAATGTGAAGAAAAATAGTCTGGTGAAAAAAAATATCACAATATGCGATCATTTTATTCCCAAAAATAAGGAAAATGATTTCTCTTAAATAATTCTTATCAACGGAACTTCTAGAACTTCGATGATTTCTTGTCATATTTACGGAATAACAACAACAAAAGTGCAGTGCTGACGATGTGATAAATTTTAAATGAATTTACTTTAGATGGGAATGTGCTAACCTTATCGTTAAAAGTAAAATGTGTTTGTTTGTATGTGTGTAGCAATTTTGTTTTGTTATTCTGTCATTGTTGTTCATTGGATTGTTGTCATTATTGTTTATAGGATTTTCAAAACGGTGCCTTATTTTCTTAACAGAAAATAACAGATGATGCTTTTAAGTTTGTTATAAAATGAAATTCTTTTTTTTTTTGCATAGCATTGATATTTATTTTCAAATCAATTAAATCTAAACTTGTTGAATATTTTGCCTTTTCCTAAGTTTTTTTTCAATCAGAATAAATTCTTTAGCGGAGAGATTTGAATTGTCTTGTGTTTACGGTTACGAACTCATGACCGACGTGTTGCGAGTTCGAGTCCTGATGCCACTGAAGACCCATCGTGTAAATGAGGCTGATGCACGGTAAATTTGTCAAGTTCAGTGGCCTCCCGTTGGCGTGGTGTATTTTGGAGAGGTGGGTGCCAGCTCAGGTTTCGCTCTCGTCACTTGACCGAAGTTCAAAATTACGCAGTCCGTCGCCACAATAGCCCTCCTTCACAAATATTTTTTCAATTCCTCCTATTAGTTCACACTTTCCCTATATGTGTTTATATAATCGTTTAAATTTTCAATCGTTAATAAAATACTTTCCATTCATCCACTCAAGTTCAATACATTTTTATAAACTTGTAGTGAATGACACTTGATGTGTTAATTCAGTTTTTTCAAACATTAATTCATAAATTTAATTAATGAATAAATAGTAACAAACAAAAATAATATCCCAACACCATATATAAAAAGGAAAATCGCATGTTGTGTTCCTGTAGCGCAATGGATAGCGCGTTGAACTTTTAATCAAAAGGTCGTGGGTTCGAATCCCACCTAGATGGGCTTTTTTCCGAGAATGTGATTTCTTTTTACTATACTATTTTATTGGAATAATTAAATTTTATTAATGAATAAATAGTAACAAAAACAAAAATAATCTAACAACATATATTGAAAGAAATGTTGAAAATTGCAAAGAAAATAGCTTTCTATTTTGCCACTTAATATTGTTATTCTGTCATATGTATATACATATTTATATTAATTGTAACTATTTAATAAAAAGTAACTAGTCCCCTAAAAAAAGTAAAAGTCCCCTAGTAAAAGTAAAAGTCCCCTTTGTTGACCTAAGTATATAGGAATGATTTAAAAATTTTTTTATATTACTTGTTTCTCAGGATGTGATGAGCTGAATGTCTTGTCGGCAGTTGAATGAATAAGTATAATTTTCTCCAATATTAAAACCTAACGCATACGATTTCATTTATGAAACACGACAATTTAACTATCAGTCAACATTATCAACGTTTTGGTTATAATACTAGTCAGCCTGAGACCAAAATTTAAAGTCATATTTTAAATGATATCACATTATAAAATTAAATATTTGGAAAATTTTCTTTCTTGAAAATTTCACTTGATTTATTTATTCCTTCATAAATCAATAACATAAGAAAAAGTGTGAAAAATAATTTTTAGAGGGGAAAAAATCTCCAGCCTTTAAATAATACATATGTATCTATATTGCCTTTTCCATTTTTTCAAAAAATTATTTTTAGCATACCAGTTTTATTTTGTTTCGGAATTGATATTTTTATTTTACACACTGAAGACAAAAATAATCTGCTGGCCTTGCGTTGTTCGAAAAATATGACTTTGCAGTCTGGGCAATGTCATAAATCTTTTAAATGCCAAAAGAAATTTTGCCGTGCTCGATACTTGACTCGAGTTATGAATGATCAGCACTTCTATTCGCTTACCCTTTTTTTTTCTTCCATAATCCCCTATCCCCAGTATCCAAATAGTTTTAGAGAAGCTCATGGGTTTCCCCGCGGAATATATTCACGCATTATGTCTGGTAATCCTGATTGAGTTTATGAAGTTTAGTTTATATATTTTTCCACCATTGTTTACAAAAGTTAGGAAAGTCAGAATCGTTTCTAAAAACAGGACATAAGAATTTTTTGTTAAAACTGCACTGGTTGAAATATCTGTTCTTCGCACGGGTTAATTTTTAAAAAAATAAAAAGTGTTATTCTTGATATAAATAATAGCTGAATTGTAAAGAGTAAAAAGCAGTATAAAACAATGTGTTCTAAAATGTAAAATAATTTGCTAATGATTGCATTTATTAGTTATCTTTTATGCCTCTTAAGCCCTCGCAGCGGCCTTTGAAGGGTGAATTTTCGCAAACCCCATTTGTGGCGGATCTCTACTCCATGAAAGGAACGTGCCTATACAAAATTTCTGGTTTGTAGGTCTAACAGTTGAAAATCGGGAATATTTATCCATAATACCCCTTAAGTCCCTCGCAACGTCCCTTTGGGGGCAATTCCGGTAAAAACGGGAACCATCTTTATAGATGAGGGATAGAGGGATTACCCCCTCTCTCAAGCTCACCTAGATGTGTGGGAGGAAAGGAAGAAATACCAAACATGTTCAAAGTCAACTTATTGATCAACCAAATTAACGACACTAATTCACTTAAATTCAAGAAGAGAATGTCTCAATATGAACACTACAAGTGGAACAATAGCGAGATGCACGAATTACACGAAAACTATGAATATCGACTATTTAAATTTTGGATCAATTCAATTATCTCACTTTGCTTAACGTTACTTAAGTTTAGTGACTAATCGTCACTGTAAATCTTCGTCTATTTAATATTTGAATTCAATAATTTGTAGAGATACTTGATCTGTAGAAATCTCACCTGACTCCTGGTTTTCTTTCTCTTCTCCTCGTGCTAGCTAGAAAACCCTGACTGTATATAGTAGATTTAATTTGAATATCACGGTTTCTTCTTCAGAAGGGTTGATTGTGAATAAACGCGAATGATTGCCCAAAGATTTCCCAAGAGGATTAGTGGAGTGAGTATTAACGTCGCACTGTTCAGCTACATGAGGACTTTGGGCGACGGACCACGTATTTTTGAACCATGGTCAGGTGACGTGGACGACACCTGAGCTGGTACCCTCCTCTCCTAACTACCACACCAACGGGAGGACGTTTGAGCTCTCGACTGATTTAACGTGCATCGCTGCCCTACACGGCGGGTCTTTGGTACTGGGCTCGAACTCATGACAAGGCCATCCACGATCTGATACCTTGACCACTGCGGCCACGAGGATTAGTGGAAGGTATGCCAATAGATCCGGGACTCGTTTCTGAATTTCAGCGGCACGTATTGTACGCTTCCTTTTTTATATATATATATAAATACATTGATTATATCGCTTCCGCAAACTTAAGTTTTGCTATTATTGTTTGTGAGCAACAACAATAAGTATTGAGGAAAGCCTTCTTAAAAATTCTGTTTCATTGTTTAAATACAAATTATTAAAATTATTCATTGAAAAATCGAAGTGACATACATTTTTAGTTTGCAATTTTCCTCTGAAGAGAGAATTGCTGATATCCAGAACTCAAAAGTCGTAACTAAATATCATCGATGTTTATCTTGTAAAATCTAATATTATTCCGATATTTCTAAACTTTTTTACCGAAGTAGATATAGGAAATAATAAATATATTTATTTGCCACGAATTTTTGTTAGTTGAAAAATAGCTGTGATAATTATATCACTAAATAAATTTGATTAACAAAAGGTTGATTTTCAAAAGCGAATACTTTATGTAGATTTCTGAAATAACAATCAAAATATATAGTGCAGGTAAAAACGGAAATTTGGTAGTTGGAGGGTCATGGTTCAATTTCCGATAGTACCAAAGGTCATTTTGCTTAATTACGTGGACGGTTGCATATTGTGCGAGAATTCTATAAAATTGAGCTACAGTATTCTTATTGGTTGAGAATTGATGTTTGATGAGATTGTACCAGAGAGTAGGTGTCACCCACCTTATACAACTGCAGTTTCAAATATCTTAATCTGTTTTTAATCTATGTGATATTAACTCTGCGGCTGCGATAGCCTAGTGCTGTGCTCCCCAACCTTTAAAGCGATGCGGACCCGTCAACGTTTGATAATTTTTCCGCGGTTCACTGGGAGGGGGAGAGGGACATTGATTATATATATTTTAGATTGTTTTAATAATTTTTAGATTGATTTAATAATTTTAATTTAATTGTATTTAAATATGCCTTCAAAATAAAGTACAATTGCACTATAAAAAGCGAATATTAAGTGATTTATCATGGAATATATAAAGTACTTAACGTAAACCCGATGTGACGTTTAAGAAAAATAATGGTAGCGTGATATTCATTAATTTAAATATTTGGTGTATTGCGTCACAGCTATTAATTATACTATATTCATTAAAGCTATTGAAAATATTATTTAGATAATTAGAGTCCCGAATTGATATTGGTGAGGAAGGAGGTCACATCCATTCTCAGCGTAGTTTTTAAACCATCTTCTCACTCTGCCCTCTCTGGATGGTAGTGATCGGCCTTTTTATCCTTTCCATCCGGCTCGTGGGTGGATTAGGAGGTTTTTCTCACGGTGTCAAAGGTTGCTGGGCTGATGACCAAAATCAAGACTTTGCAATATTTTATGACAGCACGTGTACATAGGAACGTGGTTTTCCGGTCCACGAAAGAAGCCGATTTTCAGCTGTGTGACGGGAAAACGTTACACCGAGAGAAATACTCCACAGTAAAAAAAGTGGAAATAATTTATTGAACTTGGGTGACCCGGTACCCTTTCATCCAAGGATCGGTACTGATCCCCGTTCCGGATGTTAAGGACAACTGGCCTAGTGGTTATGGGCACGAACTCGTTGCCGGCGTTGTCGAGTCGATGGTTTGAGTCCTGATGCCACTGAAAACTCGCTATGTGGAAAGGGCTGTTGCAAGTTAAATATATTGTGGCTTAAAGTCCTCACGTTGGCGTGGTGTGGATATTTGATGAGGGAATGCCCGCTCAGATGTCGTTTCTCGTCACTTGACCGTGGTTCAAAATTACGAAACCATGGCCAATCTCACTCGTGTTGCTTTTGAAAGCGACGGTAATAAACTCTCGCGACTTTAACTTCTTAATATTTAAGAAGGTACAAAAACGAAATTTCAATTTTGCTGTGTTGAGGGAAATAAGCTGCTGTACTTGAGAGTTTAAATATCCTCTGCCAGTAGCGCACACAGAAATTTTTCAGGGGGGGTCCGGGGTCGAAAGTTCACCATTCTTGTATCATGGTCCTTTTGATTTTGTCGATTTTGGGGAACAAAACACAGTAAAAACTAATTATTGAATAATTAATTAGCATTTATTAATACAATTAATCATTATTAACAAATACTTAATTAAATTTTACGTACTCTATACTTAGAATTATAATCAATCGGAAAAAATATCAAGGGCTTTGGGGGGTCCGGACCCCAGGAACCCCCTTGTGTGCGCCACTGTCCTCTGCGAATGAAAATTTGAAAAGTGTAAAACTCACCAACGCACTAATCGTCACTTGAAAAAAGCTCAAAAATAATATAGTTCTTCTCCAACAGCATCTTACATTGCTCGAATTTTAAAATAATTAAAATAAATATTTTGCTTTGTTTATACGGTAACTAACCTCAAGTTAAATATGTTTACTGCTTACCATTCCGTTAAAGAATAGTTTTGAATGCGGATTTCACTGTTGAGATAAACAGTAGTACATTTTGCAATATGCGTGGGGAAACTGCATTGCGATAAGAACGATTGTATGTGAAAATCTGAAAGCGAATGAAATGTAGTTTTTTTTGTATAAAAATTTTAAGTTTTATATCTGACATATTTCATTCAAATTTTTTTTATTAAAAATGTAGAAATATATTTTACACGGATTGAATCCGATCAGTATTTCTTTGAGTCTTAACACTCTGAAGACGGGAGACGTGAATTCTCGTTTTTCATTTTTCTATTATTGGCGAGGTTTGGCGAAAAATCACGTCATTTGCAATTGCCAATCATTGCGGGATATATTAGCTGCTTTTTGTAAACAGTACTTTTTAAAAATATTTACTTCAAATTTTACTGGATTTATACGGAATTTCATACTATATACTTTTCACTATATTATCTTCAATGTGATAATGCAAAAATATTTGGAAAAATTCTTGATATCCTTACAATTTGAAGAGACTGTTAGACCATATTTTATATCTGTAGTGTGCAGTAGCGTAACGGAGAATGTTAGCCCCCTGCAAAATCAGGTTTTTGGACCCTAAGCCTTAATACTTGGCGTCAGTCAAACTTTGGGCCCCCTAGAATCCCTGCCCCCCGCAACTTGGGGGTGTACGTTACGCCACTGGTGGTGTGATACACTACAATATATAATAAATTGGCTCATTTTTTATTTAACTTGCTCTAATATTAATTATATTGTGATGTGTAGATTATACAAAAAGTTTAGAAAATCGAATGTGTAATGATATGTATTATGTTGAATATTTATTTCGTGCTTTTTTTAAAATCGGACTGTTTCTTCCGATGAACACCAAATGATGTTACTAAAAATGTTAATTTTCTATTTCTTTTTAAGTAACGCTCATAATGAATCGGTTTTCATTGTGATACATTCTTCTAATTGGGGGAAAAAATACGCACAATGAATCATAAATTTCAAATTATCTGGTATTTTAAATTTGAAAAAAAAAATCAAATTTTTGTGAAATGTTTTCCCTTTTATATATCACGCATATCGTAATTTTGTAATTACTAACCTTGTCGGTGTTTATTGCATCTAATGGGCATGTTATTCATATATTTTGAATCTGTAAACGTACTTGGATTTTAAAGTACTAATTATATGATTATTGCAATTTTTATGCAAGCTATTGAGATATGTTTAAAAAACATGTATTGATCACTGATAATGTGTAATGGTCTTGGAAAATCGTAAGTATTATAAATAAGTTTTGCATTTCGCATTATATAATCCTTCCCTAAAATTAAAAACAAAAAATTCGTTTTTTGATTTGTGAGAATTATTGAGAAGGAATCTTAAATATCTACCCATGGTAAATTTCGAGTCGTCTTCAATATTTGATTCTTATTACCTTTATCTTTCGTCTGTCGCTGTATATATTGGTGTCATGGGTTCTGCCTAGTATACCTGAAGACCCGCCTTGCAGAGAGGATCGATGCACGTTAAATAGTCGAGGCTCAAACGTCCTCCCATTGATGTGGTGTAGAAATAAGGAAAGGGAGTGCCAGTTCAGGTATCGTCCTCGTCAATTGACTATGGTTTAAAATTACGAGGTCTATCGCCAAAAGCCCCCGACGTCAATATTCACGCATTCACTATGTGATGTTCCCCCTCTTGGGAAAATATCTCTCGAAGTATCAGCGTGAGCTAGAGGCGTAGAATTAACGAAAGAACTAGAATCAAACATTATCTTAATATGACTTTACTAAGATATTCAACTTAAACCTTTAACAAATTAAATTATAATTATTAATGTGGGAGAATCTACGATGGCAAAATACGCAACACACAATATATATATATTTAGATAATAAGACTTAAATCTATTTCAGATCACTATCAATAACGAAACCGCCTAATCACCCATTCTAATATTAAATAGTCAATCCTACCTTATTACAGCTTGGAGAATCAATCAGTATGGACTAATGCTCAATCATGTTTTTACTTGTATGCACTGGTGTGCAACTTGAATTAAATATATTCGATCACTAATAACTTCTAATCACAGTCACGTATAGCTCATTCAGACTTGAACCACTATTCCTCTATTGGACATCAACTACCTGCCAATTTCCATCCACTATCACAAATTGCCATACCGTTTACTCTAAGTTCCGATATTTAAAAGCTTGTTCATTTGCATCTTTCATTCACACTTCACTTCTTGGATTTGGTTGGAAAAGAGTTGCCATTAATTCTGGCCCAAAAAACTCCAAAGACATGTTAAAGAAAAGACGCGTGAGCCCGTAACAATTGTATATATTAATTAAAATGCGAATTACTGGAGTTTTGGGGCGATCCACTCAAATTTTGTAGAAAATGTATTGAATGCTAGATCTACTTGAAATACACAACTGTCGAATGTTTAAAATTTGAATATATGTTATGTACTAAGTTAATTCGTTTTAAAAAAGCGAATTTCAGAAAATAAAAATGTTAAGATACTCATGTGTATATAATTTAAATAGAAAAATAGTTGTTACAACTGAGACTTATTTTTGAGAAAGGAAAAAAAGTTCTTAAAACAAAATCCACCGAAGTGGAGTATTTAATGGTTAAAATGAATGTGTATAATAAAAACATTTTATGGATAAATTATACATTTTAACAGTATAAATATTTTCAATAAAAAAAAAAATTCTGCTCTCCATTTCTTTTATGAAAAGTTTTAACATAAAATTTTTTTTCTCATGTCCGCCTGTACTGTTATAGTATTATTATAAAATAGGAGTATTATATTATAAAATATTTCAATAAATCCAGATGGTTTCTATTGCGTTACCATGTCTTTGAACTGTCAAAAATAATAGCTGTTATGGGATTGAAAATAGTTACTTATTTTTAAATAAGTACTTTGTCATCGTCTTTTGTTTAAGGCATTTAACTACATTTGTGTCATGTTACTATAATCATCTATCAATCAATCAATCTGTATTAAAATATTTAAAACGAAATTGAATCACTGTGGACCGTGCATCCACCAGCTGCTACCGAATACAAAAAAAGAAAAAAAAGATGAACAATGAAGAGCTTTAGATTATATGCAGATTATCTTTCTGCTGAAAATAATTCGATAAGAAAAAAATCGGTGCTGATAACATTGAACGTTTCCAAAAAAAACTATATCAATTGTAAAATCTTCCAAAAGATACTGCGAGTGAAAAGAAAAAAAAAAAATCTCTTGTAAGCAACATTAAAACAAGTGTATTTAACTGGTTGTATGTTAGTATTTTTTTTTCTCATTCTAACATTTGGTTTAACACGATTGTATCAATAGAATTAAATCTATTTAAATATAACTATAGTTTGCTTCATTCGATTCGAAATTCATTATTCGCTTCTGAATTTATCTGTGTGGCTCTTATTAAGGTAGTTCAAGGATCTTCTTGTACGTACAAAGAAGGTCACTAAATCAGTGGTGAGATAATAAACTCTCACTTTTATGCCAGCGTAAGTGATGAATACTTACTTTATCATGTATTCATAATTGCGTTGCATAACGTTACAAAATCAAGGATATTAAATTACTTGTTTGTGAAAAGTTTTAGGCGTAGTATAACATTTGTGTAAAATTACCTAATTTTTAAAGATTGTTTCATTTCTTTAAATATATATATATATATTCTCCCTTGTTTATCATTAATTACTTAAAGTTCTTGAAATATTTTGGAAGGATATGCGATTTATAATTTTAAAAACGAAAATTACGTGCTCCAGATGTATAAAATTCAAAGAAAAGTTTTAAAATATTCATATTCTTCTTTTTCAAACTGCTTATGAATTTATTGTTGTAAAATAGCGTCGTATATATCTCTAATTTGCTTATATATAGCATAAACATCGTGTCATACCAAATGACAATGTGTATGGTAAACATTGTGTCATTATGACTAAATTTTTTTTTGTAACAAATGCTTAGTAATTCTGCTACAGTAATTGTATTTAAACATTCGAAATCCTATTCTATCTATGATTTTAAGTTTCCCCTTTTATTTTCACCTGATACTTTCTTTTAAAAATCACTGAAGTACCTACCATATTTCTTTTTTTAAAAAAAGTGCATTGATTTTCTTTACTTTTTCTCAAAAAGGCCTATTTTGCGGGGCCTATAATTCTATTTAAATGTTCTAATACGTAGAATATTAATTTCATCTTCAATTCATTGAATCACCGTGTAATCTATGAACGTATTAGAAGAATAGATAAATGACTGTTCAGTAACCAGAGTGTGTGGTGTAGGTATGGTACTAGATTTAATCACATTGATTGTGATTTAAATCTGAAAGCTTAATATACGTGTTAAATGTGACTCGTCCCTATAAAAATTTTATGTGAGGTGAGGTGAAGTGTTTTAAACGGGATTCTAGCTCATTAATTGCTCTCCAATTAAGACTACCACTGACCTGTGTTCATTGGTTTCTCGGAAATTATTTTTATAGAATCTGCATCAATTTAGGAATACTTTAGTAAAGGGGTGGGCAAAACTTGTGAGACGTCTTTATGATTGCATTCATTATGAAATATAATAAATAATGTTAAATTAAATAGTGGCAGTTTATCCAATTTATTTTCTTTTTGTGCTAATTTCATATAGTCTGTAGCTGCAGGCACATTAAATTTTAGAATCAGTTTGAGACAAATGTACCCTATCATACTTCCCTAAAAAAAATGTTTTTAAATTTTTTTTTATCAGAAGTGAGATGGTTTATTGAAATTCTCATTACAGACCTGCAAGTTTATGTCGGCCAACTTTTATCCATATTTACTCTCGTGTATCTTCATGTAAGAAAAACTTTGCTTGCACAAATACAGGGTGTCTGGGTTTAAAGTATCCTAAAGTAATGGCTTATTATTGCGGAACTACCCATCAGAATGTAATAAATTGTTCATCCGTGGATTGGAAAACCCTCCAAGATTTTTTGGGTCTAGTCCGATCGGCCGCACGGGCGCGCATTATTGGGCAATGGCAGACAATAAACTTGTTACACAGATTTCTTTAGTAAAGATAGGAAAACGGAATTTAAATCAGTCGCGTGTACAGCGACGTGTTCGAACAGAATGGAATGTCGTTACTGGCTTGCCTAATTTATCAGGAGTTCTATAAAATGAATCACGCACACGGGGGGTCAACAGTGTCTTCTATCACGAAAACTTAAGGATGCTTGCCAGTTTGAGATATCAAAGTTCCCGTATCCTTTAAAGTTCTTTCCCATTGGCGGATAGATTTTGATGTCAGAGGATCGGCATTCCATTCTGTTCGAACATGTCGCTGTACTCGCGTGACTGATTTAAATTCCGTTAACCAAAGTACGCACTGCATCTTTTCCTGTGGCGTCCACATCTTTGCTAATGAAGTCAGTGTAAAAAGTTTATCGTCTGCGATTGCGCGTGCGGCCGATCGGACTAGATCCAAAAAATCTCGAAGGGTTTTCCAATCCACGGAGGAACAGTTTATTACATTCTGATGGGTAGTTCCGCGATAATAAGCCATTACTTTTGAATACTTTAAGCCTGAACACTTTGTATATGTCGACTTTAATATAAGGAACAATTCTTCAGCAAATTTCTTCAAACGTGGAAATTTTTTTGCTAACAATGATTTGTAAAAGTCAATGTTCATAGCTTAAAACCTATCCTTCACACTGTGATCTGACTGCTAGTCAATAAGTTCAAGCTGTAGCTCAGGTGCTGTATCAATATCAGTAGTAATGGGCAACTTGAATTTAGGCTGTATTTTCTTAAAATCCTGAAATCTTGTGGCTGCGTCGTCCAAACTCTGTGGATGATCTCCCTGTAAAAACACCTTGATGTATTTCCGTTTTTTATTTTTCCCTATTAGGAAAACGATCTTTGATCGCGCACAGGAAAGAAATCTGGGTTCTAAGCGGATTTTCTGTCTTGCTCACCCCTGCTTTAATACATAGAAATATGATTCATGTCGTTTTTCCTGATTTCGAAAACGTTGAGATTCGATGTTTTTCTCATTTTTATTTGAATCAACATTTTTCTGTGTTTCACAATTGATTTCTTGTATCTTATAGTAAAATGGTTTCAAACTTCAACTCAAAAAAGTGAAGAGTATCCCTAACATGTACAGTGTTTTTCTCGTTGGATACAAAATATTTTTAGGAAACTGGATGAAACTGGAATTAGGAAAGAAAACATATGCCGATTTCAGATTTATGAGGAGATAATTATGGTGTTATTATTTGAAATATCTGTCTATATCTGTTGAATTTAAACATTTTTCTTTGTAGATCTTATGGATAACTTAATTTTTCATATTACCATAAAATCCGGCGTATAACGCTCACTTTTAACACCAAAAATAAGATCGAAATTTAAGGGTGCACGTTATACGCCGGGTATAAAAATGATAGCTTTAAAAATATAAAGAAGAGATAGCATAAAAAAAAGTTAACTTCTACATCCGGTGTAGGCATTACGTCGATCGCGATCGACTGGAGGACCGCCAATACATTTTGGGGGTGACCGCCTGAAGATTTTAGCAATTAATAATTATAAACGGAAATATTCAAGATTGGCTGATGCATGCAGGCTATATTCGTCTTCTACTGACTATAACAACGAAAACTAACTTTATATAAAAATATTTAGATAAAAACTAAGATAAACTGTAGCTAAAAATGTCTTTTTTTTATGTATTTTGAATTGTTTGATTGTAAATGTATCATTTGATATTATTATAATTGTAGCTATTATTATTATGTTTATATTTTGCGTTTTGTTTAAACGCAGTTTTAAAAGTATTAGTTTTTTTTTTATATTTTAGTTCTGTAAGTACATATTCTGTATTTATTATTAATTTATAATAAATGTTGTAGACCTTTTCCAACCTAACTACACCTACGACACTGGGCATCGGCACACACTAGAGTTTATTAGGGGAGGGGGCGTGGTAAGAGTCGAAAGTTTACCATCCTGGTGTCATACTACAAAACGCAGTCAAACATACTTTTTTTTAATTTTATAGATTGTCAGGAACAAAAAACAGGAAACAATAAATTACTAAATAAACACTCAGAATTAAGTAATAAAAAAATTATTAATAACAATTTTTTTTATCGCACTGTATACATGGAATTAAAATCAATCGGTAAAAAAATCAAGGGTTGTGGGGACGGTCCGAACCAGTGCCCCCCCCTCCTTGTGTGCGCCACTGACATTGGGTGGACCGCAACAAATTGAAAAAATTAGAAGTAGACCGCGCCCTGGAAAAGTCTGCCCACCCCTATTCTACATAGATCGAAATACTCTGTTTAAATGGCATACCCCATAAACTTAAAGAATTGTAGTTCTAGTAGTATGCTATTTATTTCAAAAACTTTTGAGATAATACAAGGAATAAATGACTTCAAAACATAGAGGCATTGTATAATTTCAGGTTTCGTTACGAGTTCTTCGTGGTTTCATAGTTAGAGTAGCACGCTACTAATGCTTTGCCCTGGGTTCGATTCCCACGAGCTCATTTTTCTTATATACTCAAAGATCAAAATTTTGCTTTCATTTTCGGTGCCTTCACCGTTTTTAAAGCTATTTTTCTTGCACTTACGGTATCCGACTACGTTCGGAACCGTGATTTTGCAAAAGCGCATAAATAGATATTTTCATGATTTTTAGTGTCACTTAGATTAGAATATATGCACAAAATTGTTTTAAGGACATTTTGACAAAATTTTTTATTTAAATACAATATTTTGGCAAAAAATTAACTTAGAATTATCTTTTTTCCAAATGTTCTCCTTTTATGAAAAATGCTTCTATTAGAATAATATTTTGCCTGTATATAACTCAGACCCTACAGAGGCTCAACTAGAATTTGTGAAATGTATAACTTAGAAGTGGGTTTATTCATATTTTACGACAACAGAGGGGAGCAATTTTAAGAAAAAAACGCCAATAATTATTTCAATTGGTGGTAACTCTGAAAATGTGAATTTTTCAAAAATTCTAGTTGAGCCTCTGTAGAGAGGTGTGAGCTATATATAGGCAAAATATTATTATAATAGAACCATTTTTCACAAAAGGAGAACATTTGGAAAAAAGATTATTCTAAGTTAATTTTTTGCCAATATATTATATTTAAATAATTTTTTTTTGTCAAAATGTCCTTAAAACAATTTTATGCATGTATTCTAATCTGAGTGATACTAAATATCATGAAAATTATCCATTTATGTGCTTTTTTAAAATCACGGTTCCTAACGTAGTCGGGTACCTTAATGCCATTTTAATATTTTTTATAATTCTCCTATCGTATTTTAACTTTAAAGTATTTTAATTAACAAGAGTCAATATGTTTCAGTCACTCAAAATCCTAACGATGTGAGGTTATAGCTAGGTACTCAGGTCATCCACCCAACGATATTTCAGATTTCTTTATTAAAAAAAGGGGGCGCGTTATACTGCGAATATACCTAAACGTTCAAAAATGTAGCTTAAAAGTATAGGTGCGCGTTATACGCCGGATTTTACGATAAATTGACGTATTTCAAATTAAAAAAGTTCTTCAATGTTTGTCGAATCAACTTGTTAAACAGAATAGCAGTAAAACATTGTCCTGTCTGTCCTGAATGATTTGGTAAAGTATATTATAAATTTTCGCAACTTTTTGATTTATCTATATTTAGAAAAGTCACTACTGATTTTCCTGAAATTAAATTTGCTTTAATTAAATTTTTTGAAGAAAATTTTCTTTCGTGTAATTTTTTGTCAGAAAAAATAATTTATTAATGAGGCACACTTTTTTTTGTTCAGAAACTGACACTTGAAAAATATGTTCTATAATTTTTTTTTATTATTATTATTTCTTATTTTTGTTTACCTTAGTACTTAAATCTTGGCATTAAACTTCAAGAATTCGAAAAAAATTATATTCTTTATTTATTGAAAAATTCAAACTCGGTGCTACTGATTACTAGCCGATGTCGCATTGAATTTTGTTCTATTTATTACATTGAACTTCATGTTTTACTTCTGTTTTGCACGATCTATTTGTGCTTTTGTTTCTTATCTCGCTTATCTTTTGATTTAGATAACTTGCATATATTTTTGATTTCAAAAATATCTACTTCCTTTATCTGTCTGACGTTTTGTTTTGAAAATAATATCAAAAATTCATTGATGCGAAGAAATACGACTCTGTAGTATATTCATTTCTTTAACTTTTATTATTTTTTTTGTCAAATTTTATTGCAAATAACGCAGAAAGGCCTTGCTTTTCCTTTTTTATTTTTAATAATTATTTCTTAAGTAGTTAATCTTTTTTTATCAGCTCTTTGACTTTCTTTAAGGATTGAAAATAAATTCAGCATGTTAGATTTTTATTTAATAATGAAGTATAATAATGTTTTAATGTGTTATTAATGCTTTAAAACAGCGTGGAAATTATTTTTTACATTATCAGTATTTAATTTGTAGGATTTGAAATTGTTAGATATCATTTGGAATTTTTTTTATGTACATTGATATTAGCATGCCAATTATAATTCTCGTTTCATTAGTGGCCTCGTTAGACTGGTGGTCATGGCCAAGGGTTTGAGTCCTGATGCCACTGAAGACCCGCCGTGTAGAGAAGCTGGTGCACTTAAATCTGTTGTGGCTCAAATGTCCTCTTATTGGTGTGGAAGTTAGGAGAGGGTCCTTAACACGAAACGAAAATCGTTTACCACGAAAAGATTTCCCTTTTGGGAATGAACAAAATACGGGAAACACCAGCCGCGTAAGCGAGATTTAAGAGGGGTGTAAAATAAAAGAGAGGTGGTTTCACGTTTCATAGGAAGGAGGAAAACTTCGCTTTGAAATACCCTCGGAATAGCCTGTGATAAGCCAATTTTGTTTATCTCAGTTACTTTCACCCTCCACCCCAACAAACGCCATACACAAACATCTCATCTCACATCAGCTGTTTTTGGAATTCGATTACGAGTACATCGCAGTGTGAGTAAAAATCATTGAGTTTGGTTCCCATTATTTTTTTCTATTTTAGAAGAATGTTTTTCGAGCACAAATGCACAGAACTGGGGGGGCAAACTGTTATCTCGCTTAAAAGAAGAATTCTTAAGACTTTCGATCAAAAACAAAAAATGTTTTTGTTCCATTGATTTTTATTTAATACATGCATATATATGTATCTATGTAAATAAAATGTACTCTAATAAACTTAATTTTGTTGATATATGTTTTGATTTTCAGTATCCCTTGACACGAAAAAATATTTCAGTCCTTTCAGTTTCGTGTTAAACTATTATCATTGTATATATCCGCAATATTTCGGAGTAAATATTTAATTTTTCATTCATGTGCAAAATTAAAAATATTTTTTAAAATAAAATTGATTCGTTTGTTTATATGAGAGTTAAACATGAAATGACATTGAGGTAAATGTGTGTGTGTTGTATATTTTTTGTCAATGTTTTTTTAAGGTGCTTGTTTAATTTTCATTCCTGTTTTGAATGCTTTAATTACCTCTAAGCTTTTCCGCGTACTATTAATTATATTTCGCATGAAACTTTTTAGTAATGTAATATTTTCTTCCCTCGAGGTCATCAAGTAAAACATACTGATATTGTTGTAAACAAACGAATTTTATAATGATTATCACATTTAAAGCAATGAAAAAGGAAATTGAACTTGAATTATTTTTAAAAGAAATATATGAAATAGATTCAATTTGAAACGTATTCATCTTGGAGAGTAAACATGTGTATGATGAATTCCTTCTAAATTTCTATGTTTTTTTGAATGTAGCTTTCGATTTTCGTCATTTTTTTTCTTATTGAGATAACTACCACTTATCATGAACTTAGCAAAATCAATTTGGGTATTGATAGTTGTGGGATTTAATGACTTCGTGTTTATTTATTGTTGAATTATAATTGGGATTTCAAAATCGTTTGCATCAATATTCTGCTGTTAAACGAATTGTATATAGATTTTTTCTTTAAAAAAATGCTTGTAATATATATTTTTTTAAATTTGATCTACTGATTCCTAAAAAATTTCAACATTGCGTAAGATGCAAAATCTAAAATCTAGATATCGATTGATAAACGCGTTGAAAATAGTTGCTTAACTAAAGTTAGATTTCTTTCACGTTATTGGAAATTTAAATATTTCAGAATATAAACAGTGCAACTGAAATTTTCTGTATTTAGAAGCATTTTTATGTAACTGCCTATGTGTGAGTTCTCTTTTATTTTTCATTGTATCTGCCGAAATCGATTTATTGAAATAATGATTATTCTGTAAGCTTTGAATTTAAAATAAACATATCGATTCGAATTGTGCCCAAATGTGTAGTAATCCGTTCTGATTTGTATCAATAGTAGCATTGTGGAACATTAAAATTGTTTAACGGTTATATAATTTTCATTTGGACTTCTGTATGTTTTTCAGAAAGTCTGCAGTAAGCATGGAATAATTCTGTTTATTCCAAATAAATGTTGTCGGCATAGCATATATTTTCGAGAAATTAATTTTTTACTATTCCCTTTTCAGGGCAAACGTAAGGGAGAAGTTTTTTATAAATACATTTGCTTAGAGTTGATTCAAATTCGTACTTCTTTATAGCGTGAATGTATTTGGCGCGCGCGCGAAAACCGATGAAGCGAATAGTTAATTTTGTATTAGTGAAGATCCTTCTCTCTCTCTCTCTCTCTTTATCCAAGTCGCTTTTTTGTCGGTTCTTTTGAAATCGTTCCAGCCATTGCAAATCGTAATGGAAAATTTATTTCGATGCTATTTATAGGATCGTGTTTGTACTCTAATGCTGTCTTTACTGTAAACTTCTGTGTTTTTCTGTAACAGTTTAAAGTGAATGTCAATCTGTGCTCAGCCTACTTAGTTCCAAGAGATGCTAAGTGCGTTATTTATGTTTTGTTGTAATGTTTGTATTTTTTTTTTTTTTTTGCGTGGTACACAGAGAAATCACATACTTCTTTAAACTCCTTAAAACATTTCTGAGTGTTACAAAATAGCAAATGTGTGAACTTGAAATATCTAAATCAAAATAAAATCATCGAGTTGACAAAGAAAATGGTGTTAATTCGTTTTAAACATTTTCGATAGTGTCCTTTTCATTTATAAGAATGTCTGAGGAATTTGATTCGTTTCATGTGCCATTGTAAGTATTGACGTCTCCGAGTCGTCAAGAACTGTCTTGCGGACGTAGAGAATCGAGCGTCGTTTCATTTTGTTTTAAATGCTCAAAATTTTCTCTCCTTAATTGTATCGGAAATACGCACTCCTGAAGAAATGTAATGTGTGCATTTATTTGTCAAGGAATTAATTTATTAAACTCAATTAAAAAAAGAACTCAATAATATAGCGTTACGTTTTACAAAAACATCTTTTTTTAAAAAAAATCTAAATTTTATTTCCGCGGTTGCTGCTTTCAACAACACGTTTTAGTTACCGTAAAGTCTGGCGTATAACGCGCTCTTTGGACACAAACGTATGATCGGAATTTATGGGCGCGCGGTATACGTCGTTTTTGAAAATAATGATTCAAAAGTTAAAAAAAAAAGATGGGCTATAAGAAAATTAGACTTTTATATAGATTGTAATACTGTTTATTTTTAAAAAATAATATACCTATAGAACTTAAGGGGCTTTTCTAGAAGTATACTATATTTTTTTCAAAAGTCTGGAATGATACCGAGAATAAATGAACTCAAAACAAGAGCATTGCTCATGAGTACATTGCAGGATCCTCCGTAAAAAAAGGGGCGTGCATTTATTTATAATACAACGAATTACCTAACCTAAATTTAAAAAATCTGAAAATATGAGTGTTCGTTATACGCCGGATTTTACGGTATTTTAAATTTGTGTTGTATAGGTATAGTTTTGAATCTTTTCTAATGCATTAGTATCTCTATTTTAATTACTGAAATGAAATAGAATATTGTTATTTTGTGGAATTATCTCATTATTATGGATTTTGCATTTTTTAATTATTACACACACACTCTCAATTTGAGGGGGGTTTTTTGTTAGATTTTTTCTGGAATTTACTTGTATCATCAAAAGTTGGATTAAAAAAATTATTACAGTACGTGTGTGTCTGTGTGTGAATACTGTCTTAAAGTTGTAGTCGCAAAACTTATTGTTTTAATTCTTTAATTAAATTTTAATATATATTGGTATTGCTAAAGGATGACCAAAAGTTAAATACTATTAAATTAAATTCATATTTCATAGATTTATAAGAAGTTTTGTAAAACTAAAGGAGATATTTGTAGTTGTTTGAGGTGCAAAAGAAAATTAGCATTTTTTTCTCTTTTTTTTTTTAATCTGCAATTGTTCCCCATTTTTGCTACTTGAATGAAAAATTTTACTCTCAGTTATTTTTCTCTTCAAACGATATTTATAATTACACCCCTGCCCTTAAGTAAAAAATTAATGGTAAAAAATAGGAAGTATACCAATTGAATTCCAGATTCATTTTAATCATTATATTAACTCTTTCACAACTCTCAATGGTCTATTTCTTTTCACCGTTATAAATATCGTTGCACAGTTACCGTTCAACATACTTGTTTCCAAATCCCCATTCAATCACAATCTTGGGGAGGGGGGTGGGTTGCAGATTGTTTATACATAGATATTTCCCTTCACGATGACCTCGGCCATTACCTGAACTCACCTTTAAAATCGAGATCATCGTGAACTTTCTACTGTATGTTCTTTTTTCCCTCCAATGCAAATGAAAACATGTTTGTGTGTGCGCGAAAGAAAAGCGTTACGTGCAACCATTCAGATTGGCATTGTGTAATAAGGACCTTTTTAAGGCTATTAATGCGAGTTCATTTCAATTCTAGAGAAAATGTCAAGGCGTGTGTTAAAAAAACTCGTCTGTTTACTATTGTGATGGTGTGCCCAGTTCATTTTTCGCTCAACCAGTTCGCGATTCAGACATTTGTTGATGTTGGCAAACCGTCGTTTGTTAAATTGTTTGTAAACAGGCTTTCAGGCATGACGTCATGAAATGACACGCTTATCACTTGATGATTTATACTTTGTTTTGTTCCTTTTTCCGTGTTTTTTTCTTCTTTTTTTTCTTTGCGTATCGTTTCGTGTGCACCTCCCTATCATTTTCTTCGGTCGTTTGTTAGTTCTACTTATCTGAAAAGACATAATAGATATGCAGAAAGTAAATTGTCCTACTTTTTGCATATTTTATCGGTTCTCGAATGTTGCGATTCCTGGAAGTATGGTAACTGGATGGGAAACAGATACACAGAAAAGAACTCGGCTATTAATTTCTTTGGACATTTTTTTTTCTTATCATTTTTGAGTGTTATGACTTTTTTTAAAAATAGAAATCCTTGGAATAACTATTTTCATGTTATATATAGTTGAATGTTAAGATTCAGGGTTGCTGCTTCGATGGTTTAAATTGTTACCAGAACATAAAATGTTGATTAATTACGGTTCAATTCTGTAGTTCTCAAGTTTTTTTCAATTCCTACTATTACTTCACTCTCTCCCTATATACATATTTACTAGCTGGTATACCCGTTCTTCGCACAGGTGAACTGAAAAATTAAGCAACGCAGATTGAAGGATAATTAAGTTTTTAATGAGTTAATTTTACCTGAATTGCAAATTAAACAAACAAAAAAAAAAGCTTTTTGCATATCTCAGCTAAACAAAAAAAAGAAAGAAAGAAAGAAAAAAACTTTGTTAAATTTTAAGTATGTAGATCGAATAGCTGATAAAAAGGATTTTTTTTTTATTTATAATTCCCCGTAACACTCTTGAGGGTCGATTTTTGAAAATACCTCCCTAAGCTGATCTCTGCTCAGCAAAAGTAACACATTGTTAAAAGTTTTGCGTGATGAACGCTTAAAATAGTGTAAATAATTTATATCTGAAAGTGTAATACATTAATATTACTTTCTGTTGTATTTATTTTATGTTAAAATTGTAATCGCAAGCAACGCCATTTCTTAAATTATAATGGCTATAATGGCTATTCAATGAAACACACACCGAAATGATAACGATAGAGTCAAGTTGGCAAATGTCTAGCTACTTTCATTGCTCGAGCTTTATTAGGGCTTTGTAAGACCCGCCGTGTAGGGGAGTGATGCACGTTAATGCTTTATCTACCACATTATGATTTACTGCAGTTTTTTTAATGCAATATTTTTTTTGGATCACTACATTGAAAATTAAGAGATATACATAAACAAAATACTCCACTTTGGGAAATTTAATCCGTTAGAGATAATAAATTAATTAAAGATATTCCACTGTAAAATTAATTATATACACCGTCCCTTAAAATAAGTAGTCAAGTCATTTTTTTAAGGTCTTCATTAACATACAAAAACACAAGACACTTAAATTTTGACATAAACTATTTTTTCGGGACAAAAATAATAATCTTTGCAATCCGCTGAAAACGCAATATCTGCTACAAAACTATTCGCCTTCCCCGCTAAAATAATCATCATAGAACCCGTGCTGCCATATATCTTGGAAGAGTGGATTTCAAAGAATATTCCTGCTAAGTATTGGTAAAATATTCCTTCTAAGTTGGTGTGATGTTGTAGTTAGGAGAAGGGGGTGCCAGCTCAGGTGTTGTCCTCGTCACTTGACCATGGCTCAAAATTACGTGGTCTGTTGCCAAAAGCCCTCGTGTAGCTGAACAGTGCGACGTTAATATTCACTCACTACAAAAAATACAGTGCATTAGTTATAATTATTTTTATACTTAAAAATGCAATATCCGTCTATTCAATTAAAATTATAGCGTTATAATTAACTACTAACCACAAACAAACTATGCAAATATGTCCAAATGATGTAGTGTGAAAGACAAAGTTTATCTACTGTAAGTACCAGAAGCAATAAAAGTATTTATTTTGAAAAAAGATCAATTTCTTACTACCAAATGTGCATAATAAAATCATTAAAAAAACATTCAAATAAAGAGAGATTTATAACAACCTCTCCCTTCAAAACTTAGTTTTTTTCTGAAATAAAAAAAATTAAGGATTATGCTGATCACAGGAATTAATTAGAAGCAAGCGCCTTGCGTAGCCAAAACAAAAAGTGTTCTTTCACAAACAAAAGATAGATATATGCTGACGTGGGCTTTTTTGCAGCACACGCCAAAATTGCTTGCAGATGCCAGAATTTTTTCCTACTTATTTGACAAATATCGTTATATTTTGGACACTTCTCACAATATCTTTATAAACTATAGCCTATGCTATAAATTATAGCCTATGTGTTATTCTGATGTATGAGCTATATTACTGTAAAGTTTGATTAAAATCCATTCAGTTGTTTTTGCGTGAAAGACGCCCAAACATCCTCACAAACTTTCGCATTTATAAAATATATCTAGACTAGATATATCTTGTTCAAATATTTTCAATCGTTAATAAAATACTTTCTATTCATCCATTGAAGTTAAAATATGTTTTTAAACTTGTAGTGGATGGCACTTGATGTCAATACAGTTTTTTCAAATATTAATTAATTAATTTAATCAAATTAATTAATAATCAAATTAATACTTAATAGTGTGATTCTGCCATATGTATATACATATTTATATTAATTGTAACTATTTTATAAAATGTAACTAAAATAAAATGTTTCTTTGTTGCCCTAAGTAGGAATTGACTTAAATATTTTTTATATTACTTGTGTTTATTCTGGAATATTAATAAATGAATTTAGAATTAAAATGTACCAAAAATAAAATAGAATCTATATGTATTTAGGTATAAATCAAATTACCATATATTCCAGCGTATTATGTGCACATTGAACACACAAAAAAGTAAGATCAACATTTACGGGCGCGCGTAGTGCGCTGATTATAAAAATGTTAGCTTTAAAAATAAAGAGAAGACGAGAGCATTTAAAAATGTCTACAAGTATCTAAATACTGTTTATTTTATAAGAACTGACATACCTTGTGAACTGTCATCGTATCACGTGATATTATGAGGGCCTTAGCCTATAGCAGAGGTCGCTGAAGTGGTGGTCCACGAGAAAATTTCGCTGGTTCCCAGAAAAATGTGTTGAATATATTTCTCATCACGTTAAATTATGTTTTAATATGTATTGTGAAACATATATAATTCAATTCATTACAATACGTGAAAAGTTATAAAAACGTTACTTCACAGAATAACGCCATTCCATATAGGAATGTATAATGCTAAAAGTTTGATATACTTAACCATTTTTTAATTGTTTTGTTTTTACAGATTTTGTTTATCTTATTATGGTTTATTTATAAAGCTTTCATAATTTGGTTTCAATTAATAGTTTCATTTTATTAACTAGGTACATTTTATGTGCTCTTAGATCTCAGATTTTTTTTATAAATATATTGAACACTTAAAAAATCCCATTAGTGGTCCGCGGGATTTAAGTTATGAATTTACTGGTCCGTGAGATTAAAAAGTTTGGCGACCGCTGGCCAAAGCTGCTTTTACAGTGCTACGTGGATGAATACTCACCCACGTAGGATCACTTGTTAAAATTTTAGATTTACTTTAGGTACTTATGTATTGCTGCAACCATAGTGGCGACATTTTGTAAAATGAAGCACATCGAACGCGTACGACACATGTGTGAAATCGGGTTTACCAACTTGGCGAGTTATCTTGAACGTTGGTATTGTTGTAATAGTGCGTTAGTACTCTTTAAAATGAGAGTGGTTGAACGATTTGTAATATAATGCTATATTTCTAATATTTGGTTGCAAAAGCTCCGTTATACACTTATTACAAAAGTATAGTGATAAATACCTATTTTTATGCATTTTTTTTCTTCTGTAAAACTGTTAGAATTATAGAATTCGAAGTTTTGCTCAGATTTTCGCTACTGTTCTGCTATTACTGTATCTCTTATCAATCAATACTATTCCCGAATAATATTTTAAATGAATTTATTTAAAAGAGATTTATAAAAAAAGCTTTGATTTTTTTTTTTTTAATGGAGTTTATCATTGGTTTTTAGAATTTTTCTTTTTGTAATATATGAACCCATTTGGACCTCAAAAATGTTATAGCACTTACTATTTATTAATGGTATCCATATAAAAAAATACTTTGGTATAGAATAGGGCATTGATTATAGAATAGTAAAAAAAAAAAAAAAACAGTGAGAGAGAGAGAGAAATATTTGTATATGTGTTCTTTTAATATATCTTCTAATTTATTTTCTTTCTTATAAATAATCGTTTTTAAAGAAGTATTTTTTTTCAGATGTATTTTTAGGTTTCCAAGTACAAGTATTAAAATAGTATTTCAATCTTTAATTGATGAAAGCAGTCCCCCACGCCGTTCCATACGTGAATTAATGCCACAGAAGCCTATGGCTCCACTGAAAATAAAAATACCAGATTCAGATATTCCACGTTTACCTGGTCCAGAGACACATTACATGAGTCCAGCTCCCTCTCCTACAGGTACAATAAGGTATGTAAAAAAATCTCTTCTTTCTGTTTGAAATTTCCGAGTTTGCATAAAAGTTGTTAAAACCTTTACTAATGTAATCTTTTATCAGTTTAGAGACATTGTTACATTTCATGAAGATAGAAATAATTGGAGTACAGATGTTATACTTATGTATATTTTTGAGTCCAAAACAAATATTTTCTTTACAGACGAATGAATAAATTATATCTTTTAAGTATACAAATACAAATTTTATCCAATTTCATTGTGTGTGTGTTTTAAAAGTAATTCATATATTTTTTCATATCTTTGATTTGAATGCTTCTTTTAAGTATCTGAATGTATTTCAATAAGGCAATTCAGACAAAAAAATTTTAAATGATAATACATATATAATTTTTGATATACTCTATTTAAGAGACATAAATTATTTGAATGGTCAAGATTAAAATAGATAATTTAAATTATGGAAACTAAAAAGAGATGGATGCTGCAGTTTTATAAACTGCTGACTTAGGACAGCTTTATTAAAAAGTGGGGTTTAACCAGTTTTATATATATGGGTAGCCAACCTTTTCCTTTTCTGTTTATGTTACTGGGCTAATTCCTATGAAGTATAATGATCGATTCAAAAAACAATAAATCAGTAATTGTTAGATTCAATAATCCAAATACATGTTTAAATCTTAATAAAGGCAGAATAGCAGCATTAGGAATAAATATAAAACTTATTTTTACTGAAATATTTTTAACTGAAAATGAAGTAAAAAATGAGTTAACCAGAATTATATATATCAAGAATATTTTTCTTATTTTCTGTTATAAATGCATGCTGGGGGAGGGAGATTGGAGTATATTATTTTGAAGAGAGCTACAGTATCGCCATCTCTGATTCGAGAAGGGAGGTATTTCAATGTAGAGAAAATTCTTGAAATTATATATGAATACTTATATTATATTTGTTAATAAAAGCATCCTATTAATTTAAAGTAACTATTTAATCTATACAATCTAAGATTTTTTTATAGAGATAATGATAAATTTAATTGGGTATTTTGTTCTAAACAGTATTTAATGAGATTATTATATTCTTTAATTTTTTCCCCCTGGATTATTTGAAACTAGAAATTTGCTACACTGTGTATGTAATGTAATATTATGTGTGTGTGTGTGTAAAAGAGAGAGATTGGCTTTGTGGTCACACATAAACCTTCTTTAGGTTTTCATTATTGCTTTTGCATAAACTTCAGGAATTTTTAGATTTAACCTTCTGCTCTCTATTTTCAATGTTAGGTGTAAACTTATATTTATTTACTTCTAGGAAAATAGATTAAAGTAAATATATTTTGCCTGCTCTCCTCTCTGTGTATATTAAGAGACTCTTTGAAATTATGTCAAATTTATCTCTAAACTAAATGGATCTCTTAACTGGAAGTATTTTGAAAATTAGCCCATTTTTCTCAACTGTTCCTTTAATTCTGTTTAAGTAAATTTTACGTATTTAGAATTTGTTGAAAATCATTTGGCCTAAGTTTTACTCATATGTTAAAAATTTGCTTTAAAAATAAAAGAAAAATAACCATGGAAAGTTAATGCATTCTAATATTAATCTTAAAGTATCAATGATTCAGTATTTTACCTTTCTGGTGAATGGTGTACATATAATATATAAAGCAAAATGTTTAACCCTGCAGTTTTTTATCCTTACGAGTTTGTTAATATATATTGCTGTGAACACACTTTTAACCATGACTTACACTGGTTTGTTTTATTTCTATGTAGTATATTATCTTCACTAGACAATATTCTCAGTCTATCTATTGTAAAATTCTGTATTAGTATCCTTGAATGTAATTCTAAAATAATAGTTAATTCAAACTGATTAATTTAAATGCTATTTTAGTGATTTTTGTAAAAAAGTTTTTGATTGTTATCTGAAAATTTGTTATGATGCATAATTTTTTTCATGTTGAAAAGAAATTTTATATGATAAATTTCAAATCTTCCTCTCATTTTACAATTTGCTATTTGATAGTTTTATGTATGTATTGTTAAATATAAAACTCAATTCTTTCAAAATCTCTTTTAGTGCTGCCAATTCATGTCCAGCTAGTCCCCGTGGTGGTATGGGAAAGAGAAATATTGCAAATGACTTGGTGGCTGCTTATGCAGCTGTTGCTGCTACATCTATAAATGACAAAACTGAACAGAAAATACTCTCCAATAATAATAACAATGATGGACAATATGCTAGCAATAATGGGTCTGGCAAAGATGAAAAACCTCCATATTCATATGCACAGTTAATTGTGCAGGCTATTTCTTCAGTGCCAGACAAACAATTGACTCTTAGTGGAATATATTCATATATTACAAAGAATTATCCATTTTATAGGACAGCTGACAGAAGCTGGCAGGTATAAAACTGCTTTTAAAGTCAATTGCTCTAAAATTGTTACCTAAATTTAATCATTCTCATTTCTCCTCCTCTTATTTGTATCTTTTGTTTTGAAAACTTTAGTTTGGTTTTTATTTTTATTGGAAAATATATGATTAAACTTATATGCAATACATGCTTGAAAATTTTTTGTATATTTCATTCATCAGTGTACAGACTATTTCAGTATTAATTTTAATTTATGTACTCTTTATTCTTATTATAAAACATAATAAATTTCTTTTGTTTTAGTTATTATTCAAGGTTGCTCAAACAATCATTGGACATTTTTTTTTAAATAAAACTATTTTGGTAGTAATTTTTTCAGATTACTTATGTGTAATTCTTCTAAAATTGTAACATAAAATATCTTTACTGTCTTAAAGTAATTCACTTTTAGGTTTCTTTTCTTATCAAAATCATCACTGAGCTCACTTTCAGAAAATCTGCTGCTGTCAGACACATTTGGCTATTTGAAGGACACAAGCTGCCAAACTAATGAAAAATAGTTTTACTGTATTTGTTTGTAATATAATTAATGCAAATTTTTAATGTATAAATGTTATTTTCTAATTATATATAAGTTATTAAGTTTTCTAATGTGGCTTTTAGGACATCATTTATTTAAAAATTAATAATTGATCTGAATTATAGAATATAGTACATTATACATAGGTGTTTCAAAAAGTAAGGTAATAGGAAATCTGATGGTTGTACAAATTACCCGTATGTATAAAAGTCCCTGTGAAAATAACGAAGACAATCTCAGCATTCGAACGATGCAGGTAGATAGTGCTGGTTCTTCAGTAACATGACTAAACATGCAGCATTGATGAAAACATGGCCCACGATTGAAATAACAAGTGTGACATGGTTTTTGCATTTAAAGAAAAATTCTCCAGCTGAAATTAATCAACAATTGGTAGAAGTGTATGGTACTAGTGTTATGTCACGAAGACAGTTGTGGGTTTGGTGCACTGAATTTTGACTAAAAGGCAGATCAGATGCGTGAGATGAAGAAAGCATTTTCGGTGGGAGGTATTCGGCCCTCCCTTCTTACATTCCCGATCCCTCACCAAGTGATTTTCATTTCTTTGGATCTTTAAGGAAACACTTGGGAGGTCTGCATTACAGAACCAATGCCGAGGTTGTACAAGCCATTTTGACATATTTGCAGAACCTTGACATTGATTTCTATGATGCTGGCTGTGATGGTTTGGTGTACTGATGAAACAAAATGCCTCAATAAGTATTGTATTATTATTTAGAGAAGTAATATGCTCCTGTGCCTACCTACATTGTATATATATATTGTTTCCTGAATAAACATTTACTCTGAATAAGCTTGTTACCTTACTTTTTGAAACCCCTGCATATAAATCATTTGTGAAAATTTATCTTGTTTCTGTGATTTTATATTTTTTTGTTTTGTCAGTTATATGTTTTTGTTAAATTATATTTAAATTGCATTTAATGAAACATTTACTTTCCTAATTAATAAAATTGTTTTAATAAGCTTTTATTTAAGGTTGAGTGTTTTTCAGAACTCCATCCGTCATAATTTGTCCCTTAACCGTTACTTTGTGAAAGTGCCAAGATCCCAAGAAGAACCTGGTAAAGGTTCTTTCTGGAGGATTGACCCTCAGTCTGAAGCCAAGCTTATTGAGCAAGCATTTAGGAAACGGCGGCAAAGAGGAGTGCCCTGTTTTAGACCTCCGCCATATGGAGGTTTGGCATCTAGGTATTATTTTGTGATATGTTGATTTTAGTAGTATGCTTATTGTATTAATGTAATTTATATTAAGATTAATAATGCATTACGCATACTAAGCATACACATACTGGAAGATATAGTAAATTGAATGAAAATAATTTTATTGTGCTGTATATTAAACTTGAAATTTGATTTATATAATTTCATTCTCCTTTAGTGCCTTCCAACTTGGATTTTTTTTAACCCTATTTTTATAACAAATTCTTACTTTTTGTCTCTAAAATTGGCTTTTTAAAGAAATATTTTATTTAAAAAGCCAATTTTAGAGGCAAAAAGTAAGAATTTGAAAAAGAAATATTTTGTTTAAAAATGTGAAAAGTTATATTTTAATGTAACAAGTTTAAATTGTTTAATTAACATTTCTCTAGTTATTTTACTGCCTCCTTGTATGTTTGTTTTAATTCATCATGATATAAATAATTTTACTGTCCATATCATTTACAATAAAATAGTAATTATTTAACCATTTGCATTTTTCTTATATTAAAATAATAAACCCTTAACCCCTTCTTGGTTGTTGTTGCATCTCATATGTTAGACATTTTTGTGCTTCTACAATCAGTGTCGCATACTGCACGCCAAAGAGAGAACTTTTGTCCTTTAAACTAAATTCTTCGCTACTTGCATGTCTATTTAAATTCTGCAATTTTTTTTTTTATGTTTCTCAATATTTCTATGAGATGGCATTTAATCCTACTTTCTTCACAATTTTCATAGTGAAAATGCCCACCTTGAATTGAAACCAAATTATTTTGTATTTTCGGTAATTTTACTTTCATTAGTGTCATTTTTTCCTTCTTAAAATAGCTTTTATAATGGTTTCAGAGTGATTTTGAGGATAATGAATCTAATATCTCTCAGAATATGGTAGTTTTGATTTATCAATTGATAATATTTATTCAGAGTTTAGTGACTCAGAAGATGAAGAATTGGGCTCAGTAAAGATATAGGTAGAAGAGAGAAAAAACTGTGTCCTGCTCCTTCTGATTTCAATTTTATATCTATAAAAAATACCATAGTAATCTGTACTAATTATTTTTATGAATATTTATCTAAAACACCTCAAAGCAGTAGCATTATTATATATAGTACCAGAGTGGGTTTTAAAAAAAATAATTAAAAGTTGGGTATACTGCAGGAAAAACTGAAGTTCAGTGGGTTGGACTAGTGAAGCAAAAAACTGCCTACTGACAAAAATAAAATCTTTTGATTGGTCGAAATTAAAAAAAAAAAATTCCAACTAAGAAGGGGTTAATGTTCTTTTTGAGAATAGATTTTCTCTGCTATTGAATGACATAAATTTCTGTGGTATTTCAGTATCAATAGTTTAATAGTAAATGTAAGGCTGAGTTTTGTGAGGCCAATAACCCAACAAACAATAATCTGAGATAGGTGACTTAATTTTGTCCCCTTTTTATCATCTGTTTCCTTGCCATTTTTCTGTGTGAAGGAAACATTCTGCTTTTTATAGAAAACGTACTACAATGATGGCTCTGTTCATTGCTCTTTTGATATTACTTTTTGTTCTTGCTGCATGCTAGCTTTGTCATTAACTAGTAATTTGGAGATTAAAAATAAGAATATTTTTTTCACTAAGGAGGGTCCAATGAAATAATTGTGACATGAGGATGTTGAAGTCGAACTATTCTTCAAAGGTAGATGTGAAAAATATTGGAGTTAAAAATTTACAAAATTACTGAAGTTTTGTTCTCACTATTTGACCATGGTTCAAATTTGTTAATATTAGTCTAAATAATATGTTGTGTAGGTCTAAATTAATTAACATTAGAACTGGGGCAGTTTCGGTATACCTAAAACCGCAAGCTGGGTCAAATTGAACCTAATTAATAAAAACCCATGTTGTTATGCTAAAAGTATGCTGTAATTATTTGGCAATGACATTTATTCATTTTTAACATTAAATTGTTATGATAAGTGATAAAAAATATAATAAGATATTACAATATGGAATATGGTATACACTAAGTAAAATATACTGACATCTTTGATAGAAATATTTATTTTCTTTCCAGTCAAAATTTCCTACACAGTTCATGCACATTTTGACTAACTTCTTTTTATATATTTTTTACACTTTCCACATATCGGTGTTTTACAGTCATAGCAAGTATCTGCAGTTTTGTTTTTGCACTTGAAAGCTTGGCAATGAACCCTTTTTCGCATCTGAGTATATTCTTCAGTAGTATCTGCTTTTGTCTGTGTATCTAACTTGTACTTTCTTTTGTGAATATATGCACTACACAATTCTTCAATGAGTTGTTGAAGATATTCTCTCCTTGTAAGTTTTTTTAGAGTAACTTTGTATAAAATCCATGAATTAATCCCTGCAAGATAAAGAATATTGTAGAATACATTAACTGACCACCTCTTTGATCCTGCCTTCAAAGAATACTTCTGAGCCTTGGTCGGAAATATCGACACCAAATTTTGTTGAGTTATGAAATGAAATTGTTTCTGGAAGCTTTTTTGATTGATTATTGTTGATATCAAATGTGGGATGAAAGGAGCTAAAAAATAAGACATTTTTGCTGGTTTTTCCCTGATAAACTATCAAAGTTATATCATCTGCTCCAGTAATAATGTATTGTATAACGACATCTTTACTTTCTTCACAAATTCAGGTACTTCTTTCTGATTTAGTTTCATTATACCAGTAAAGGTAGTGTTCTTTGTTTTTAACATTTGGGACAGATTTAATGAAGTGAAATAATTATCTATAGTGATATTTCTTCCTTTATTTTCAAAAGGTTCTATGAAACGTAAAAGACGTATTTGGAGTGAGATAGGTTTTCAGGACGTTTCTCTGCCCAAATATGGAAAACCATTGAGCATGTATTCACTATTAACATCAGTGGCAAGCCATAACTTGATACCAAATTTATCTGATTTACTTGACATATATTACATGAAACGACATCTGGCTTTAGACGGAAACAGCTGCTCATCAATAGTTATATATGGTCCTGGTTTTTAGCATGTTATTGGATTTTCAATAAATTTCTTCCAAATTTCAGAAATGAAGCAGAATTTATCTGTTTGAAGGTGTTCAGATTGTGTAGTTTTTTTTTTGTGGAAATTTCGTAAGTTTTCTTAATCTATCTCTCCCCATAGTATTGCATAAAAAAGGTGGACCCCAACAGACCACAAACTATCAAGCTCAAGATTATTTGCTCTGAATATACCATGAGCATACAAAATTGATAAAGCGTTTAGTTTGCCTAAAATTGTTGGCCATTCATTTTTTCCCCAGTTGCCGGTGAGCTTCTTCCTCTGTACAATTTTTGATATGATGAAGTATAGTCTCATCTATAAGTAGCTTCCATGAACTAATTTCATAACCATTTTCAATATTTCACTTTGCATAACTGGTTTGGCCACTCTTTTCTTTGAAAACATTATGTTCAACAATTTTTTCATGCATACAACTTCCAGAGGTAATGCTTTTCTCACACATTCCATCATTTCTAACAAAAGTTCCAGAGTTCATTTCATCTGGATTTGAATCTGATAACTCACGTTTATTAACACATTGTTTTTTCTTCCCAGAAATGGTTTTTCTGCTAGTACATCGTACAGGAAAATTAGATAAGGTACCTTCATCCGAAGAAATATTTTCTTCATCATTATCGTTTTCGTTTTCCAATAATTATCGCATATATTCGAGGGTCTCACTAACTATTAATTTACGCATATTTCTTCCAGCCATTTTTTACTAAGATCAATTTATCTCCGCATGTAAACAAGGTGGCAAAAACCGAACAGACTTGTACACTCAAATTATCTCCAAGGCAATGCAAACAACCAGTTGTGCACTCATAAAGAACCACATGAACACCCATTAGACTACTGCATTGGCTGCGGTAGTATTGCACCATATTCCATTCAAAAGGTCAAAACAAAAACATCGGAGGGAAAACATTCCTTTATTAAGCTAACTGAAAGCATTTTTACCTTACGGAATGAGGACGGGAAGGATAGGGGGTGCAACACTGGCTGCTCCTACTACTACAATAAAATTGTTAGCTGCTCTTCTGTTATTGGTAACAAGCTACTGACCCTGAAGAATTGTTCTGCTTACATCTGGGAATTGGAAAGAGGACCGGAAAAGCTTTTCCCATTGCAGGAAACATTGAATTGCAAATTTAGTACTTGTGATTATTTTGGGGTCATAAATGACCCATTTTGCGGTTTTAGGTATAAGTATTAAAAACAAAAGAATTATTAGTATTTCACGAATCATATTTTCACTGATTATTAGTGGTATAAAAATAGGGAAAATCAAGAACTTTTTCAATTCTGTTTGTAACTTTTTGAGAAAATTGGAAACAAAATTGATTTTGGGTCAAAATGACCCCCTCTGCGATTCTAGTGTTAAACAATTTCATGAAATTTGTTTCCTCTTCAAGGTCAGCTCCGGCCTCTCCTACCCATGGAGGTATGAGTGGCCTGGTGACTCCAGATTCACTGTCACGGGAACCTAGCCCAGTCTCCGAAATGCTTACTCAAGAATCTGAGGGCAATCCATCATATACCTCAAATCTTCAATTTTCTTCATCTAGAACTTTCTTGCCAGTGCATGCTGCAGAAGCAAGACCTAACTTGTCTGATCCTGGATCCCCTGGTAAGTGGAAGACTAGTGTAAAATTTCAAATTCTAATTTTATGAGGAATCTGAAAGGAGTGTAAACCAATATATATATATATATATATATATATATATATATATATATATACAGTCAAACCCTGTGTTAATGAATTCATCTGGACTGAACATTTTGTTTGTTAATTTGGGGCTATATATCATATCAGGGTTAAAACAAAATAATTTTCTGCAATTACATTTTGGAAATTTTACAGTAAGCAACTACACACAAAAAAATACCAATAGTTAGAAATTACACTATTGTTGTTCAACAACTAAAAATACTATAGGTACCAGTTAATTTGAAATTTTAAAATACTAACTATTAGATGTTAGACAATCTTTTTGATTCCTGACTCAAATAAATGAATTCTTTTTCAACTCTATGCAGAAAAGAAATACTGCAACACATTTACATTCTTCAAAACAAAGGTATATTTTCGCAGTTTCTGTTAATGTAAAACATTAGAAAATATAACAGTTTTGCCAGGAGTTTCATTGTCAATTTTTGTGGTAGAATTACTATCTATATCTAACAAACCAATAATCTGTGTAACTGAAGTTTAGAAGTTGCACAGATTAGGCAATCCATCATCAGATATATATTAAAATATTTAAAGGAAGTCGTTCAAATGTGCATCTAATTATAGTTTGAACTCACACAACACAATAGTTGGCGACGAAGATGGGATATATTGGAGATTCTTTTGGATAAGGCATTGCCTGAAAACTGCTCAAGGTAAAGGAAATTTTTTCTCTCTCTTTAATCGGAAGGAACCATGGAACAGCAAATTGCAGACTTACTCGGCAGAATCAAGATTTGATTCGAGCGCTGCAAATTAGAGACGATTCTCATAGTCATAAAGTAACTGTACAATTTGACAAATTTGATGAAGAAAATGAAAATTTCGATAGTTTCATTGAAAGATTTGAAACTTACTTAGATGTACAGAATATACCAATAGCAAATCGAGCTAAGGTTTTTGTTTCGTCTCTTAGTGCAAAATTGTACCAGTTACTAAAGAATTTGCTTGCACCTGACATTCCTTCCGACCAAACGTTAGATAAATTAAAAGATGCACTTAAGAAACATTTGACCCCAAAACCTTTAATTATACCTTCTTGTCACAAATTTTTAAACAGAAAACAGACTGAAGGGGAAGGTATTAGTACATACATTGCCGAGCTTCGGGCTCTAGCAATGAATTGTGATTATGATAAAGATATGTTGAATATTATGTTACGCGACGTATTTGTAAGCGGGTTGCGGGATAAAATGATTTTAGATCGATTATTTGAGGAAGATAATATTACTCACGAGAAAACGCTAAATATAGCACTGGCTATGGAAAAAGCTTTTAAAGGGACAAATGATATTATGGGCCGAGCAATAAATTCAATGGAAACTTTTAAAAAACACATGGATAAAAAATCCAATTTTACAAAAAGCCGAAAGAAAACATTATATTGTTCACGATGCACAGATACCAACTATGCAAAAGAGAATTGTAGATTTATTTCAAGTAAATGTAATTTCTGTGGGAAAATTGGGCACATTAAACAGGCATGCTTCGCATCTAAAAAGGCAAATGCGAAATCGGTTAAACAAAAACAGGTAACTCTATTAAATGAAGTTGGAGATTGAAATAGAATTCCACTATACGAATTAAAAATTCAGGATTATATATTACACAAGGAAGAACCAAAACGACCTCCAATTATGATAAATTTAAAAATTGAAAACAAAAGTTGTTCTATGGAATTGGATACGGGGGGAGCGGTTAGTGTAATGAGTATTGGAAATTTCAGGAAAATTTCAAATAAACAAATTAAACCTACAAATATAGTTTTTAAAACATATAAAGGAGATTCAATTATACCATTAGGATATGTTACTGTAAGGGTACAATATAAAAATCAAAAAGTAAACTTGAACTTATACATTGTGAAAGAAAACTTAGATACTATTCTGGGTCGGGAATGGCTCTATAAATTCATTTAGATTGGCCAGCTATTAAAGCTTTTAGAGCAAAACCCGAACAAAATTTAAATATTTTAATATATATCTACTTCACTGTACAACACATTACTAATTACCGATACAATTTCATAGTTGCGTGTTATTTATATACAATCCTCCACTCAGTCACAGTTAAGTCTTTAACTGGTTACAGTTAAATACACCACAGTAACAATCATTAAAATCCTAAAATATCCCAGCATTGTGAAGTGGGAGGAAATACCGCAGAATCAAATTGCACACAATACATTCATGACTCATCTAAGCCTGTAAAATCCAATAATGGTCTTCACCCTTTCCCCTTGAAATTCGCTGCTTACAAAAAAAATCTTTTCTGTTCCGGACAAAATGGATATGTCATTTGGAAAAAAAAATCCTGATTATTTCTAAAACAAACAAATAAAAAAATTTTTTGCCAGTGTTGAAATAATTTTTTAATTCGGGACTCATTATTCATTAAGTAGAGGTTATGTTGCCTTCATTTTAATTGGAGAAAGAGAAAAATTCTTAATTCACACACATGAAATTCGTTAAGTTAGGGGTTCGGTAAACCGAGGTCTGACTGTATATGAATACAGTCTGATCCTATTAACACATAATATGGATTAAGTGATCAGTGAGTTTCAATGTTAATATAAATAGAGCAATAATTTATGTTTGAATACATTGATTTGTATTTTCTGAGCTGTTTCAATTTATCATGAAAGCAAATAATATTTTTAAATATTTTCTTTATTTTACTCTTATAATATTTAAAGAAAATTGAATTTATTACCTTAAAAATATCCTTACTGCAACATTTCACTTTCCAAGAAATGTTGATTCATACATGTAAAACAGAAAAGAAGAGAGGAATATTAATGTCTGCTTGTAATAGAAAGTTGTGGTACCATCTAAACAAAGGATTAATCTGAATTTCACATTAAATGGAAAAGTTTTATGACATCACATTGCGGGGGAGTGGTATCTCTAGGGATTGCTTATGAAGGGAGCTATGTAGCTTAAACATATGTTAAATAAGCTTACATGTTAGCAGAGTCCTATTGTAACTGGAACTGGGCTGTTTAGGAGCCATTTGGTTCTGTCAAACCTTTATCTCCGATCATTAGGGTTTGAATGACTTACAACACTTTCAAATTGCCTTTTAAAATTAAAATACTTAGATATAATAAAGCTGTTAGTGTAGTTTATAAAATAAAAGTAGTTATTAAATATTTTGTTAAAATTGCTTGAGTCATAAAGGCTTAAAGTTGGGTGTAAAAATCTGGTTCCTTGTTTAGGAGGGAGCGGAATTCTATTATAAATATATTTGGATGCATATAATCAAAGTATTTATCTTCAGCTCATTTAACTATTGCCTACAACATTATTAAAAAGAATCACTAAAATGTCTTGAGGATTTTGAGAAATCAATATTTGGAATTAACTAAAAGAAGAAAAACAGTTTTCATTTGTTAAATTGTTTTTAATTTAATTATAAAACCAATGCATACAATTTAGTATCATAAATTATTAAAATTAATTTAAATTGCAATATATGTGTATGTTTTAATTAATAGTAGAGTCATTGATTTTGTCTAATTGCTGTTTTTTGTTGAATTGAATACACTTCTAAATACCTTGAATAACATTTCAATTTTGGGTCAGTGTTGAAAATTTCTTCAAATTATTACAATTTATGTTTTTCAATAATATCTAATAGGTTATTCAAATGATAATCTACAATAATCCACCTACGTAAGATATCAAGGGTAAAAATGAAAGTGTATTTTAGAGGCACCTGATAAATTTATTTTATCTACCTTATTGTAAGTTTAATTCTGAATTGTGCTATGAAAATTATTCTACAAACCAAATCACTTGCATTGTGTGTACTTAATGGAGAAGAAAGTTTATCTATAGAATAGAATCCAACTTTATAAACTTTAATACTTTTTATTTTGAATGAATACATATATTTTTTCTGTAGCATATTGAAATATGCATTTCAGTTATACAGTGGGGGATCGATTAACGAACAGATCGATTAATGAACAAATCGGTTAACGAACACTTTCACGAAAGATTTGAGATCGGATAACGAACACTTTCCAAAGAAAGATTTTTTGTGTTTGGACAACGAACACATATTCGGCGATGATCAGGGAGACACCCCTGAAATTATGGATGAAATTTTGACAACTGCTAGAGATCTAGAATTGGAGGTGAATGAGGATGAAATGGAAGAGCTCATAATGGGACATGAAAATGAACTGAGGATAGAGGAACTCCAAGAAATTTTGAATGAAGAACACCAAGAAACACAGTGAAATGTGTCTTCTTCTGAACAAGAGGAAGATGAAAGAAGACCAATGCCGACATCTGCCATTAAAGATCTTTTGAAAAAGTGGGAGGCTGTCAGAGCAATGGTCTTAGAATGGCACCCAAACCAAGCTGATGTCAGTAGGGTTGGGGATCTTTACAACAACAATGCTATTAATTACTTCCAGAAAATCCTGAAAAAAAGAGAAAAGTAATTGACATTGACATGTTCTTCAACGCCCTACAAGCAAAAAATGAAAAGGACTGATTAATATGTAAGACTATATATATATATATATATATGTATTATTTTTTTAAAAACTTACTAAGAGGTTATACATTTTTTAAAATTTAATTTTTAGGGTCTCCAGAACGAATTAATGGATTTCACATAGAAATCTATGGTGAATCGATGATCATTTAACGAACGATTCGGATAGCGAACATAGTCTTGGAACAGATTATGTTCGTTAACCCATCACCCACTGTATTTGTTTTATGCATTATGATTTATTTCTTTTAAAGAAATGTAAGGCCTTCTTAAGGAGATTTTATTTTAATCTTCAGAGCTGCTTTTTGATTAATTTTTTCCTCTAATTTATACAGGTAACAATTATATACCTGAAATTTTAAAACAAATGAAATTATTTTTGAGCAATTTTTAATGTATGCTGATAAAGTTGTAGAATGAGATTATCTCATACTGTTAAATAACCGACTTATTTAAATTGTAGGCATTGAGGATATTGAGCAAGTATTGAGGGAATTATGTTTTGGATATGTGTTACATGGGAAGTGGTATTTCTTTGTGATAACACAAATGTTACAATTTTAATGTATATAATGTGTAATTGATATTTTGTTTATTTTCAAGGAATAAAGTCCTCATTATAAATAATGCAATAATTTATCAATGATATTGTGTTGAACAGCTATTGTGGCGAATAATTCTCAAGTGAAAAAAAGATTTAAACATACAGTTTAAACCAAATTATAGTATTCATGTAAAAAAAAAGAGAACTACACAGCTTTACATTGATATATTTACTATAATTTTTCCCCAATTAGCAACAAATTTAAATTATAGAGCTTAAAAATCACATTTGCTTCAGAGCATTAAAATTTTTACTCTATTTATTAGTCTAGTTTTAAGATGCATACAATGCCTTTATATGTGAACACATTCAAAGTAATAAACATAATCAAAAAGTTTCCTAGAATTTCAAATTATACATGTATTTACCAAATATATTTTTGTTTATATTATTTTGTACATCCCCCCCCCTTTATTTTTGCATTATTTTCCTTTTATGTTTTAGTTCTTTTACTTTTTGTTTATTTTGCTTTGACCACTTTTCCTCATTTTATTTTGCATTATTTGATTATTTTTTGTGTTGATTTTTTTTATATGTAAAAGGGAACTACATGAACAACATTTCAGCTCCACAGAACATAAGCAGTAGCTTACAGCCATCAGCCCATTACATTAAGCCAAGAGTTTATTTTCCAACAATGCAGCATCCTGTTAATATGCTTAGCAATGGTGTAGTAAATAATGGTACACTTGAGGACCATCATGGGTGTGGTGAGTTCTTCGTTGATTTCTCTAATCATAGGAATATTACTATAAAGGAAAAACAAATTTTTATTTTAATGTTCACAATGTAAAATACATGTTTAGTTCATTTTTTGTGCACTGTTACAGTTTTTGCTGTGAACTGGAAGTTGTCATGTTGATGATATTTTAAGCTATTGTAATACAGCTACTTGAATCATAATTTCATTAGTGAAACTAGTACTCATTCTAAATCAATATATAGTAAGATTACTTTATCTACTAAGTGGCTGCGGTAGCCTAATAATCAAGGTAACAGACTCGTAGCTGGTATGTCATGATTTCAAGGCAGTACCGCTGAAGATTCATTGTACACAGAAGAGGCCGATGCAGCTTAAGTATGTTGAGGATCAAACGTCTTCTCTTTGGTGCGGTGTGGAGGTTAGGAGAGGGGGTGGGGTGCCAGCTCAAGTGTCATCCTCATTACTTGACCATGGTTCAAAATTACGAGGTCTGTCGTGAAAAGTACTTGTGTAGCTGAACAGTGCAACATTAATATTCACTCACTCACTCCTACAAGGCTCCTACAATCTGTAGCTCTATGAAGATTCTTCTTTATTCATCAAAAAAAAATTGTAATTGTAAATGTATAGAATTAATTCTTACTCTTATTTTATTAGAACCATTACATCATAAATAAAAATCTGCATTTCATACATGAAATTTTTTTACTGGGGTTTATTGGAAAAAATCAAGAAATTTCCCTTCACTGTTTTTCATTCTATCATTGAACCCTTGTTGAAACATTGGCAATATTGAGAAAATAATTTATCATAATTTTATGAAAAGTGAGTAGTGATATATATGAATCATTTCTGTTCTAACAGGATATATATTAATATACTCTACTTGAGAGACAAAAATTATTTAAGTACTAAAGATTCAAATCATTGAAAATTTCGAGGCTATGGTATTAATGTTGCAAACTGAGGACTGCTTCATAAAACAGTGGAGTTAAACCAGTTTTATCATTCCCCTTTCTGTTAAAAATATTGAGTGAAATCCTGCAGAACATAATGCATAGAAATTCTTAATAAAAAAGTTACATACTTAAAGGAACATTTAAAAATGCTTACATCGTACTTAAATCAAAGAACAATAAACCTATATATATATATATATTAACTGAATTTCAAACAGATTTGAGTTTATGAAAGATAACAAATACAAATTAAAAGTGTGTAGAAATTATGAATCCAAACGCATTAATAAACTTTGCATTTTTTAGGACTATAAAAACTTGTGCATCTCACACATAAAACAAGTAATATTAAAAAAAATTTCTTAACGTCAATTCCTACTTTGTTTGAAAAAACGTACTGGTGCCATCTGTTTCAGCTAATTGTAACTACAAGGGAAATAATGCAGAATAAATTTAAAATTAAAAAATAAAATTTAATTAATGAATTAATATTTGAAAAAACTGTATTAACATCAAATGTCATCCACTACAAGTTTTAAAAAATTTATTTGAACTTGATTGGATGAATAGAAATTATTTTATTAACGATTGAAAATTCCAACAAGATCCAATATATAGAGAGTGTGAACTAATAGTAGGAATTGAACAATCTCATTTTAAATTACAAATTTATTTTATGCATGGTAAAAATGAGAAACTATATGAGGAAGTATGTTATATCAACTCCATGAACAGAAAAAAGTTGCTCTTAGAAAATATTAAATTTGATAGGTTAGTTTGGGTGGTTAAAGTTCCCCTGATGTTAGCAGTTGCATCCAGGCATGATTTATATTGGAAAAATTGAATGCAATCTAGCACAGAGGGCTTTAGGAAATAGTTGTGGAAAATCAAATTTTTAAAATAGAAACATTTTGAAAAGTCTGTAGTTCTGAAGCAAAAGATGGTATAATCAGGATGACTTTTATTCAAGATCAGTACCCAAATTCTCAAAAGTTCTGACTTGAAAGTGTGATTTTTTTTGAATAAAATATTTGATACTATAAAATATAGTTTATAAAAATTGTGTCCAGATATAGTATAAAAATATTCAAAATGTAAAATGTGTTTGGCACTAATTTTTGTAAGTAAAAAAAATCCCTTAGAATTGTGTGAGTTGTTGCTAATTTTACAATAAATAAAATGTTTAACTTTTTACATGAACAAAAAGTGTTTCAAATTAATTTTAATTCACTCTAATGAATAATTTTTTTAATTATGCCTTTTATTTCAAATTTCCCATTTAAAATAATAGTGTTACCCCATTGATAAGTAAAATGCTTATAAAAAAAAACTGATAAAAGTATAACAAAGTTTTTCTATTTTTCACAAACTTCAGTCCAAGCCGGAGATGTTTTTCCATTTGTTTAAAATTTTACTTTACTTTTTATTTATTTTGCCTTTGTACTTAGATGTGAAACAACTTTTCTAAGGTAATGGATAATCTAAAAAAAATTCAGCCTGCCTTAATATATATACATACAGATTGAGATTTTTGTAAAATAATTGATTGCCTGTAGATCAGAATTTTAAATTAAATATTGCTCTTATTTCATTTTAGAAAAATTGTATGGACAGTTAATGTACCCACAAAGGAATACAGAATCACAACCAATTGATGCAACTCGCATCAATCAGCAACCCAGTGTCATCATGCAAGCTCCTCCCTCTTTGCCTGGGAACACTTTTAGTCCTCCTTCATCGGCTTCACATCCGGCCTCCATTTCTATGGAACCGCCCCCCTCCTCCTTTATGCAGATGTTGAATATGCCTGAAAGTGAAACAGAGCCAGAACAAATCAGGTTGCATGACAAAAGTTAATTCTTATCTGCACTGCTCTTCACTTGAAAATTTTTTTAATCAGGGATGAAATTGTACGGCTCACTCATCTCAGCAGTCAATTTAGTTTTTGAGTTCTTGCTTTTTTTTTTTAGTTCATAAAACAATAAGAGCATTATTTTCTCAATAAAATAAAAAAAGTAAAATTTTGGCATGCTTAAATATTTTTGTGTTAATTTTTTTATAATATATACTCCTTTTTATTTTTTAAAAGAAAGTAGACCTAAAAAGTATTTGTTCCTAAATTTTCTTTTCTAAATTATTAATAAGCTGTATATTTTTAAAAATCCTGACTAGTGCTCCATATTTGAAAGAATTATGCTAAATTTATGCAAAGTATTGAATTCAGAAATGCTCCTACTGTTTGTTTTTAATTTAAATAATTGTTTAGTATGGGAACTATTTACATTTTTTCTAGTATAGTTTAAAAAAATTTTTACTTGGAATTTGTTTTAAAATTTTAACATTAATATTATTCTAAGACATTCTCTCTCTTCTTAGAAAATTATGCTTTTTTAAACTTAGATTTTTAATTGCAATCCACAAAACTTTCTTTATAAAATATTAATTTTGAATGTAATTTTTTTTGTGACATTTTAAAAATAGACTTTTAAATAAATTACATAATAGTGTTTATTATGTATGTGCAAGCCAATTTGTTTCATATGGGATTATGTGTCATAATCTGATGTTGCGATTATTAACTAAAGAGAATAAATGTGATAATTTTTTAAATATGATTGAAAAATGTTTTATTTTTGGTCAAAAGTGCATTTTATGTAAGCTGTTTGTTATAAAAAAATGTAATTTATATATAATCTGGTGCATTATAAGTGTGAGTATTTGCACCTTGAATTATGTACAAAAATATGCTCATACTTTTTTCTTTCTTAAAATTTACAAAGATCTTCAAATTTAGGTTCCCCCCACTCTAATATAAACAAGTCCTTCCCAGGGAAAAATATATTTATAAAAAAGTATCCTAAAAATATTTTGAATTTATACTGATTTTGTTTCTAAATAAGGTATATTATTAACTTAACATGAGAAAATCAAAGTATTGGCAAAATTTTTCATGAAAAAATTACTACATCTGTAATTGAAATATTAAGATTTTTACTTTTACTCTTCTATACCTGTTAAATTTTTATGACTTTTTTTTCTCCCTATACCCTAAGAACTTCTCTTGTTTTTTGATAGTACATTTCTTCCACTTCTTTTTTTTTTAATTTCATGTCATGATTAAACTTGTTTCAAGTCAAAAGTGTAGGGGAAGTACAATCTCAAAAAATGTAGAACCATGATTTTTTTTTTATCAAATATTGAATGTTTTATAAATTTTTAAATTATGACAAATTTCTTTTTGTGATTAAAAAATCTCTCTTATTTTATTGAAATTTTTTGAATGGCTTGTTATTAAAACTTGACTTCATATAATATTACAGTAATAGCCAAACTTAACTCTGATCTTTAACTGCATGTATTTTTTAAATGATAAAGTTTAAATAAATATAAATTTTTCTCAATTTTTATAATATTTGAAAAAAAAATTGAAATTGTATTCCTATAATTGAATTTATTTTAACAAGTTAATTATAACTTTATTTTAAATATTTGTTCACACATCCTTCACTTCTCCCCTTAAAATTGTTATTTGACACTCTGTATGCTCTGGTAGTCATAAAAAAATATTTAAAAAAAATCATAAAATTTAAAGTATTGTGTATAATTAAATATTATTAAAAATTAACTACACCACTAGTCCTCTAAATATTACTATATTTGAAGAAATTATATTTTTGTTTATTGCATATTTATTGAAATGATCAAGTAAAATAGATTAGATCTGTAGATTGAAATTAATAGTTTGACTTGCCTAAAATTGCGTCTTTCATGTAAAAATTCTTTGTGTTTGTGTGGCTCTCACTTACAATTTGTTTCATAAATAATGAAGGATAAATATATTAAGAGTTTTTACCCCCCTTTTCCTATATTTATTTTGCTCAGAAGTAGAGCTTCTCAAAGTTTGTGTTACATTGCTAAATTTAGAAAATACATAACTGTGAATTTGAAAATCTTTGAAATCTGCTAGGTGTTGCAAAGCTCTGTTTCCTGCAAGATTAAATTTTTTAAAAAAATAAGCAATTCCAACTGTTTTGAATATTAATTAGCTTTTTGTGTATTAATTGGTAACAGTGGTGCACACAGGAATTCTTCAAGGGAGGGGAATCTAAGGTTGAAACTTCACCATTCTCGTATCATACCCCAACACACTACCTGACATATTCTTTTGATTGTCAGGAACAAAAAGCGGTAAAAAATAAATAATTGGTATTAATTTGTTAAATAAATAATTAATAACAAATACTTAATTAAATTTATGTACTATATACATAGGATTATCATCAATTAGAAAAAAAATCTAGATGTGTGAAAGGGGAAACCGGATCCATGAAGCCCCCTTTCTTTGTCTGCACCCTTGAATGGTAAAAGTATATTTATGTTTATATGCAACAGAAAAATTCAGATACATTTTCTGTATGATTAATTAGCAAAATATTTCCAGTTTGTATAGATCTTTGTCCATAGTTCATATTAAAATTTCCTAAGGGTTGTTAACAAGTGACAAAAATGTTTGAGAAGCTCTACACTAGAATATCTGTAATTCAAACAAAATCTAAATTTTTCTATACTATTATTGCTATTCCATGCTAATCTTCTGTTGTTGCCTTAGAGATTTATCTTTCAGAATTAATGTCATCCTTCAGTATGAAAACTGTAGATGTTTAGCTCAAGCAGAAAATGTTATGATGTATAATAATAGTTTTGTGATGTACAAAATGTATTTTGTGCTATTGTTAATTGTTGATATGTACAAAGTTATATTTTGCTTAATATTATTGTTAAATAATTATCTGGAATGTCGTTTTGAATATGCTGTTCACACAAAATTGTTCTTCCCTTTTAAAAGTTTATTATATAAAATTTTATTTTTTGAAAATTAATTTATTTACATTACTGCAGTGTGCAATTTATATATTTCTTCCATGTTACTCTGACGTTAATCTTAAAAGAAAAATGTTGAATTCGTAGTTCCTATTTTTACTTGCAGAAAGAGGTTAGTGATTCATTCTCTTTTATAAAAATATTGGTTGTAATGATTTAGAATTATTTTAATTAAGATTAGGAAACATGTGTAAAATCAAGATTTCAATATGTACATTAAATTTGTGTTAAATTTCATATTTTTCTGTAATTAGTTAATTAAATTAACTAAACTAGTTAATTAAACTATTTTTAATGTTTTCCCTTAAATGAGATTTTATATCAATGTTTGTTTCTTTTTTAGTTTAAAATTAATTAGGTATTATAAATTATTTTTTTATTAGTTGTGCAAATATTCATATATTGCAAATGAGCTGCTATTCTGAGAAAAAAGTCCAACATAGAATTATATATATATTTGATGAGGAAATGTACAGAAAGGGAATTGACTACCTTGAATAATATTTGTTCCAACTAAAAGCCTTATAAATAAATGTACAAATTTTCCATTATCAACCATTACAGGGTATTGTACTTGCAAGAACATTAGATTAAATTTTTATTTCATTTATATAGAGGTTTAAAAGAATGTATTATCAAGCTATATATATAAAACAAGTCTCTCAAATATTTTCTAATTGGTTTTTCCACAATTACGCATTTAGAAGTATGTTAGGCATAATGCTTAATCTCTTTTCTGTGTGGAACATACAGCTCATTCAGTAAATTCGAATACTTTTGCCTTAATCAATGACTGATTCCTTTGGTAAAAGAGCTATAATTTTTGATACTTTGTTATAAAATTTCTGAGCTTCAAGAGAAAAAACATAACATGAAATATATTCTAATGTCTAGTAAATTTAAAGTTCTGTAAAGATACTTTAGTAGAATGAAAAAAATAAATTATCAATTTTGCTGCAAAATCCCAAATTATTTAATCAATCTCTGTTTTTGTGCATGCTGTAAAGATCATGATGTTAATTAATGTTTAGAAAACAAAAGATGCATATCCTTGTACATTTCATAATTCTGTAAATATGATTCAATTTCAATCATTTTCCCCTTTCAAGTATTAACATTAATCGATAATATTAAAATTATTACCTTTTTTAAAGTTTAATTTCAATCAGGTAAAAAACTTTAAGGGGATATTTTTTTAAAAAAGTTATTCACAAATTTATCGAATTTTTAGCATTTTAACTAGTTGGTATCCATAAAAATATGTTCCATATTAAAAATAATTATAAAAGAAGTGTTTTTAAAAAATACCTCTGTATTTTTTAATATGTTATATGAAATGAAAACTTAGAACTTATGCTTTGATATAGAAGTGCTTAGTAACTTCTAAAGCCAAATGACTAGAGAAGAGTTCAATGCATTTTGATGGAAGCTCTACACATAAAAAACTTATGAATTAATTATATAAAATTTTCCTTTAAAATGCATTGTACTTGTATTTTTTTCCCTTTAAAAGAAGTTATAAAGTGTACAGAGAAATTTATAGATTATTTTATTGTAGATTTCTTATTCATTGTTGATTTTATTTGTTAATTGCTGAGAATATTGTTATAGTCTTTCTTTTTTGTTTAATGTTTTGAATTTAGAATTGTTTTAGAAAATCATTTTTTTTTCTTTTTTGTGATGCTAAGATATACTTATTTGTTTACAAAATATTTACATATATATTATGTAGCTTGTTATTTTAAATTGCTGCAAGAATTTACTGATTGTGAAATGTTATATTATCAAAAATAGATCGACAGTTCTGAAAAATGTTTTTGTTGTGTATAATTTTTGATATTTTAAAGTATGAAAAAGCATATCATAAATATGTTACTGGCAGATTCTATTAAGAATTTCTTATGTCAATAAAATTGTGAAGAAAGTGCGAAGTTTGACTAAGGTTACCAACTTCAAATGCACTAAAAAATGACTACATATAAAAAGATGTGTGAAATCATTATTGAGATTAAACTCTTATGATTGGCTCATGTTTGGGATGAATTATATCCTTGAAAATTTTAATTAATATGCATATAAAAGGATCATAACAATGCTGAAAACATATTAAAATGTAGATTTGATGTGCATGACTGCTAAATTGCAATTTCATTGTTAACAAAAGCTCCTTTCCTCATAAGAACAATCGGCAATTATGCTACAGAAAATATACCAAATTCTTTGTAAAAATCTGAAGGTTGGTAACCTCATGTGAGTAACTCTCCCTGTCAAAAAATTTCTAAGTTATACATTTATTATGTAATATGCAATTCATTTAAATTTCAACATTGATATAAAAATTATTGCATCTTTCATTTATTATACATTGTATGATTAAAAAAGTTACAATACAATTGTTTGATTTGAAGTATAAAACTTTTCTAGTCTTAATTTATCACAATTCCTGCAAGTCTTGTTTATTTTTTGATGCTAAAAAAATTATTGATGAAAAAAGTGCTGGCTGTTTTTTATTTTGCACTCTTTCAGTGTAATATTAAGAGATTTCAGATTTATAAAAAATATATTTTAGTAAAATTAAAAACTTATTCTGTGGGAGAAGACCTTCTTGGCAAAGTATATAAAAATATATTTTAAAAACTTCAGATATTAGCATTGTATAAACTGTGTAACAAGTGTGCAAATCATCAAGATATCTTTTTATTAAAATTACTTCGTATAAAAAGTCTAGTCATGAAGTGTGACAAAAAAAATTGTAATGTTATCTCAGTTATTTTATGTTTTATGAATCATTGTTTTATTAAATTTATATAATACTTTAAATGCTATGAATTTTATGTGTGAATACTTCTTTTAAATTTCTCCCAAACCAAATGTTGCATGTTCTACAACAGATCAGAATTTTGAATGATGTCTTCATTGAAATAGCATTCCATTTTTTTTTCTGTGCCTCAGTAGCATTGCTAAATTTTTGAAATTATTTAATCTGCTTTTCAGATTTTGAAATTTTATTGACATTTTTCAAGTTGTTTGGAAATAAAGTACAACTGTCTCTGATAATTCAATTTCTCCTCGTTGTGTATTTCTCAGGTAGATGTGAAATTGTAGGTAGTACGTAGAAATAATGGATTCAAAGTTCTTGTAATTTCCTGTTTTGTTGCAAATGTAGAGTCTAATGCTCACCATTTAAAACCCAAAAATATTGTAAAATATATTTATAATATGGAGAGAAGTGGTACATAAATAATTCACATGCAAATTGATGTACATAGTAAAACTTATGAATAAGCTGGAAAATTTTTTAATCTCGTTTGCCTTTATGGTATACCAGTTCTTCGCATGGGTGAATTGAAAAATTAAACAATACAGATTAAAGGATAAAGTTTTTAATGAGTTAATTTTATGAAAATTGCAAATTAAACATAAAAAAAACATGCTTGTTAAATTTTAAGTCTGAAGATCTAATAGCTGATAAAAAGGATTTTTTTATTTATAACTCCTCGTAACTATCTTGTGGGTCTATTTTTGAAAACACCTTCCTAAACTGATCCATAGTCAAAAAGTAACACATTGTTACAAATTTTATATAATGAACGCTTAAAATAGTGTAAATAATTTATATCTGGAAGTGTAATACATTTATATTACTTTCCATTGTATTTATGTTAAAATTGTAATATTCACAAGCAACGCCATTTCTTGCATTATAATGGTGATTCAACGGAAACATAGCTCGAGCTTTGGGAAAGATTAGACTTGCGCTTTTGCGGAACAATTCTTAGTAGGTACTTTTTCTACACTTCCAAAAAAATACAGTATAGTAGTTATTATTAATTTTATACTTAAAAAAGGCAATACCTGCCTATTCAATTAAAATTATAGCATTATAATTTTCTTCTAACCCACAAGCAAATTATGCAAATTTGTCCAAATGATGTAGTGTGAAAGACAAAGTTTGTCTACTTTAAATACCAGAAGCTATAAAAGTATTTATTTTGATATAAGGATCAGTTTGCTACTACCAAATGGACATAGTAAAATAAAAAAAACTTGCATTGAAATAAATTATCAATTTTTATTGTATTTATTCTTGGTTCACTATTTTGGCGATAATGGCTTACACATGGGGAAAAAAAGTAGCTCTTCAAATAAAGAGACTTGCCACAACCTCTCCCTTCAAAATCTAGTTTTATTCTAAAATAAAAAAAAAAGTGATTACACTGATCAAAGCAATAAATTAGAAGCGAGCACCTGGCATAGACAAAACAAAAAAGGAAAGTTTTGCTTCACTCATAAAAGATATATACTCTTGCGGGCTTTTTTTGCAGCACATGCCATAACAGCTTGCAGATTTTTTTCCTACTTACTTGACAATTATCTTTACATTTTGGACACTTTACACAATATCTGTATAAACTATAGCCTATGTGTTATTCTGATGTATAAGCTATATTATTGTTAAGTTTCATTAAAATCCATTCAGTGGATTTTGCATGAAAGAGTAACAAACATCCATCCACAAACTTTTGTGTTTATAATATTAGTAAGGATTTACTGGAAAGGAACATATATACATAGTAATGGCTTATTTGATAGAAAAAGCAAAGTTTACTCTTGAAATTCATTTGTGATACCTGCACAAGATTGTTTAATTTGTAAACTGTTAAAATTTGGTTTTCATCACAAAATAAGAAAAATTAACTCATCTTTATAGATTGAGGATGCACAAAAATTAGATCTTAAATCTATGTATTTATGTGATCAGAAACAAATAACCAATTCTGTGTGGTTTAGTTTATTTTAAATATGGAACATTTCCATGTATGTAGGTGCTGATTCTTTTTAAATGAATGTACTAAAGTTAATATTTGCTAAATGATACTCAAAAAGTTTATCTTAATTTCTACATTACACCAAATGAGAATTCTGCTTTGATTTTTAACTGTATTGAATGTACTAAAACCTTCATTAAGGCAAAATTGAGTTACAGCTCACTGGAGTAATAATCAACCTACAGGCTTATAATAATTCAACAAAGAATTTTTTTCCATTATTTAGCATTGTATTTTGTTTATATTGACATTTACAAGCTGTTATAGGTCATCTGAAATGACATCCAAATGTATGGGAAGTATCAACTCTCGATACTTTGTGTTTTAGGACTTCTTTATGCTTTAACTTTAAAATTCATTGCACATTAATATTAGATATGGCAGAATCAAATCTTGAGCGATAAGCCTTGCATTAAAATTCAACGATTAAGCTACTGCAATATTTATGCAGTATCAAATTAATTCTAAAATAAATACAGAATATGTCTTTTCAAATTTACAATTGTGTACATTTACTCTTTATTTTATAAATGTACTATAGGTTTTTCAAAACTTTGTAAAAAGTTATATAACAAATATTAATACAAGATCCTTTTACCCTGTAATATTGCAAATTATTCTTCATAATACTGGAGATTTTGGCCGAGAATATAGTTCTTTGAAACTCGTTCCCATTTTTTTAAGTGAAAATATATCTTAGCACAAATTGTAAATGAAATTTTTTCTCTTCAAATTATTCCAGAACATTCTCATATTGAAATTTTAAAAATCCAATTCTACAACTTTTTAAATAATTAGAAATAATACAGAAATTGTTGATGGTTTCAGATCTTGATCAAAATTTATGCAAGAATTCAGATCACATGGATATGATTGTACAATGGCACTCAATGCTTTTTTTTATCAACACGAAAGTTGGTTAATAATCATAAAAAATACAAGTGTTTAAATTGTCTCTAAATAGTTATGCAAGTTTTGATTTCTTGAATTTTCAAAAAAATAAGTCTTCGAACGTTTTGGGTTTATTTCTTTTTACTTATGCATGACATAAAAAGTGATGTAAAGGGCATTAAGAAGATAATTATTGAAAATGAATGTCAAAAATGCAAGTGTCCAAAAACTAATTTGAGAAATGCTTATTCCAAAAATATTTATCAGCTAGAATATAAAACAATTGATGAATGTGCAGTGAAAGTCATAACCAACAAGGGACAGAATTAAAAGCACTTTACTGGCCCGATTAGGAATTCCTTTTCAACCCAGTTTTAGTGCAAAATGTGGCCTCCAAACTCGTAGGTGGACAATTCAAATCACTCTGCCCCCAAACAAACAGCATACAAGGTCATCTTAGATGACCACATAACCAAGAGCAGATAGCTTAGTGGTGACCCAGGAATTGAACAGATGGCAGCACACCCTAACCCCACAGGTTGATTATGCATTTCCATGGAGAAAAAGACAGTCTTTATAAATTACAACTAGTGATTCAACTTGACCCACAATCTCAATAAGAGACTGCCCATTATGTCAATGGAAAAACATTTCAACAGCTATAAAAACCTAATGGGAATGTATAACAATGGCAGTAATAGCTCCAAAATCAACCTTCTCTATGTATAGCTCAGAAAGGCCATCAGTAGCAGAAAAAAAATGACTGCCTTGAATAGGGATTTCTTTTTGTCCCAGCCTTCTAACACGCGCACAGCACAACTGGACCTGCAAGTTAATGGTTCAAACAAACACTCCGCCCATCCAGTATAGTGGTTAGTGACACGGATTGAGGTGTTGTAGGACCTGGGTTCGAATCCCAGAGAAGACATGATATTCATAAATGTATAGAGCATGGGGGTACTCAAAATAGCAGTGAGGTTGATGGAAGGGGAAGAGAGGTGGGAAGCCAGCCCCTGAACACCTCCAGCGTATTCTCCCTCAAAATTCACGTGGAACAGAGCCAAATTTTACTATATGGTGCTTAAAGCTACGGCTAACAGGCGTACAACTAACCCTTTGCTCCGATGGATTTTATGGGCCTCAGTCGGGTGAGTGAGTGAAGATTAACGTCGCACTGATCAGCTGCACGAGGGCTTTTGGCGACGGACCACGTAATTTTGAACCATGGTCAAGTGACGTGGACGACACCTGAGCTGGCATCCCCCTCTCCTAACTACCACACCAACGGGAGGACGTTTCAGCTCTTGACAGATTTAGCGTGCATCGCTGCCCTACACGGTGGGTCTTTAGTGGTACTGGGCTCGAACTCGTGACAAAGCCAGCCACGATCCGATGCCCATACCACTCGGCTACCGCGGCCTGGGCCTCAGTCGGGTGGCATTCGTAATAACTTATGTCAAGGTCAGCAGAATGAAATCTTGAAAGGGAAGAGTTGTGAAATTTTAAAATATGAAGAAAGCAGCACTGAAAATATAAATCAAGAAAAATATTTACTTTAAAAAATTAAGCGTGTAATATATACAGTGTTTTTTTTTTCAGGTATAGAAGTTTAAGTTGGCATTACTTTCCAAGATGGTGACCGATTTAACAGCTGTCAAGTGATTTATTCTCAGTTTGGTTTGGCAATTCATCATGAATAGACTCACGCCTGAACAACGCTTTCAAATTGTGCAACTTTATTTCGAAAATAATGGTCGCGCGATTTTCATAAGTGAATTTTGTTTAGGGATGAAGCGCACTTCTGGTTGAATGGCTACGTCAACAAACAAAACTGCCGCATTTGGAGTGAAGCTAATCCACAAGTGTATGTCGAAACATCGTTACATCCAGAAAAACTGACTGTTTGGTGCGCTTTATGGGCTGGTGGAATCCTTCTTCAAAAACGATGAAGGCCACAACGTTACAGTCAATGGTGATCGGTATAGAGCCATGATTACTAACTTTTTCATTCCTGAATTGAACAATCATGATGTCCAGGAGCTGTGGTTCCAACAAGACGGCGCAACATGTCACACAGCTCGTGCCACAATCGATTTATTGAAAGACACGTTTGGTGACCGCCTAATTTCACGTCTTGGACCTGTGAATTGGCCTCCAAGATCTTGTGATTTAACACCGCTAGACTATTTTTTGTGGGTCTATGTAAAGTCATTGGTCTATGCAGATAAGCCACAAACGCTTGTCCATTTGGACATTCGCCGTGTTATTGCCGATATACGGCCACAAATGTTGGAAAAAGTCATCGAAAATTGGATGACTAGATTGGACTACATCCGAGCCAGCCGTGGCAGTCCTATGCCAGAAATCATATTTAAAATGTAATGCCACAAGATTATCTTTCGAATAAAAAAAATTCATGTCAATCGAATAATACATCGTTGTTTTATTGCAATTTAAAGTTCTATACCTCTTAAAAAAACACCCTTTAATAAAACTTCTAATAAGTACCACAGATTTAATCGGACTATTATTGCTTTTGTTATTTTAACTTGTTTCACATTTTTAGTCAACTTTATATTATAACTGCACATTTTTATTTTATAAAAGACAGAATTATGGGGATACTATTTTAATTTTAATAGTGTGACCAGTTTCTAGCTATCAAATCTCCAGAAATAATTAGTTAATGATCACATCTAGAGTGAATAAGATAAAAAGACCTAGAAATATGAATTACTCTAAAAAAATCCTTATCTTAAGCTTTGAATATTAATTTTAAAGTCCTTTGTCTTGGTATGAAGAAAAGAAATACAAATATCAGTAACTTAAGTCATAGATTTCTTTACTATTGCTTGTGCCAGACAATAGAAATAAAAGTAATTATTACATGTTAAAAAAATCGAACTTTTTACTAACTCCATTGTTGTCATCATTTTACCACATACTTGGTATAATTTACGAATTTTTTTTTATCTCCAAATCTATATTGTATGCACTATTTATTTTTCTCAAGAATATCAAAACTAATTAATGAACTAAAACTGTCTAAGGCTTAAAAACTTATTTTCATTCAAAAATGGTCAAAATTGCAATGTCCATTATGCAGCTTGAATATAATAGTCACAAGGAGCATTGTTTAAATATTTTTCTAAATGATATAATTCTGTATTTTAAATATCCTATTCACAATACACAACATAAAAATTTACAAATTGACATTTTTGAAGTTCTTGATACTTCCGTATTTAATTCTAACTTGAAAGTGAATTTTATTTTATATATTTCAAAGTTCTAATTAGTTCATGTCTTCATAAAAATCCATATCAGTTCTTTAAATTTGGTTGTAATAAATTTTAAGAACATTAAATTGAATAAAGCGCTATTACAAATGTAGTGAAGCAAAATATTGAAAAATACTTAAGATCAATTTCTATAAGAACCTATGTGAGATGGCTCAAAATTTTTTAGTTCTCATTTTAAATAAGTGAAATTAAATGTACGAGTTTGTTAAAGGAGCACAAAGCAGCAATCGGCTCAAGTGTTCAAAGAAATACATTTACAGAAGCTGTGACGCTAGAGCTATTTTCATCAAAGTAAATTTTTATCTGAATTTAGTTCCATGAAGAATGAATAATATCATGAGTTAAATGCACTTAAATAGGATGATGGAATTATACTGATGCTGAGTAATTAAAAAATTACACTTCACCACAAAATCTTTAGAAAATCTTTTATCAAAACACAATTTGAGCATATGGATATTACATCATTTTCATTTCCTTTTCTTCAATCCATAACAATAATCTATTTTTTATTTCAAACAGTCCAAAACTAAAATTTGAAATTTAAATGATATTAATTCAAAAATAAAATTTCTGAACGGAAGTTTTCTAAGGTTCAAGTATTACTTTCAGAGCATATTACTAAAAAACATCAAAAATGTGTAACTGCATTTTTATTTGCAGAAAATATATTTCCATGATACATCCTATTTAGATGTTAATAGATATAACTTGATGAAATGTAACGGTAAAAAATAAAATGAAATAACAGAAAAATTGCAAAAATTTAATATTTGCCATTATGTGCAAAATATCAAAAATTGAATATAAAATAATTTAAGATATCAAGTGTCTTCAAGATGAAAAGTAATTTAATTTTGAAGGAAATTAAATGTTTATATTAAAATTCATACTAAAAATTCAATTTTTTAAAAAAGAAAATCAAAAATAGTAAATCAGAGCCAAAAATTTGTTTTATCTGATCTGACAAGTAATGTTGATCAGAATTAAGATGCAGAAAAAATAACTTAATAAATACACTAGATTGGATAACTTTCTCTATGTAGATATATTACATATACACCATCTTTATTCAAATCTAAGCTGTATCTCAAATTCTTTTTTTTTTTGTGTGAAAAAATAGTGTAAAATGGTACATCAGACCTGATATTTAAGATATTAAAAACTTTTTTTACATGAAAACTAATAAGAGTGAATAATTAATCCATTTTACCAGCATTAAAAAACTTTTAAATACAAACATGAACCTGTAATTGCTCTAATCATCAATATCATGTTCATTTCCCCCAACTAACATATTTTTCCACCTTCTATTCTAAGCAAAACTTGATTTTCAGTAGCATTAACATCGGGGGAGGTGTGGCTTGGATTCGAATAAATATTGTATATATACATACATACTTCTACATTAAAAATTTTCTTTACTTTGATTTTGATAGTAAACTATTAATACAGAAAAGTTAAACATTAATCAGGAAATTGAGTAAAATCCAATGTATACATTTTAAAAGAATGATTTAGTATACATAAACAAGAAATTTTCAGAAAAGACGAATATTGACATTGAAATAAAAACATTTAATCAAAAATATTTAAAAAAAGCATAATCTTAAAAATAATACTCTGTATTAATGTGTGAAATAAAAATATTGATTATAAAGTGAGAAAACCAATTAAGTACATTTACATTTTCTTCATATTTTTAAATATATTACGACAGATATTTAAACGAGATTCTAAAAAGGAATGTAGCTTAAATAAAAATGCAAAAAAAAAACCCCATAAATGGCACTCAACACAAAGAAATGCATTAAAAAATGTTCATATCACATAAAATATGTCAAGCTAATCAATAAAATACAAAATAATGAAGATGATACACAAAGCATAAAAATTGATATTTCGTCAATGCATACAACATTGTGCCATAATTGATAACAGTCTTAAAATAAATGTGCACACACATTCTTATTTATTAAATATAGGCACTTTTCTAGAAATATTTGATAAAGTCATACTTTTAAGTACTAATAGTTATTAAATGCTTCTCTTTGTAAATATATAACACATTTCAGATCTAATTTATTCAAATTCATGGAAATAAACTTTACAAGACTTAGTGACATTTTCAACAGTGCTTCTTAAAAAGTAATTTCTCAAAATAGTAAACAAAGTATTTTCTTTTCTGCTTTAAATTTGGCAGTGATTTATACAGTTTCTTTTCATTGATCTAAAAATATATTTTCTATAAATTTTTAACTAAGAAAATGACACAAGAATTGATTGCTTAAAATAGAATTCTAATTTACTGTATTATATTATTTTACTACTAAGCAACATTCTATCTTAACCTGAAATCAAAATGAGAAGGTTGGGGGGCATCTTAAAAATATTGTTCAGAAATATATTTGAAATCACTTATGTACAAAAAACTTTCCAGGTATGTTTAACATTATACTTCTCAATAGGAGAAAAATTTGGACCATCTAATATTTTTTTAATGACTATCATTAGACATGAAAGAAGTGTATCATAAGTAGTGAATGGAACATACATGAATTATAAGCTACTTTCATTCAAGTTTTCTATGTCCACAACTTGGCCATTGAGTCCACCATTTAAATGGCGATGATCTTGAGTACGAAGTTTTTGATGTCTGTAGTTTTCATAATGTACTAATCGTGTAACATCAACCAAATCTTGCATATGAGTTCTAAAAAGAATAATAAATACTGAAAAATATTTGCACATATAGAAATATAAACACTAATCTCATGTAACTATTTCCAAGTAAATAATGCAAAGTAAATTTTAAATGGAAACATGGTATTTATTAATCTAGAATTGGATGTAAATGAGTTTTTGAGTATTATACTGTTAATTTAAACCTTTTGGATGCAAGGGGAGGGAACTTTTTACTTATTAATTTATAAAATTAATATTGGGGGGGAGGCTTCTCCGCAAATTAATTGATTACAATTTTATGAATTGTAAATGTACAGAAATCTAAACAGTTACCATTGAAAATATATTTATATATACTTGTACTCATAAAATTTTATGCAAAAAAGTGAGTAATAAATCATTTCAAACATTACTATAATCATTTTAATTATTTTGATCCATAATTCTATTCATCTAAAGAAAAATTTGCATTAATTGTCAATACAATTTGATTCTACAGTTGTAAATATTTATCTATACAAAAATTGCATCACTAATTATTTAAATTAGAAAATTTTATAACAATTTTTCTTCCAACATACTTGTTACGTATTGTTCATAAAATCAAAAAAAATTTATGTCCCCATTAAATCTTAAATGAATTAAAGAGTGAAAATCATTATTTGATTTAAGAAGCTTTTACCCATATTTAATAGGTGTAAACAAACACTAATTATGAATCACTAATGATACAGATTGGTAACAAAAATCTCAAAGAAAATTAAGTGAATGGCATTCAGAATAGAAAGAAAAAGGGGCAAATATAGTGATTAGAAATTCAAATAAACAGAATGGAGTAGAATAGAAAAAAAAAAGGTTCTTTTAAAATAAATTCCCAAAAGTATTTTCTTTCAGAATCAACAATATTTGCCATTTAAATCTAGGAAAGCACTATCTATACACACAAATTATTCTAAAATTAATTTCACACACACAGATATCATCATGAAATAGGAGTAAAGAAAACTTTTATTTCAACAAACAACTTAAGTTATAACACTATACAACCAACTCTTTTTTTACAAGGTCTTTTTATTACACGATTTTGAAATAACATAGTACATAAATTTTTTTCATTTTAAGCAAATTTTTTGTTCTAGCATGAATCCCTAAAAAATTTGGGGATTTGCGCCTTTTGAAGGCGATTTAATCAAATTAATTATGGTTTATAATGATAAAGAAATCGATAATGATGAAGTCGGAGTTGAAATTCAGATTTACTTAGCGAGGGCCTGAAATTTGCTAGAAGTACGAAACTACATTTCTTACTCATGATCCTGACATAGAGCATGCATTGAAATTTCGACGTTATCTTAAGTTTTGTGTGGCAGGATATCAAGAATTATAAAGCAACTTGAGACACCAAAAAAAAAAAGCTACAAGTAACAGACTTTGTAACAAAATAAATAAAACTAAGGCTGTTAATAACAAAAAAAAAAAAAAAAAAATCCTCATTTAAAACAAAGCCAATAATTTGCTAGATAAGACATATGCAAATGTATATGACACATCAACTGATGACAGCATTTTTGATCCAGTTTGTAATAAATGTGCACATTTGTTATCAAGTAGCAATGAATTGTGTGTGTGTGTTGATTGTAAGTTGTTTTATTCCTAATTTCAATTTGAATTTTTATACTCATATATTGTATATACTTAAGACTGAATTTTTATTGTACACCAATTTTAATTTTTTTGTAATAAAAACTAATTGTTTTTGTTTTTTAAATATGTAGCATGGATTTTATTACTACTTTTTTTCTTCGTTTTTGGGGAAAATATTTTAAAAATTTCTCATCTTACACAATTTTTTAAAATTGTGGGAGAACATATCCACAAATTTTCCAAGTTGCATGAATATTTTTTTACACAATTTTTTTTTGCATGGTTTATTCATGGTTGAATGTATCTACCATGTAAAAAAAAAAATTGGATTTATTTAAATAATTTTATACACAATTTTTTATCTTATTTCATAACCTTACCTTATAAGTAATTATGCACTTAATATATTCCTGTATTATTCCAAAGTTGAACAATTAAATACCTTAAAAATTATTGAAACTAATAAATTATAAAAATGTATGTAAACTAATAATACATATTACCTAATAAGCATATCCCTAAGATCAGGAAACTCGCAATGGGCTCTGTTCTCTACTTCAACAGTTCCCCACTGAGTTTTCCTACCATAAATTGTGCGTCCATTTATTTGATGTTGTACATTGCTACCCACTACAGCAAAAGGAATCATTTCCTGAAATTATCAAGACAATAGTACTATTATTATTGTCTTTCAAATGCAAATTTATGTTTTAATACAATTATAGAAATCAAATATTTTGAGGGTAAAGCAAAAAATTCTAATCAATATCAAATACACTTATTAAAAACTTTTGAGTATATGAAGATAATGCACTGCATGAGAAAAAAAAAGCAAAAAAGAATTTAAAATGTAATATGAAAACATTATTAAACTTAAATTCAAGCAAGCAAATTCTGATAATAATCATGTAACATAAAAGACTATTGTGACTTTTTTTTATAAATATACAAACAATAAAATTTTTTAGAATCTTTAAAATAATTCCAAGGATTATATAAGATTAATGACAATATAATAATGAAAAATTTAATATAAAAAACAAAGAATTATTAATGTTTCAAAAAAATATTGTTCTTTTAATAAATTGTGATTCATTAGTGATAAATTGTTATGACATTTGCACGAATTTCTTATTTGCATAATACTGCATGTTCATATAAAATATGTTTCAATAAATAAAATACATATCATTGTCAAACCATTATCTGCTATGTGCATTTTATAACAATTGACATTTTGTCTATTATGACAAGCCGACTAACAAAATTTTTGTATAGAAAGACTGCTATGTGACTCTAAGCATAACATGATGAACTGTGGTCACTAAAAAAAAATATGCTACGTGCATCAGCCAGAATATTGTCAAATAAAAATATCTCAGTTACACTTTTTGCGCATAGCAGATATTCTTTTGACAATGACAATATAAAAATTTAAAATATCAAATAAATCACAAAAAATTTAATTATTTCAATTCATCAATCTGAACTTTTGAATGTCAAAATCAAAGTACAGATCTTTTATAATAAATATGTTGCATACATACTATCAGTGATACATCACAGGCACAGTATAAGAAATTGTATAAATTTACCCTGATTTTATTATTTGCTATGACATCTTCTGGTTCTTCTTCTAAGTCATTAATAGGATAAATATTGATATTATTCTTTTCTAAATCACGCTTGATCTGAAAAATGCAACAAATTACAAAAGTTCTCCATTGTACAAATTATACTAAATAGTTGAAGATATTTTTAAAGAAAACCAATTTGTTGAGATACATAAATTGATTTAGACTGAAATTGGGGAATTGTACCTCTTTTATAAAAGTAAGTTCTGAATTGAAGTATAATTGAAAACAGATTTAAGAGAATAACATTCTTCAGAGAAAATCCATGCAAGAAAAATTTAGAGAATAAAGTTAGAAAGAAAAATTACTTTTATAAATCATGATTACTTATGAATTTCTTATTGAAACTTCTAGAATATAATTAAAACAAGAAAATTTTGCTCAGAAAGAAAGAAACCCTTTTAAAAAATTTCCGTTTATATGATTTTTCAAAAAAAAAAAAGATCCCAATAGTGATTTTTAAAAATAAGACAATAAGAAAAGGTTAAAAATAGTAAGCTAACACACTAAACAATTAGATTCAATTCTTTAGATCTAAAATACTTAAAGAAGCAAATATTTTAACAAACTTACTCTCTGTTTAAATGCTATCCTCTCTTCAACAGTTAAAGTGTCAGCTTTGGCAATAACAGGAACTATATTTACAATTTTGTCTAGCCTCTTCATAAATTCAGCATCCAAAGGAGTCAAACTATAAAATAAAAAACATGATTAAATGATAAATCAAAATATTCCAACACGCATTTAAATGGACCAGAAACAATTTTTCATTAATGTTTAAACTAAAAAAATTTTAGAAAATAAAATTATATTTATTATAATATGATAGTTGAATATAAAATTGGTATAAAAAACATCTGACTACAGCAGAAATACTAAATAGTTAGAATGTTAGCATAGTTGATATATTATACAGCATACAAAATCAACAATTTTAAATTAAATAAAAAATTACTAATATTCTCACATATAAAATCTGGAACTGATATTGTAATTAAAAATTAGTGTGATGGTCATAAGAACTTCCTAGTCATTTAAAGTATTTAAGATATTATGTATCAATAGTTTAAATAAATTTCATAATTTTTTTATATAATTAGTAGTTTAAAAAATTTCTTCATAATGGTAAATTATCAAAAAATGGTAATATTAGTTAAATTATTAAAATTTTGAAAAGCAATTTTAGAAATCAAAACAAATAAACACCATAATAAATGTTGACATTTTAATTTTAGATGTTATAATAAAAATAAGCTGCTTTCCAAAGGAAAGATTTCCCACAATTTTGAAATAAAAAAAGAATTAAAATTATCATCCACATTTATTATCACTAAAAAGTAATCATAAAGCAGCTTCTTTATGCTCCTAACATGTAAAATCTGTTAACTTTTTACCAAAAATTAGTTTTTTCCAATTCATTTTTAAGATTAAATTATACTTAATTATGGTATTATTGTTCAATAAATGATTATATTTTTCAGAATGCATTGTATGCAAAGCTTTTAGCTTCCTAGAGAAGATATGAAGGTGTGTCAATGAAACCAACTTAGAATGTGTCTTACAAAAAGTAAAATAGTATTCACAGTAATAAATAATTTCAATCATATATAATACTATAATACAAATTAAAAAGGCTCTACCAAAGTTAAATGATTTTACTTACGAATGACCAGTGGGAGGAATGAAATACAAGCAGCAATGTACTCGTGTATCAGGTATATATTTTTTCCTAGCAATACTTTGTTCTTCGTTGAGATATTTTTCATACTGTTGATTGATGTAATCCAAGATAGGTAACCAACTGAAAATAAAGTTAGAATCTGGTAAGTTACAATATAATTATTAAACATGTAAAAATACTGTTTTAAAAGTTCCAACAGAATTCAAAATGCATACAGTAAAATCTGAAAAACTTTTATGGACAAAGAAATTTTATACAGTTATAATTTTTTTAACATTTCAATCCTAATAATTGAATGCATAATATCTACTTTCAATGAGTTTTACCAATAAAATCCTTTATAAAAATAAAATTATTATGTAAGTTAACAATCAGTAATTTTATTACATATTTATTAAATTACTTTTTATTTACAATAACTTAAAAAAAAGATAGATCCAAAATTTAATGTAACAGCTATACAGTAGTAATGCAGTTAGAGAACTATTATGTCAATCAATATATATACATAAAGTAATAAAATTAAAATCCACTGAAAAGACAAAAGTTTTATTATTCAAATACACACTAAGTGAATAAGATTGAAACTTACCAATTTTCATTATTGATATGATCTCCAAACCCTGGAGTATCTGTAACAGTCAGTCGTAGCCTAACACCTTTTTCTTCAAGAACTAAAAAGAAAGTTTGAAATGAAGTTAAAAATTTCTTAATACTCAAGAGTATTTGATCATAACAAAAACCCTTTATTTTTGGAATGTAAAAATTAAAGTAAATTTATATATGTTAATTTCAAATATAATTAGAATCTGAGATCCTTAAAATGATATTTTGGTATTTAATAAGAAACGAACTGATTACAATTATGTTTAATTTAAATGAAGATTTATAATACTAAAATTAAAGGTTTGAAGGAAAGAATTAAAATTTTAATTGCCCCTTATATGAATTTCAAATACACAAAATCTAGTAACTTATAAAAAATTATTAAGTACTTCAAAAGCAAATTTATTTAAAAAATATGTTCAAAACTCAAACTCAGTGGCCCAACAGCCCATGAGGGCCAGGGTCTACTGAGCTCATCCTAGTATATGTGACCATTGGGGACTGAGGTGCATGAGCAGATGTCCCAATCAGGTGGTCAGTCTGAAGCGAGACCCCCAGTGTTTTAAGTCCACAAGCAAGCTTGGTACTAATTTTTCGACTCGCTGCGGTAGGGATGATAGGCTGAGTCGACCTTAAAAATACGTTCAATAACAAAAAATAAATATTTGGAAGATTTACAAAGATCAGATAAACCAAGTCAAGCTAAATCTTGAAAAAAATGTCAACTCTAAGTTAATTTAATGTCAAAATTGTACTAAAACACTTTTCATCAAATGCATGAAAAAAATATAAAGAAAATTTTGAGTTTAAAATGCTTAAAACATGCAAACATAATTTTATGAGATGACGAAAAGATAACATTTATAGTTGATTTAACTGTTTACTGTTGCATAAAAATGTACACAATCAACCACAAAAATAACCCACTTAAAATTTATAAGAAAAGATTAAATGTCACAAACAAGTTTGAAATAAACAAATGCATAAATGATAGGGAGATACTATTAATTAACCAATCACACAAAGCAAATGGTTCCAATTTAAGAAGCAATTAAAGCTATTTTCAAAGTTCAAGAATAAAATTTATAACTATACAATTTGTAAAACAAGTCAACTAAAATCAAATAATAAAAAATATAAGAAACACATATCCACAAATTACAATATTTTAAAATAAATTTTATTTTTCCCTCTTATATCATCTAGATATATATTATAAATGCGAAAGTTTGTGAGGATGTTTGGCCATCTTTCACGCAAAAACAACTGAATGGATTTTAATGAAACTTTACAGTATTATAGCTTATACATCAGATTAACACATAGGCTATAATTTATAAAGATATTGTGTGAAGTGTCCAAAATATAACGATATTTGTCAAGTAAGTAGGAAAAAATTCTGCCATCTGCAAGCAATTCTGGCATGCGCTGCAAAAAAGCCCACAACAGCATATATCGATCTTTTGTTTGTGAAGAAACCCTTCTTGTTTGGGCTACGAAAGGCACTCACTTCTAATTAATTCCTGTTATCAGCATAATCCCTAATTTTTTTATTTCAGAATAAAATTAAATTTTGAAGGCAGAGGTTGTTATAAATCTCTCTTTATTTGAATGTGTTTTTTTATGATTTTATTATGCACATTTGGTAGTAAGAAATTGATCTTTTTTCAAAATAAATGCTTTTATCGGTAGTGGTATTTTAAAGTAAATAAAATTTCTCTTTCACACTACATCATTTGGACAAATTTTCAAAATTCATTTGTGGTTAGTAGTTAATTATAATGCTATAATTTTAATTGAACAGGCAGATATTGCATTTTTAAGTATAAAAATAATTACAACTACTGTACTGTATTTTTTGGAGTGAGTGAGTGAATATTAATGTCGCACTGTTCAGCTACACGAGGGCTTTTGGCAACGTATCACGTAATTTTCAACCATGGTCAAGTGACGTGGACAACACCTGAGCCCCGGCACCCCCTTCTCCTAACTACCACACCAACTTAGAAGGAATATTCTACCAATACTTGCCAGGAATATTCTTTGAAATCAATCCACTTTTCAAGATATATGGCAGTATGGGTTCTATGATGAGTATTTTAGCGGGGAAGGCGAATAGTTTTGTAGCAGATATTGCGTTTTCAGCGGATTGCAAGGCTTATTATTTTTGTCTCGAAAAAATAGTTTATGTCAAAATTTAAGTGTCTTTTGTTTTTGCATGTTAATGAAGACCTTAGAAAACGATTTGACTTATTTATTTTAAGTGAAAGGTGTATATAATTAATTTTACAGTGGAATATATTTAGTTAATTTATTAGCTCTAACGGATTAAATTTCCCAAAGTGCAGTATTTTGTTTATGTATCCTTTAATTTTCAATGTAGTGATAAAAAAAAAGTATTGTATGAAAGAAACTGCAGTAAATCATAATGCGGTGGATAAAGTAATAACGTGCATCGCCCCCCACACACACACACGGCAGGTCTTACAAAGCTCTAATAAAGCTCGAGCTATGAAAGTAGCTAGACATTTGCCAACTTGACTCTATCGTTAACATTTCGCTATGTTTTTCATTGAATCACTATTATTAAGAAACGGTGTTGCTTGCGAATATTACAATTTTAACATAAAATAAATACAACAGAAAGTAATATTAATGTATTACATTTTCAGATATAAATTATTTACACTATTTTAAGCGTTCATTACACAAAACTTTTAACAATGTGTTACTTTTGCTAAGCAGAGATCAGCTTAGGGAGGTATTTTCAAAAATCGACCCTCAAGAGTGTTACGGGGAGTTATAAATAAAAAAAAATCCTTTTTATCAGCTATTAGATCTACAGACTTAAAATTTAACAAAGGTGTTTTTTTTTTCTTTTTCGTTTAGCTGAGATATGCAAAAAGCTTTTTTTGTTTAATTTGAAATTCACGTAAAATTAACTCATTAAAAACTTCTTTATCCTTCAATCTGTGTTGTTTAATTTTTCTGTTCACCCGTGCGAAGAATGGGTATACCAGCTAGTAAACAATATTTTTTTATTCACAAAGCAATTAAACTCTATAAAATAGGTATATTTGAAACATCTGTCAAGAAATGTTGTTTTAACATGGTTAGTAGTGTATACAGACTACTTTCATAGAAGGGGTTATATTTAAAAAGAAAACAAGATGATAGCACATAGACATTTTTTTTATGGTAAAAATTAAAAATTTGTTGGTCTTTGGAAGGATTCGAACTACCAAACCCACCCTGGCAATAGTGTAAAATACACCCTCGTAACCCCTGTATTGCAGAGAGGGCAGGATTCTAAGGGGCCCCAAATTTGACTTTTCAGGGGCCCTAATGTTGTCCTTTATGCCACTGCAGCCTGGTGTACACGCCACTGAACATGATATTCTTAAATATTAAATATGAACACAAAACATCTTTGCTACATGTATCAGGTACTTTGAGAATAGAAAACTAAATTTGGATCACTTTCCACATTAGTGTTACCAAGTTTAAAATAGCATAAAAATCAACAGGATTAAAGAATATTTATTAAAAAATGTATGTAGGTTTTAAATATTTTTTTTATAAATGAATAAAGTAATATTTAACTTGGTTAAATTAGACCAAACATTTTAACGAAAATTTTTTTCACAACTCTTTTAAAAGCAGGAACAGAATATAGATTTATTACTACATCTTTGATGCACCAAGTTTGAAATTGTCTTTTTCTAAACTCATGTCTTTGTTATAGATCATTAATTTTATTACTCTTTATGTTGTATTACATACACACAAATAGAGAAATAAAATTCTCTCTTCACATTAATTAAAGATAGATACAAAATAGTTTACCATGACTGACAGATTTTACTTCTGTAGTTTTGGGGATTTTGTATAAACCATTTTCATCTCCTTCATCTTTTACGCATGTTCTCCTACTAACGCTAGCTTTGAATAAGGTATTGATAAGTGTAGATTTGCCAAGCCCACTCCTGCCTAAAAAGTTGTAAAAGAAAATTTTAATTTTATCTTAGTTAAAAATAAATAATTCCTAAAAATTATTAATACAGTTTACAAATGAACATAATTTTCAAAAAAGTTGCCCATCCATAAAAAGTTTGATTAACACTTTTATTCATTAATTATTACTACGATTTATTTCTCCGTAAGACAGGAATCAGAAATCTATTTAATAATGTGTTTTTCCACAATAAATAATTTAAACATTGAATAAACAAAGCTCAAGATTTGAACAAAGTATAAGTTATTTATATTTTTTTTATAAATCTATTAAAAAATTTTTATACATCTATTATAAACAATAGATGTTTTGATCCATTTTTTAAGCTATCAAGAGCTTAAAATTTCCTAATATTTATGCAAACCTAGCATTTAAAAAATTGTCTAATCATCTTCAGTGTTATCCTATATGTAAGTGTAGATTAAAAATTTGCAAATTACAATTATAACCCTTGTTAATTATAAAAATTGAGGGCTTTGTAATAAATCCCATGTAAATTATTTAATCAAATTTTTTTTGGATTATTATTGAAAATTATCACCATTATTGATTTAAAAAAATACCAAAAATGTGCAAAGAAGGATTTTGATCAAACAGAATTTTATTTTCAAATTCAGTAATGTCTAAGATGTCAACATTTTCATTTTTTATTGGAAGTACTAACAACAAGTTGTACAAGTAACACACAAACAAGGTATTACATTACTCATTTTTTTTAATAGTTACACTACTGAATATTACAAAAGATATGCAAATGTTAACAAGAACATTTTGCTTTTTTGCACTTTCCTTGTTCCTGTAATTCAACACATATATATTGTGATGATCTGATTAAAGAGATTAATTTTCTGCAGTGTGTGTTAAAAATGTGAAATATATACATAAAAAAATACTCTGTCCAGTATTTTTTTTAAGAAAAAATAAATAACAAAGATTTCTTTTTTCCTTTTTTCTACATAATTATTTTTAAACAAATTGCTCACATAATAAGTTTTAAAAAAATGCCATTCAATCTTCGCAGGATACCTTTAAGTTCAACTTGCCAAAACTTGTGAACTTAATGGGAAAATGTAACATTAAATTGTTTTTATATTAAATAATTTCATACTTATGACAATTGTAATTTTAGGAAACCAGAAACATTAGAGTTACACAATATCAGTTTTAATTTAAAAAAATTAAAAATCCTTATATATTATATAATGATAAAAATTCAAATATTTTAGCTTTTGTTACGTGAATAACTTCTAAAAAAATTATTTAAAAAAATAGAGACTTATCAAGATGCTGAAACTAAAATGCTACAGTTTGTACGTATTTATTTTGCGTCAATAAATCAATTCTTTGCCTTAAGTACATATTACTCTCCAAAATATTACGATCATAAATATTATTTAAATACGAATAGATGCTCATTTTGTATATATATACTATTTCATATAGTTCCTTGGATGAACAAATTTTAACATAAAATACATTACATATAGAAAACTTACCAACGACTATAATATTAAATTCAAATCCCTTTTTGAGAACTTTCTTACGAATTTGTTCTTGTAAAGTATCAATCCCTACATAACCAGATACATCTGTTTTAAGATTTCCCCACTGGGTGGTCTCTGTTAATGTATCTGCCATAACTGTTATAAAAGCATTCACACTTAATTGACCTGAAATTATGAGACAATTATTCAAATATTTATTACATTATAACACATTACTTGATCATGTTAGTTTCAGAAAATATATAAAACAATAAACTATTCAGCTTATTTTTAGTCACATTTAAAAATCATTCAATTAACAAAAAATTCAAAATTCATAAATGAAATAGATTTTAACATTACAAAAAGCTTGGAAATAATTTTAATTGGGTAGACTGATAAATTTAAATCAAAATAAATATTCAAAATATTTTTGAGAAACATGCTAAATTACTAGCAAATATTTGTTACATATTATAAGAATATCCATTTACATTTAAAACTTGTTAATGTTTTCAAAGAAAAATGCTATTTATAGATTATGTTACTATTTATAGAAACCAAGACTAATAGTTATAAATATCATAAATTTTAAAATATATTTTCAGGAAAATTAACTGAAAGGAACAAATTATAATTCAACAGGTTTACAGGATATTACACAAATGACATCTTATTTAATTTCATAATATACAGATAAAATGTTTTAGAAATTTATCGAAATATATGTGCTTAAAGATATTTACATATAATTGAAAAATGCACATCTTTTTTAAAGAACTCTCATGATATATATACTTTTAATAAATGTACTAGAGTATTAAATTTTTCAGATTTATAATATTCTGTAAATATGAATATGAACAAATGTACACTAATTTTTACACATTTTTAAATGGATCTAAAATCAATCCCTAAAAGAAATAACATTTTTCTTAATTCTCATAGCAATAATAAATTAAAATACTTTATGAAAATTATTGATTAAAAACTACGCGCACACATTGTCACGATTCAAACACTGTCAATTTCAAAACATTTAATATTACTTGAAAGTAGGAAAAACATAAACTAACAATAAAAAACGCGTTATTCATATATCTAATTATTTACCTTTATGAAGTTATAGCATATCCTAAAAAGAGATGGACAAAATGCGTAACCCAACCTCTATAAAAGTAATCTAATTCTAATATTTTGACACAAACATTTCAAATAATCAATGAAAGAACAATACGTAAAGTACACTAACTCCAACACGCCGAACGAATAATACTGATGCCGGTCGAAATATTATTCAACGTGAATCATACCAACAGTTAATTCAGTTTCACCGTACGTTAGTTGCATAAATGATAAGCTCGCGGCAGCCACAGAATGCTGTAGCTTCGCAGTTGAACACCATAACCAGATCACATTCGCTGGCGGATTCCCAGATAGGAAAAAAAGAAAAAGATCCTATTTCTTGGTCGTGCGAAATCCGGTTTTTGAGGCGAGGGGTTTGGATGATTATGGTTTGGTAAATTGTTTTTATCGGCGGAGTGAATTTTAACTATATGATTTCATCTTTACGGAGGAGATTTAAAGTACTGTGTGATGGTAGGTTTTGAGAGAATTATCTTGCTTGTTATCAACGAAGAAAAAAAAAATGGATGTGCCTAAGTTTTTCTAGCGTTAAATAATAAGTTGTAAAACATCCCCCCCCCCTCTCAAAACATAAATCAATAAACTGTCTAGGGAAGTTTGGATAAGTTATTGTTTATATTATTTTCTTTGTCGGTGTTAACTAAGCCTTTTATTAAAAATTATATTAAAAATGTATTTGTTTGGAAAAAATGATTTTTTAGCTTTCGTGGATAGTGAAAGGCGAAAATAATTGTTTTAAAAAATAAACCTTGGAACAATTTTGTCAGTTGCTTCCTTTCACTAGACGTAAACTTATATATAAAAAAATTTTCTTTGACATTTATATATATTTACAATTTACAATTATACATTTTTTTTCATCAACACTGGATTTATTAAATGAGAGTTCGAAATTTTGAATTACCTTAAAAAGCAAGAAAAAAAATTGGATGTAATAGTAAAGGATTTAATCCTAATAAATAAAATTATTATTATGTTTCTCCCTTCACATGAAAGACGCTACAATATTATATTTTCCAGTTGTTTTTTTAATAAAAATACCCCTAATTTCGTAATTAATGATAGATAGAATCTAAATTTGTCAGAGACACACATTGATAAGTAATTCAATTCGAATTAATAATTATTTTCATAGTTTAGTTTGGTTAATTAACAAATTAATTTCAATTTCCAAACTCGGAAAGTTTTGGAATTTTTTTTTAAAAAAAGGTTATTAAATTTTTAAAATTATTAATATTATATTTTTCAATTTACATTTGCAGCTAAATAACTTTTAATTTAACGTGATGTAACACTAATTCATTTATTGTTATTATAAAAACTGAATAAAAAAAGTCTAGATTCCATCTGCTTTAAAAGTAATTATTCTGCATTTATTTTGCTCGTACAAAGATGATCAGAATTTGTGTTTTGCGTTCTAGTTAGGGACCAAAAAAATAAATAATAAAGCAAAAGAAAGTGAAAATTTAAAAAAATTATACATTCTCATAATTCAATATTTTATTTAAAAAATTAAAAATTAAACGTTTTTAATAAATTTGACCAACAAATAGCAATTAAAAATAAAAATTTTTTGCTTTCCTGCAACGTGTTGTACCAAATAAAAACATATACAACTACATTTTAATATTTTTTTTAAAAAAAAAGTTCATCTGCGTGTTTTTTAAAACGTATGTGGCCGCGGTAGCCGAGTGGTGTAGGTATCGGATCGTGGCTGGCCTTGTCACGAGTTCGAGTCCAGTACCACTAAAGACCCGTCGTGTAGGGCAGCGATGTACGCTAAATCTGTCGAGAGCTGAAACGTCCTCCTGTTGGTGTGGTGTGGTAGTTAGGAGAGGGGGTGCCAGCTCAGGTGTCGTCTATGTCACTTGACCATGGTTCAAAATTACGTGGTCCGTCGCTAAAAGCCATCGTGTGGCTGAACACAGTGTGACATTAATATTCAATCACTCATTCATTTAAAACGTGTGAGGGGTCATGGTCACGAATTCGTGGATGGCGTTGTCGAGTTTCAGATTCAAAACCTGGTGCCACTGAAGATCCGCCGTGTAGAGGAGATGTGATGCAAGTTGAATTTGTCGAGGCTGAGAGTTTTCACGTTGGCGTGGTGTGGAAGGTAGGAGAGTGGGGTGTCAACTTAGATGTAGTCCTTGTTGTTTGACCACGGTTTAAGACCACGAGGTCCTTCGGCAGTGGCCCTCACGTTGCTTCATTGTACAATATAATATAAAATCAAATCAAGCTAAATCGAAACTCAAACTTATAGCCTGACTCAGCTACTGACAATCAAAAAGTATCCCTTAATTAAATGCAACAACTTAAACGGTATTTTTTACCATAAATATATATAATTATATTTAATACATATTTTATTGATATAAAATTACCCATAACGTTATTAATACAAACGGACCTCTATATAACGGTCGCTAAATCCTGGAAAAAAGTTCACTATGTGGTTTATGAAGTATATTTTAATATACTTCATAAACCACATAAAACAAATTTTAAATTCATTAACACTATACATTAAAAAAGTAATTATTCACACCTTTTTTAAAATTAATGTTTATTTTATATATCTTATCCATCAAAAAAGAAAGAAAAACTGCAAGGAACACAAGAAAAAAGAATGCCGAAGTACTGTATTTTCAATACTAAGAAAATAATTTTATATTAAAATTAATGAATTTTAATGAAATTTTCTAATTTAAAGCATACAAGTAACATTAAACATACATCATTATTTTATAATTAGAACACGGGGACAAGGGACAACTCTACTGAGGGTGAAATAGGATACCGAAGATATTTCTAGTGAACTGGGCAAAGGGGGTTAAGGGTTGCACTTATTGGATGAAACGTCCAGAACTCTATTGCTCTCGGCGGATTAGGATCTAATAAAACCAGTTCACAATTTATGAATAACCTGAATTTTTTTCAGAAATACTTTAAAAAAAGGGAGAACAAAAATTGAATTACAAAAGAAAAAGTTCGTTATATAGAAAATGCACTTCGCTGTACAGAGGTTATTTTACGAAGAAAATCGTGAAAAATTCAAGGTTCCAGGAAAAAGTTCGCTATATAGAAAAATTCGCAATATAGAGGTTCGACTTTTTTCGAAATGGGTCTGAGGATAGACACATTGCAGATCTAGTGCATTCCCCAGGAATTGGTATTACTTTTTAGTGTGGCACCATATAAGTGGATACTAATTGCCACGATGTAATTTTGACACTCAATTTCCACCCCAGAGGGAGGCACTTGAGCTCTGATGATGCGAAATGGTACTAGGAATTTAATTTTCCCAAGAGCACTTAAGCCAAACAGGTACTCTTGGGTATCTTTAACATGCCGCATAATCATAGGACATGGAGGCTGTCGATTTTTTGCATCATGAAAATCCATCGACTTGGTCTGGGGTCGAAAAAGCAAACTTGGGCGTGCAAGGCCAGCGTTTAACCAATACACCACCCGGCCAGTGCGTCATTAGTTTAAATATTAAAATAATATGCTCTACTTGAACTAAAATGTTACGATGATTGACAGAATAAAGATTTAAAAACAATATAAAAATTTTAAAAAATTCTCGTGAGAAAAGCTTGAATGAAACATGTTCGACCCTATCGCAAATTCAATGCTGTATACAAGTTTTGCAATAAAATGAAAAAAATTATTTGAGAAATGAAAGAAATATATAAAAGTATTGATAATTAATTTACAGCATTACTAAAACACTTGGCGCGTTTCCTCCCCAAAGCATGCCAAAGAAGAGAGGAGGAAGGATAAAATGAGTGAGAGAATATTTACGTCGCACTGTTCAGCTGCTCGATGTTTTTTGGCGACGGACCTCGTAATTTTGAACCACGGTCAAGTGACGAGGACGTTACCTGTGCTGGCACCCTCTCTTCTAACTACCACACCACACAACCGAGAGGACTTCGAGCTCTCGACAGATTTAACGCGCATCTCTCCCTTTCGACGCGGGTCTTCAGCAGTACTAGGCTCGAACTCATGACACGCCAACTATGAGTCCTTTACGTAGGTTACCACGGCCACGGAGGAGGGGTAAAGAAAACAGTTTACGAACAACAAGACAAAAATAATTATTTCGTAATTATTCTTAAAAATTATTCAATTTCACTTCTTTGTATTTCTTTTCTTTTCATTTAAAATCCGTTAGATCACCTATCAATAGACGGATTTAAAAAAAATTTTATTAGGATATACTACAAATGTAAAAAGAAACTTCACACTCAATACAATTTTTTGCGCATAACATAATAAAGAATTATTATGGCTATTTTATGCACTTTTAATCGATTTTTTTTTCTCAATATCAATTTTTACGTTTTTTTTTTTTTTTAAAAATCTGTATATAGTATATCGAGTTTCTCAACATTTGATCCAGAATATTTTAAATTCTGTATATTTAAAGCATCACTCATAATACACACAAACTCGCATATATTTACACCAGAAAAAATATAGACGCAACTTTCCAAAAATAAAAATCTTCCACTCTTCTCCCTTTTCTTTTTCAGTTTCGACATTTCACCTCTGTAATGAGGAAGCTAATGGATCTTGTATCACAGTGAGGCTTCTGTCACTGTTAATTTAAGTCTGAAATAAAACAGCATGGTAGACTAAAACCCAAGTTCTCTTTTCCTGTTTCAAGTCTACAAATGTAAATGAAAGCACTGACTTCATTTTTTGAAGTTATTGTAATGTTTGTGAGCTGAAACACTGATGGCGATTTATAATCAACTTGCGGCCCGACAGACGTTGTCCTGTACACACGTCTTAAATCCGAACATTTCAAACTTTTTTTAATAAGTTGTACCAATCCGGACCGTTTTGATGAGAATTTTTATAAAAAACGTTATTACAAAACCTGACGTCATCACATGCACAGTTGCCACAATTCAACCTATCGATTGAATGCGAGTTGTTGCTGTTACTAATGCCACCTGATCGGCAAAGGTCAGATAGAGGCCCACGAAATTCATCATGGCAAAGGGCTAAGTGACGCCTGTCGTTGGCCGTAACTTTGAGCACCATGCAGGTGACAGTGCGATTTGGCTCAATTCCACCCCAATTTAGAGGGAGAACACTCTGGGGGTGGTCAGAGGTCTCTCACCTCTCTTCCCCTTCCACCATCCTCACGAGAGGACTTGCGGCTCGACGGCTATTTAGAGTACCCCCATGCCACGCAGGCACTATACATTTGCACACGTCCATGTCTTCTCCTGGATTCGAACCCAATCCCTACGGCACAGCAGTCAGCGTCGCTAATCACTATATCGGATGGGCAACACTGAATGTTAGTCAGTGTACAGTATGAACTAAATTGAATATAGTAGAGTGAGTGAGTGAATATTAAAGTCGCACTGTTTTACCTACACGAGGGCTTTTGGCGACGGACCACGTAATTTTGAACCTGGTCAAGTGACGTGGACGACACCTGAGCTGGCACCCTCTCTCCTAACTACCACACCACACCAACGGGAGGGGGCTGCGGTAGCCCAGTGGTTAAGGTATCCAACCATGGCAGGCATGTCATGAGTTCGATCCCAGTACCACTAAAGACCCGCCGTGTAGGGCAGCGATGCACGTTAAATCTGTCGAGAGCTGAAACGTCCTCCCGTTGGTGTGGTGTGGTAGTTAGGAGAGGGGGTGCCAGCTCAGGTGTCGTCCACGTCACTTGACCATGGTTCAAAATTACGTGGTCCGTCGCCAAAAGCCCTCGTGTAGCTGAACAGTGCGACGTTAATATTAACTCACTCACTCACTCACACCAACGGGAGGACGTTTCAGCTCTCGACAGATTTAGCGTGCATCGCTGCCTCACACGGCGGGTCTTTAGTGGTACTGGGCTCGAACTCATGACATGCCTGCCATGATCCGATACCTTTACCACTGGGTTACCGCAGCCCGTGAATATAGTAGAAGCTATTCTGAATAGAAACTTAAACTTGTTTTAATTAAAAGATAACAAAGATAAAACTCGAGCTATTTTTATAACAGGTATATTTTTTTAATGCACAGTAAATAAATTTATCGTAATGCCATTGAATGCACAATATTTTTGAATAATCCTTGAGGAGTATAAACAAACAAGTGCAATGGTTCGCAAACCCTCGGACACACAACATATAATTGGCCGTGCGAAAAAAACAAAATTTCCCCCTCTTTTTTTTTTTTTTTTGCTTTCTTGCCACACATTAGAGGAATAAACAACACACAGAGGTAAAACAATTATGCGTTTTAAGGTTTTTAATTAATATCTTTTTAAGTAATTGCTATATCGAACCGAATTGTGAATCTAAACCATTCTCGAATCCTCTTGAATCGCCACAAAAAATGTCAACAAAATCGGTCCAGCTGTTTAAGAGGAGTTCAGTCACATGCACACGCACAGAAGAATTATATATATAAAGATTTCTTTTTTTTTTTCATACCGCGTATTTGCGGAATAAACAATACAGGGGTAAAACAATTATGCTTTTTAAGGTTTTTAATTAATATCTTTTTAACTAATTGCTATATCGAACCGAATTGTGAATCTAAACCATTCTCGAATCCACTTGAATCGCCACAAAAAATGTTATCAAAATCGGTCCAGACGCTTAGGAGGAGTTCAGTCACATACACACATAGAAAAATTATATATATAAAGATATAAAGAATACTTCGCAGATTGGTCAACTGGTTGGAAACGTTTCACCAATGTACCGTCAATCTAAATGTTATTGTTATTTCAGTTACGTGACTGATTGTAATCTTGACGGTTGCGCTATTTTGGTGAAGTATGATGGGGGGGCGTGACTCAACGTAACTTCAATTATTTCGTCATGTCTTTTTAAAAAAATAATGCTGATGGTGTTCGAGATGCAAGACTAAATTTAAATATCTTTCGTAAAGAGTAATCTCTTTAATGGCAATTAATTTAATGTTTTATTACTCTCTTGTTAATGATTTACAATGACAGATGTCGAAAAGAAAACTGTCTGTGTCTTTATAACAGACAGAAAACACAGGTCCTAGATGGATCCACAGTTATATATTGAGAGTAAACTTATAGAGAGGACAACATGCCCGAAATATCTAGGAATCATCCTAGAGATGCTGAACTAAGATTTACCGAGCACATTAAGACCTGTACAGGCAGGGCTTTGAAAAAATTAAGGATCATTAAAAGCCTTTGCGGTACAGATTGAGGAGACAGTCCCAAGACCTTAAAGACAACATATATTTCACTTATACACTCAGGAACATTGAAAATAGCGACCCAAGAAGGAAGCTTAGTACAATCGCGAAACTTTGCAAATAAGTACAGCGTAATGTGATATGCAAATGATCCAAGTTTTGTTCCAATACGCATGTTCATACACGCCGAGGTGGCGCTATAATCAGGAAGAGGGTGTTATATAAGCCAGCGTAAATTCGAAGATTCATAAACGTGACGATTACCCGCCGATTGTAGGAAGACTTTGGTAAGCGAAACATGCCAGGTAAACGTGCTAAAAGACATTTCTCACAGTCAACCGAGTTTGAGAGAGGCCTGATCATCGGGATAAAAACTGCAGGCTGATGTTGCTGGCCAGGTGTATCGTTCGGAGTGTGCCGTTAGAAATTGTTGGGAGCAGTGGACACGAGAAGGTACCCACGCGCGGAAAACCGGGTTTGGAGCGACCAGGAAGACCACGAGGAGAGAGGATCGAAGGATCGTGCGGCAAACACTTGTGGACCCCACAGTGACTCGTTCAACGATACGAACAGACGTAGGCGTAGCAATTGTTTCACAAACAATTTCCAGACACCTTGCAGAAGCAAATCTTAAATCCAAGCACCCTTTCCTTGCACTCCCTGTAACACCGGAACATCGGCAACTGCGTCTACAGTGGTGCCAAGCCAGATCAATGTGGAATGTCACAGAGTGATGAATGTCGGTTTGTTTTGGGGACAGATGATAACCGTGTACGGGTGTGGAGGCGCCCTGGTGAGCGGTACAATCCCCCCCACTGTTCTACGTCACACTGCCCGCACAGCTGGTGTAATGGTCTGGGGGGTCATAGCCTAGGATAGCCGGTCCACTTTAATTGTGATGCGTGGAACCTTAACGGGTCAACGTTATGTTGATAATATTCTTCGACCCCATGTAGGACCTTTCCTAAATGGTCTCCCAGGGGCAATTTTCCAGCAAGATAATGCTCGTCCGCATACAGCAAGAGTTGCTCAAGATTTCCTACGTCCTTTTCAGACTCTTCCATGGCCGGCCTGCTCCCCCGATTTGTCCCCTGTGGAGCACGTGTGGGATAAGCTAAAACGGCAGATGCCATCGTGTCACTGTGTACATGATTTAGAGTTGGCTGTTCAAGATTTGTGGGCCCATCTGCCTCAGGACAACATAAGGTGTCTAATCAACTCAATGCCGGACCGTGTGCCGGCATGTATTAAGTTGCCCAGTATTTGTGTCGTTGCACACCCTGTGTTCGTTTAATTGTCTTGTTTTTGAGATCAAGTGAATCTCTCATCTGTGTCATTATGTGTATTAAATTTCATTTCAATCCGATGCTTTCTTCTTGGGTCGCTATTTTCAATGTTCCTGAGTGTATAAGACCGGTTATGGAATATGCCTCTTTCATCTGGGCGCATGCATCAAAGACCGCACTAGAGAAATTAGATAGTGTCCAGGGCAAGAGCTGCAAAAGTCATTGTTGGGCAGTGACATCTGCTAACAACTTAAAGGTTTAAAAGAGTGGGGCCTTAATAGCCTTGAGAATAGAAGGAGATATAACTTGATCAAATTCCCAAAAAAGGCGAGAAGTCGTGTACCAACACATATTACTAGGGGAACCTTTGAAAATTATGATAGTAACACAAGATTAAAAAGGTGTTCTCCATTAAAATTAGATAGTGAAATCAGAATACCCCTTGGCCTTGAACATAACAAATTTTCTATTTATCGCGAACCGAATTCTCTGCGGGGCTTCCTAAGAACACCACAATTGTAACAAGTCTATTAGAGTCATGTACTAAGACTGAGCCTACTAGTATTATCAAGGCAAAAGCTCTCAAGACTATTGATAAATATCCAAAAGATGATTTTGTGTTTGCCTACGCTCTCCTGATGAAACATTCTTGAATGGAGGTTTGGAGATATTTATGACTAATCCAAGTGGTGCAAACTACCAACTTGCTTCACTTGTGAAACAGATAATTGAGGCTCTTGATCTATATGAGACTCTCCCTATTTTAGAACAGCCAAAAGGTCTCGTCATTTTCTGTGATTCAAAAGCAGCCCTCCAGGCTTCTAAATAGAGGTTCATGGATTAACGAAGAGATTTGCTCTCGCCTGTTTAGACTTCAGGATTTAGATAAAGTCTGCATCCTCCAATAGTTGCCTACACATGTTGACATTACAAGCAATGAAAATACGGAAAAACTGGCGGAGAAGCTAAAAATCTTAATAAAGACAACTTTGCCAACATTACTTTATTTGAGGCAAATGCTGTCATAAATCTCAAATTGAGAAAGTTCAATTCCTGTAAAGCATCTAATCTGTGATATAAGTGGAAACCGCCTTATAACAAAAACTATTGCTAGGCTAAGAATAGGTCATCACCAGTGGTGCACACAAGGGGAGGGTCCTGGGGGTCCAGACCCCCCTCCCCCAAAGCCCTCCATTTTTTTTCCGATTATCTTCTAAGTATATAGTACGTAAAGTTTAATGAAGTATTTGTTATTAATGATTAATTTTATTAATTAATGCTAATTATTTATTCAATAATTAGTTTTTTACTGTTTTTTGTTCCCGAAAATCGACAAAATCAAAAGGAGCATGATACAAGAATGGTGGAGTTTCGACCCTGGACCCCCCCTCCCTTTGAAAAATTCCTGTGTGCGCTACTGGTCATCACAGAAGAGTGAAGTTTGATAAGGATGGTAGAGGATCTTCTAGGAACTGTGATAACTGTTTAGATACAGAGCTAACACCTGCTCATATTTTGGACTGTCCAACTGTTGTTGCTGCTCTAGAGAAATAGGAGTTCTTTTTTTGTCAACAAACCTCTATGAGGAGAATATTGAACAGATTACCAGAACAATCATCTGGGCCCATGGTACTGTCTGATTTGGTCCCGTCATAGATACGACGTCATCATCATTATCAATGATTTTACTTCAGTTTTATTAACGTCTCACTCAAAGTTACTCCAAGGCTGGCTATTGGTAACGGACTTAATAATTCTGAACCTCGGTCAAGTGAGAAGGACAACACCAGAACTGGCATCCCTCTCTCCAAGCTTCTACACCACGCCAACGATTACTCTTGTCAAAGAATACCATTAAAAGAAACATAAGAGGTGATCTATATACATCTGCTTGTATTATTAATCAAATAAATAATTTTGACAATTTTTATCCTTAAAATATCGTAAATGAGATATAAAATATAACTCCTTTCCAGAATTAAACAAGAAAATTCCTTGAATTTTTCCTTCAAATTTCACAGTTGGCCATTAACAAACTTTGTGTGTGTTTCTTTATTTATATTTATGTATCACCTAAAATGTAAATAGTAGTTTGTAAAATTTTTACCTTTTTTTGGCATATGTCAGCTAAGAGGTTGATATACACCTTCTAATACATGCTATTTAAGAGAAATAGGGTGAAAAATATAATCTTGAACATATTAACAGTAGATTAATCAACTTATTAAAACTTGTCTCGATTTCAAAGTATATACTGCAATTTAAAACTCGAGAGTTTTTACACTATTATATTTGTAATACGAAAGTTCCCAAGAGAAATGAAAAATTGAAATCCCGGAAGGAGCAGGAAAAAAAACTCATTCAAATTGACGACAAAAACGTAGCTTTGGTATCTTCCATTTTGACAATTTAATAATCCACAAAATTGGTTAAAACAGAAAATAAATTCTACATATTATTCTTCCAATTTCGCAAATAATCCATGTCCCTTTTTTAAAAAATTGCAGGTGCAAATACTTAGACATAAAAATCTATAATCGTACTAGAAAAATTGTGCGAAAAAATATTTTATACGTTATTAATTTGAAATTGAAGTGTTGAAAATTAAAATAAGGAAATGAAATGAAATGAAAGAAAAGAAACTGAACTATTTGGTACAAAATAAAAGTGAAACTAAGCTCAAAACTATTATACAATAAATAGTTATGCAATGAATAGAATGATTTATTCACAATTTTCCTAAAAAAAAAGAAAATGAACAAATATTTTAAATAAAAGAAAAAACTATTCGAAAATTAACTTCATTCTGAATATATACAGCTTAGTATTCAAATTCAACGATATGCAATTCTATTATAATTCCAAATACTTCATTATTAAATTCATTCCGAAAACTCGTTTTGCTGATAGCATTTATTTATGCGAGTTTATTTTTCTTTTAGTTTTAAGAATTATCCGTAGTTAATCTACTCTTCACAAATTGAGCTCTGCAAATGAACAATGAACATATATTTTACGCGAAATTATTTTTTTAAAGAAAACATTATTTAATGAAGATAATTCTGAAAAAAAGTAATTTTGATTCTTTACCCCGGATTCTTTTTATAAAATTTAAATTTCAGTGCTTCGATGAACAAAAGAGTTTTTCATTTAATTTTTGGGGGTTTTTTTAAAAATATTTTTTTTGACCCTTAATTTATTTTATATATAGCTCTACCCAACTAGAAATAAAAATAGTAAGCATTTCATGACTATATTTCGAAATTTCAGCATAAAAAATAATGACATCATTCCATTATTCATAAAAAATGCTGACATTTTTTAAAGAGAAATCACAAAATTTACAGTACAAAATTGAAATATATAAACTGGAATATATGCATCTCATTATTTCTGTTTACATTACACTTCTCTAAGAGATATGTAAAAAATTTTTTAATCGATTTTGTGGTTTTCAGAAAACCATGTCAATGGCGTCTACTATTATTTTGTGGTTACACTATGTCCTTCAGATTACATGACATAATTCAAAGACAGAAAACCGGAAATGGAATCGCTGCTAAAATTTTGTCGGTTCATTTTTGCATAAAATTGAGATTTTAATGTTATTAAATAAAATATTGGAGTTTAAATTAGAAATATATTTCAGTGAGGTAAGCCCTATATAAATAATACAAAAAAGCATTACTTCAAAAGAAAGAGATACTCTCTTCCTCAGTATTTTTTTTCAATTCCTACTATTAGATCACACTCTCTATATATTTATTTATTTATTTATCTTCGTGGAATTTTAAATCGTTAATAAATTACATTTTAAAGCGCTCAATTGGGCTGAAATTTTGTATGCATGACCATTTTGGATGACAATACTGTGGTTTACTTATAATTAATAAAAATTAAACTGCGAAGAGAGAAACAGGCTTTCGCTGGAAATCGAAGCCCTTGACATAGTTATCAATCGCTGCACTGAACTTATCAACTTTCCAGACACCGATGATAACCACGAGATGAAGGCTATTCTTCGGGGCTCTATTGATGATACCCAAAGAAAAAAGGATACAATGGTGAGTGAGCTTCGTTCCCTCCCACCCCCATGTATGACTTTTAATTGCAATGGTAATTACTGTACTCCCCCCAATACCGACTGAAAAGCATAAAGATAGTGATTCTAATCACATTTTAAAAAATTATTCTGAAGCACCCACAAATGCAAATAATGCTAAAAATAAAAAGAAAAAGAAAAAACGTAAAATTAATAAAAAGGATTCTGTGGAAGACTTTGTCTTCCCCAAGAAAACAGCTAAACCTGTCTCTCCTATACCTAGTGATCCAGTCACTGTAAATAAAAGTTTCTCAGATCTTGAATCTGAAAATGATAAGGATCAAGTCGCTCCGGAAGAAAATAATGAAACAGCGCCCCCAAAACCCAAGCCCCCTCCCCCAATTCATCTTAAAATTAAGAAAAATATCAGAGACCAACTTAAATCCATTTATCAAACATTCCCAGATATCACTAACAAATCGTCAGGAGAATTTATTAAATTAATCACTAATGACATAGAAGAGTATCACGCTCTTTCAAATTTTCTTGAAAAAGACAAAGATTTTGAATTTTTCTCACTTAAACCAAAGCCAATAAAACTAATCAAAATAGTCATTAAAGGACTCCCCATTTTTACCAAAACTCACGAGATACAATCCGACCTAGAAGAAGAAGGATTCACAATTGAAAATGTTTCCCAATTAATTTCTAAGAAAACTAAGACCGCTCTCCCATTTTTCCAAGTCACCCTCCCCCGCAACGCGAATAATCAAAAAATCTTCGATCTCAAAACTGTCGGCTACATGCAAATTAAAATTGAAGGTTACCTCATTAGAGGAATTACCCAATGTTTTAACTGCAACAATTTCTTTCACACGGCAGAAAACTGCCACCTCAAGCCAAGATGTCTAAAGTGTGGAAAAGAACACCCCACCCGTCAATGCCCGATAAAGGGGCGACAGGAAAACCCTTTCTGCATAAATTGCCAAGAATATGGTCATTCTGCCTGCTACACCAAATGCCCCAAGTTCCCTAAGCCAAAAAAGGGCACGCCCCTTACTGCGAATAAAACTTTCGAAAGCAACGTTCGTAGGGAAGGTGTCTCTTTCGCTAACATTGTTAGCGGAACCGCAACCCCCTCCACCCCCACCCCAGTCCACAAGTTAACTGAAAAAACTAATGAAAATTCAAATAACAAAGTTTCCCACGGAATCCAAGCCATAGAAAATGAAAATTCAGACCTAGCTCAAGTGATTGAACTGGTCAGCATGATTTCTAACATCATAAAAAGATCACGTGAAATTTTACAATTACTTCTTGAATTAAAGAACTCCGAAGATGATAAAGCTAAGGCTTTACTTCTTTTCGAAGCTATGTTAGATAAATTTTAAATTCCTTTTTCCGTAATTTCTCTTTCTACAAAATTTATTATATTTTCATTTTATTTCCTTGAATATTTTACCATCAATTGTTAAACTTTAACATCAATAGCTACTCTTTAAAAATTTTCCCAAGTACAATTTTCGAAGCTCACTCCCATCATCCAATCAAAGCCACTCATGAAAAGTCATGCGCCTGCTATCCCATTGGTTCCTGCCACCGATTTCCACGCCCACCATCACCAGCCAAGGAGCAAAACCAAGCCGATTCTAAAACAAGATAGAGGACAGAGGGATTGACGTATCCCAGTTCCTTATAAAATGTAACCATCTAATTGTAACTATTAATAAAAAGTAGCTAAAGTAAAAGTTTTTCTTTGTTGATCTAAGTAGGAATTGACTTAAATTTTTTTTATATAACTTGTTTAAGAAATTCCTGCATTATTTCATATTTATATTAAGGATCTGTTGTATGTGGCAATGCAAAAATCGTAAGAGGAGTTTTATATAATTTGCTTTGGTAACGGTAGAACAGGCGGGATATAAACAAAGGAACAACGAAGTTAGGCATTAAAAGTTGGTTAATATTTTCACCTTCTGAAATGGATATAAAATTGTTTCTTTTATAATATATTATAATTATGACGCAATTAAGACACCATAGATAAAATAAAGTCATCACAAACACAGAAATATTTTTAATTGAAATTTAATAGCAATTAGCAATGAACCATAAATTATTTTTAGTACTGGCAAAGAAATTATGTGTTAAACAAACGGAAAGTTTTATGTGATTATAAAAAAGTATTAAACTAAAACATAAAATGAATTTCATAAACTAGCATCTCATTTTGTACTAGAACTAGCTGGAGGACTCGTTTGTTGTACGAGTGAAATTTTAAAATAAAATTCAACTCAATACAGCTAGCAAATATAAGATTTTAATAATGTTAATGATAAAAATACTTATCTATCTCCAATGTGGCTGCGATAGCATAGTTGTTATGGTCACGAAATCGTGACCAGCGCGTCGAGTGTTCGATTCCTGGTGACACTGAGACTCCGCCTTGTAGAACTAATATGCACGTTAAATTTGTCGAGTCTCAAAGTATTCCCGTTAGTTTTCAGAGATGATGCCAGCTCAGATGTCTTTCTTGACCGAGGTTCAAAATTAAGAAATCCGTCGCAAATAGTCCTCGCATGCTGTGCTTTCTACACTCATGTCCATAAATTAAGAATAATTCAGAATCACACAGAAATTGAACTCTAAAATAAAAATTTCACCTGTAGAATTATCACACACATCTTGAAGAAGAATATGCAAATCACAGGAAACCACCAGATGGTACGGATAGTACGTCACAATGACGAGAGTGTAAAAGAGGGGTATAAAAAGAATGGTGGCAAAGAAGTAAAATTGTTCACAAGCACTTTAAAAGACTTTCAGTGCAATAACCCTATAGTTATGGCACAAAGGAAATATTTGGATGATTTTTTACGTGATAGAATTATTGGACGACTGGAATGTGGACGTACCCAGCTGGAAGTATCCGAGGAACTTGGAATCGCCCAGAGTATCATCTCCAGGCTTTGGCAACGATTCCAAGATGATGGTAATGTGAGTAGATGTTACAGCACAGGTCGCCCCCGAGTTACAATGCCGAATGAGGATCGGTATATATTTGACAATTACTGCCAAAAGAAACAGACGGAGCACAGCATCAGACCTGTCTCGTCAGCTCTCTTCAGCAACCGGTACGACAGTTTCATGGCAGACCGTGTACAGAAGTTTAGAGCACATTGGTCTATATGCTCGTAGGCCAGGTTTAGTTTGCAGTCTGATTCTCGCCGGACTTTAATATGGAAAGCGCCAGGTACCCGTTACCACCAAAAGAACACCATTGAACAACACAGTTACGGTGGTGCAGAATGGCTCGTTTGGGGAGGAATTAATCTTCGTTCCAGAACTGACCCGCATGTTCAGAGTGTAATGATGACAGGCCACATCTTTCGGGATGTCATTCTGGAACAACATATACTTTTGTTTCGGAGCGCCATGGGTGCTGAATTTCTGTTTATGGATGACAACGCCCGTCCTCACCGTGCAAACATTGTAGACGAATGCCTTCAATCGGAGGATATCACCCGTATGGATTAGCCAGCATACTCACCGGACTTGAGTCCAATAGAGCATGTGTAGGATATGCTTGACCGACGAATTGCAGCCCGTCAACCTCCTCCCACCTGTCTACCGGAACTTTGGAGGGCATTGCTTGATGAGTGGTGTAATATTCCCCAAGATCAGATTGATAATTTGACACTCAGCATGCCTAGGCGTTGTAAGGTCTGTATTGCATCGTCCGGGAGACATACTCCGTATTAACCATCATACTAACCATGTTATACTGTTTTTTGTAAATAGGTTCTTTTTTGAAATTTGCTCCAGGGAGTAAAAATCGCAGTTTTTATTAATTATGTCAAACATATAGCATCTTTTTTTGCTCTTTACCTTTTGTTTAATAAATAGACTTTACAAATAAGTAAAATTTGTTTTGCTTCTCTCTCTTTGTTTGCCTGAACTTCATTATCCTTAATTTATGGACATGAGTGTAGTACGACGTTAATACGTATAACTCTCACTTACAGATAAACCATGACGTAATATGCGTTAGAGCTATGAGAAGAGGAGAGAAAAATGCAGCAAATTCTCCTTCTGAATGTATATTTAAAAATTTGAAAATTGTCATATTTCTTTCATACTTTAAAAATAAACCGGAAAATATTCTCTGTATTAAGGCTTTTTTCGGTTAATGTGAAAGAATAGGACCCGAATTTGGAACATTTTTTCAGATATAAAAGAAATGAAAAATTAATATTATATTTGGCTTCATTATCCTTTAGAGAGCAGCATGTTTTATCATACTTCCCATTTTTAACCGAGTTGAGTCATTTTTTCTGGTATAAAATGTGTTTCGCATTTTTTATCTTATACCGTAAGGTTGAATGGGCTTTGCCTTCACGTATTAAAAAAAAAGAAAGTATTCACGCAATATTTTGAAATCATTAAAAACACTATATTGTTAACAGAGGTACAAGTTATAACATTGCAAATTTCTATGGAAATTACGTCATTTTTCTGTCTGAAAATGTGCATCGCGTTTAGATAGAGCTATTGTACTTTTACCGAAGACAGCCTTAAAGATTTTTTTTTAAAAAAAAGATCGCTACCATCTCAATTATGTTACACAATTCAGTAACAGAAGACAGTAAATTCTTTTGTCTCGATTTAGCCAAATATTACTGTCAGAATTATTCGAAGATGTGCAAGATAAATTTAACAGGTGCTTGAAATTAAGCATAAAATCTAAATTTGAATTTAATATGCAAGGTCTGTCATGAAAAAGTTACAATGATGTAGTACAAAGTTTCGGCTCATTTACGTGGGTGTGTTGTGAAATATGGAATAGCAAACAGCAGAAAATGATATAATCCTACGATAAGCATTACCAATATAATTTAATGATATAATCCAGACGCGCGCGATTTTCATCCTCTTAATTCAATAGTTACATTACAAGCGAACCGAGATGAGAAAATGAAGCAGATATAATTTTTATAGCTCAGCAGCAGAAGAAAAAAAATCGGTTTCACACGGAAACGGAAGAGATCTACATAAAATCAAATATTTTTAAAATTTGACAATCAGAAAAAAAATATTTATAATATTAATTCTTAAATAAATTTTTACTTCTATCTACTAAGGCTAACTTTTTGTCCCCGCTTTACTCGTACATCTTTAATCGTAATCTCGTAAAATACACTATTTTCAATTTTTAAGTGATACTAGCTGCATGGCCCGGCGTTGCACGGACTTTCTCTACTTTTATAAATTTTCCCTTTCCTACACAAAATCAGCACTTCTAATACTTTTTTTCAAAATGACTTCCACCCCCATCCCTCCTCCGCTTAGCCCGGCGTTGATCGGGCTTTTGCCGAGTGTATAACTTAAAATTCCCTGTTTCGAAATTTTTTCACTTCTTTCCATTGTCAGACAGGTTTATTTCCCCCGGCATTGCACGAACATTTTTAAATGCATAACATATTTTCATGGAAATTCCCCTTCCCCTCTCGCTATCAGCCGTTCCTTGTACGTGATTTCTATATTAACGTCATTACAAAATTAGCGTGGTAATTTTTTCCCACAATTAATTATTGCTGCACTTTTAAAATTTTGGCTAGCGCTGAAGACCCGCTGTTGAATCTGTCGAGAGTTTAAACGTCCTAGAGTTGGTGTGGTATGGTAGTAAAGAGAGATGGGTGTCAGCTCAAGTCTCATCCTCGTCACTTGACAATGGTTCAAAATGTCGAGGTGCGTCGCCAAAAGCTCTCAAGTAAGTGAGCACAGTTGGACTTTAATATTCACTCACTCCCTTTGCAACTTTTTAGGTCACGGAAACGAAAATGTACCTTTTTAAAAATAGTTGTATGTTGAAAAAAGTAGAAATTTTTATAATTACAAAATTTCACAACTATATATTAAATGTTGAATTAAAATTGTGAGCATTTTTTGAAATGTTCGATACATGGGGGAAAAGTTACATGCAATTATTTTTATAAATGAAGAAGTTATAAAAAATTTGAATTTGATAAGTAGTTATTAAATATTTAAAATTTGAGTATTTTTTAAAAATTCGTAAAAAAAAAGTTTTGGGCATTTTATTTTTTAAATCAGTAACTCTAAAAGATCAAAGAATGAGTTTTTTAAAAATCATTTTCATATAAACGCATCGATATTGATTCATTTTAGAAAAAAATTTACAATTTTTAAGTGATATGAGAGAAAGAAAACCAAAAAGAATAAATAACAAATGTTTAAAACTATGTGCATATATATCATACATATTTATGATACTTTCAAATAATATTTTTAAAAATGAGTCAATTAAAAAAAGTACTCTCAAAGTTACAAAAAAAATTTAAGATTCTAACAGTTTTCTTTCTTTCTTTTTCTTTTCTTTCTTTGCTACAAAATGCATTCACTACACAACATCAAAGCCATGTTTTGCAAAATTTATGCCATATGTAAAATTCAAAATTTGAGAAAAAACGCCATTTTTATCTAAGCTCAAATTAACTTCTTTAGATAAAAGAATGACATTTACTGTAAAAAATAAAATTTGTGATGGGGGAAAAGGAAGAAAGGACGTTCTCTATTTTGAGCCATTTCTATATAAAATCATCTTTGTTAACCAAAATAAACAGAAGATTTTATTTATTACATTGGCTCTTAAACATTTTGATTGCACGTCGATTTTCTCAATTCTTTTTTTACATACGATACCAAACGAAATGAGAAAAAAAAATATTTGCAAACGATACTGAAATAAAATAAAATTATGAAAAAAATTGCAGTGTTATAGCAAAAGATTATCAGACAAAATAAAAATTAATGGAACAGAATAAACAGCAAACGTCCACTTACCTCTACCAGCTAATATTTCAGCTTTTTTCAAGATTTTTTCCCTTTCTTGGTTGTTGAGAGCAATGCCCAGCGCTTTTCTTACGACGGAAATAACATTTTGACAATCAATGTAGCCTCTTCCTTCCGTATCGGCTTCCAGGAAACTGTCTTTCAAAACTGCAAAATGAGTGAAGTGGTATTTAAATTATTTGGGAGCATAAAGTTATTTGTGCTTGTACGCTTAGGAACTAGTTACATTTGTATGTATAAATTTATATATTTTTTCATATTAATTCATTTTTTTTATCTAAAAGTATATACATGAGCATATCTATGTATTTTTAATATTATTATTCCAGTGTTATGTTTACCATTAATAAATTCGTATCCTTATTCATTTTCTTTTCCTTACAGCTAAATGGTATAGGCAAATAATATAGGGGAAGGCTGGCTGGGCTTAACACTATATTTAATATTACAATCTTGGTTCCCATGGCTAAGAGTTTGCTGTTATATTATCTATGCCATCTTATTTTGGACCCACACTGTCTTGTTATACTTTCATTTATTACTTAGCTTTTCCAGATTTATGGGAATTTAGTATATGATTATTGATTATATAGATGTATGGAAATGTAATATATATATATAAATGGATGTTTGTAAAAATGACCTCGCTTCACTCCACCGTTCAACCGATCACTATGACAATTGGCATGAATATGTATTTTTTATGGAGAAGGATTTTGTGCTATACTCTTTGTTGCATCTCCCCGCCAGGTAGAGCTACAGCATATCAACTTCTGCACCGTTCATTCAATCGCCAAGTTGCCAAGGGGGTCACCAAAAATGATACTAACTTGGCTCTATCGCCAACATTTCGCTAGGTTTCCATTGAATCATTATAATGTAAGGAACGGCGTTGCTTGCGAATATTACAGCTTTAACATTAATAAATACAGCAGAAAGTAATATTAACGTATTACACATCTAGATATAAACTACTTACACTATTTTAAGCGTTCATTACACAAAATTTGTAACAATGTGTTACTTTTGCTGAGCATAGATCAGCTTAGGAAGGTGTTTTCAAAAAATCGACCCACAAGAGAGTTACGGGGCTTTAAAAGTAAAAAAAAAAAAATCCTTTTTATCAGCTATTAGATATACAGACTTAAAATTTAACAAATATAGTTTTTTTTGTTTAGCTGAGATATGCAAAAAGCTTTTTTTTTTGCTGTTGTTCAATTTGAAATTCACGTAAAATTAACTCATAAAAAACTTCTTTATCCTTCAATCTGTACTGTTTAATTTTTCAATTCACCCGTATGAGGAACGGGTATACCAGCTAGTATAATATAAAATTTTACTATAAACCTCTAACGTCGTAGAATTTCACACATTATACGCACATGCAGTACACAATAGATCACACAAAAGTGTTATCAGACATAGTGACATTTTTCAGTGAAGAGTATTAATTCATAATTTGTATTTTTCAAAACTATTACAAAAAATTAAATTGAATTATGTATTAAATTATATGTGTATTAAAAATGATAACTTATTTCGATAAGAAAAAATGGTACTGACATATTATACCGTCGATCTATTTCTTCATATCAAAAGACGTCGTCAAATGCCGTTATATCCAGCCAATAGTGGAAAACCGTTCCTGCACATGTTCAAACAAAACGATAGTAATAACTATATGGCAGTGTTTGGCGATGTATTTTGAAATTGCCACGTCTTATGATTTGGCGAAATTGGTCGACGGTATTATACGAAAGAACCGAAAAAAATCTAATTGCAGGTCAGCTGACAAAAAGTCATAAAAGTAATAGGTTTTACCATATTTTTACGAAAAAATTAAGAATCAAAAAATTACTCGCAGTATTTTTTATAAGCATTTACTTTTTTAAGTTTTTAATTTCGCTAGTTAGTTTTGTAAAAAAAATAATAAATTTGAAGAATAATTTATGTATGATAAGAAAGAGATAAATAAATAACGTTCGAAACCTTATTGTTGTTCATCGCAAAAGATATGCACCCCTGCTTTTAACATTAAAATATCTTTAATGTGGGTTTATTCGACGTTTTTTTAGTTCTAAATCTTCATTTTCGGTTTCATAAATCTATCATTTGTCTATTACATTCCAATTAATTTTCGTAAAAGCTTACAACACAAAAGAAATAATGCAATTATATTAAATTTCTTTTTGGACAGATTTCTGCTCAAAAATAAAAATTTAAGTGTTCTTAGATTGTTGAGTTACGTCTATTATTAGGGATGATTTCAGCGACGAAAGTGTCTCAGTGTAACACGCACACAAAAAAGTGAGCCATCTTCCAAAACATTCTAAGGAAAGTGCAACTGTATCTAAATGTGTAGGTTAACTCAAAAATCTTGAAGTATTTATTCGAAAAGAATTTTTATTGTTGGCACAAGTGATAACTTCAACTAGAAAATGAATTATAAACTAACGTATGACGAAAAAAAAATTGTTTGCACTTGGGAAAATATGGAATACACGTATTGGATTGCAGCGTGTATAAATTGTATTTTTCAAACAATTCTGCAAAACACTGTATGTAAAACCGTGAAAAAAATCTAAAATTAGTTTGCTGTGAAATGTGGGATTTATTCTGTTTCAAGTATTTTTGTTCGCACATTCGGTAAAAAATGAAATTGGTATGTTTTGACTTAATAATGGAAAAATTATAGAAAAACCCCAAAAACAAAATAACAATCAAATGTTAAATAATGTATATATCAGTGCCGGTTTATCCATTGGGCGCTTGAGGGGGCGCTCAGGTGCACTTCACCAGATTTTCTGGTAATAAATTTCGATCCTGCAGTGCCAAAGAGGCCTGTAGATCTTCTGCGCCCAGGACCCGAAATGAGCTTAAATCGGCACTGGTATATACTGCGCTATTAATGTTTATAACGGTTCTTTTTCAATTCCTACTATTAGTTCACAATCTCCCTATATATAAATATATATATCTTGTTCAAAATTTCAATCGTTAATAAAATGCTTTCTATTCATCCATTCAAGTTCAAATACATTTTTTTAAACTTGTAGTGGATGACACTTGATGTTAATACAGTTTTTTTCAAATATTAATTCATTAGTTAAACTTAATTAATTAACAAATAGTAACAAACAAAAAGAATAGTCCAACACCATATATAGAAAGGAAAATCGCTTTCTATTTTGCCACTTAATATTGTGATTCTATCATATGTATACACATATTTATATTAATTGTAGTTTAATAAAAAGTAACTAAATTAACATTTTGCTTTGTTGACCTAAATAGAGGGGAATTGACTTAAAATTTTTTAAAATATTACTTGTTATATGTACAAAACATGAAAATGTGAACAATAGTAAGTAAAATTTATATACCACAGACTTCTTTCATTCTTAAAATGACTGAAATGATCAAAATGTTCTCCACGGATGAATGGTAATATCTAGAAAATATGCCAAAATTAAGTTGAGCTAAGTTTAACCTCAGCGTCTATTACGTATTATAATTCTTTTTCTCCGACTGAGCTAAGTTTAGAATTACAAAAGATGCCAATTTAAGCAACATAACTTTAACGACAGATGATTATACACCAGCAAATAAATTTAGTAATCAGATAGAGTCACATGAATTGTTGAATTAAAGCAGACGATAGTGTAATATGGAAGAAAATTTTCAACCTCTAAACAATATCTATATAACTACTGCAAAATGAAGACAATCAAAAATTGATTCAAATAAAGGAAAGAAATTTGTGAGCGTGAATAGAACTAATTATTTCAAAATATGAAACACAACCCAAGATTAGAGTATATTGTATGAATATACATTATAACCTTCAAAGTACGTTCAAATGCGAGAAGAATAAATAAATAAAATAAAAATTGAATCTTTAATTCTGTGTAATAATTCTTATTTGTTTATTTAAATCCATATAAAACATATTTAATAAAATAACAAAACATTGAGCAAAATAAATTCTTAGAACTCACTGTAAAAACTTTTTCATTCACCAAATATTAAAACTATAGAGAAATAAATCAATTTCTTTCATTTTCTATTTTAAGAAGTTCCTTTCCTTTATACATTTTTGCAAGAAAAAAAATCAGAAAAGTAGAAGATAATTAAAGCTGAAGAAAATAATATCTGTTTTTAAATGTCACAATTAATATATTTAATAGTTTGTAATGATTATGTTGCATCTTAAAAATTACAGATGTGATACGATTCAATACAGATTCAAAATTTGAATTGAAAGAGAAATTACTAGGATTTTTAGGGCCCATAAAATTATAAATTTTTTAACTGTTCCTTTTTGTTGTTGTTTTGTTTAGATATGTGGCAAATTAATGCGAAGTTAAAAAATTATTTTTCGCCATGATTATCAAATGAACTCTCTTAATTTTAAAATGTCAAAGATGTGCGCGGGTTGAAGTGTGAACCATTCACAATTGCTGCAATTTTAGGTATCATTTTTCAGAAAAAAGAAATTAAATTCCAAATCACGAAAAAAGGCTTTTTTGGAAAAAATTCTTAGAAGAGCTCTAAACAGTAAACAGAACTAATGCAAGTCAATTCATTCATGACAATTACAGAAAAATATAAAATTTATTGATAACCAAAAAACATAATAAGTAGCCAAAAATAATGCATACGTAATAAAAAAGTAACAGCATTATAAAAAGAATTCCATTTACAGGTATATTCATAAATAACTCTATGAAAAATTATTTTTAACTATATTTGTAGTACAACTGCTCACTCTGTATTTCTCTCAAACACAACTGCAACAACAAAAACGCATCTGTTCTAATTTTAGCATCTACACACTCAGTCTACCAAAAATTGCTAATGGGACAGAAAAAGAAAAACACCGGCACGTTTTCTTTGCTTAACCGCGTGTAGTAAACCAACACGCCAGTGGTGGTGGTCGGTTTCCGTTGTGAGGCAGCGCATATACATCCACGGCGAGATAAAATAATTTCCGCTCACACACACGGAAATGGTTACGATTTGCAAACAGAGAACTGCAAGAGATCCGACTGCTGAGGTCATTTCACAGTCTGCTGGTTGCTACGTTCTTGAAACAAAGGGTACTCGTCCGAAACAAAATGATGTGAAAAAGATGTGGTTGTGTGATGCTTTCTTTATCACAAATTTTTCTATTTTGTTGTCGATTACGTGCTCGGGATGGCCAGAAATAGAGTTGATATCGAACTATAATTGTAAATAAAACATGAACAGTGCACAGATAAAGATTTCTCATTTATAAAGTAATTTTATAAATGTTTTTCTTTTTCCCTTTGTAAAAGAGACAGGGAGAGAGAGAAACGGAGTTTTTTCTAATTTTACGAGTACAAGCTCGTATATAGGTTAGGGTTAAAAACATTTAAATACATGAATTTAAAATCTGATTCACAGTGACAGATGACTATAAAGATAATAAAAATCTCAAAATCGGAGCAAACTTTTAGGTAATCTGAAAAAGTTTTCATGAAAATTCTGACATAAATTTAAATTAATTTGAGTATTCGGGTAGTGGAGAATAGGGGAATCGAATCACTTCCATCATATGTTCCAACCTTGTTTTTGCTCTTGAAGACAGACCCCTTCTCCTTCTCCAGTCCTGACTTCAAATACATGGACTCCCATATACGCATATACACTAGTGTGCAAGAAAATGCCGTAAATCCCATAAAAATAAACTGGGTGACATGAAATTCACACTACAAAGGCACAATGCAGCTATTAAAGTTTGATGAAAACATAGTCGTCAAAAATGAAATGTATGCAAACATTATGGAAAAAAGGGGAAAGAGGCTTTATTGACAGAATGACGTTAGTAAGAAACATTGTCCGACTATGAGGAAGAACAACAAACCAAAGTTAGAAAGGGATATGACCTTCCATAACCTCAATAATTGCATGATACCTTCTGTTCATTCTCAATACCGAATTATCCAGCAGTTCTTCAGGTAAGAGTTGCCACTCTTCAAGCAGCATCTGTTTCAACTGTATAATCTTGCTGCTAGGCGTTACAATACGAAGCTAGACGAGAGTAATTGGCGATGGATCTTCGTAATTTTGAACCACAGTCAAGTGAAAAGGACTACACCTAACCTGATACTACATTCTACAAACTTTCTCATCAAGCCGAAGCGATAATTTTGAGCCTCTACAGATTTAAATATGAGTACTTCAGTTTCTCTCACTGGCGTAGCTAGTTCTGAGTGGATCCTGTATCAAAAATCCTTCGGGGTCCGTTTTTAGGTATGGGAACCCTGTTAGTGGGATTTTAGTAACACAGGTTGGGGCCCCTGAAACTTGGGAGCCCGTATCATTGATACGGCGGTGGCAACGCCGCTCTTCAAGGCAGGTCTTTAGCGGTACCAAGACTCAATCTCACGACTTGACAGAACCATCATTCACAAGTTCGGAAAAATGGCCACTTGGTTACTGCGATCTCACTCGATTGAATTATAAACACAAATTCCCTACACACAGCAGCAGCAGCAGCAATGTTCCGCTTGACTTTTTCACATTTTTAACGTGCATTAGCCCTTCTACATGGAAGATCTTTAGTTGCACCAAGATTTGAAACCACGACCCAACAGAAACAATTTTGGCCTCAAGTTAGCAGAAATAGCCACTCGAATATTGTGGCTACTTCGCAACTTAAAAATTATAGTCGTGGTAACCAAGTAGTTTTAGAATCGAACTTTAACCATCGATATTTTAATAGAGCTATACGTTCAGTGGCGTAAAGGGGAATATTAGCCCCCTCACCCGTTAATTCAGGTTTTGGGCCCCAAGCCGGATCTTACAAAGGGTCAGTTAGACTTTGGGTCCCGTACCCGCGATGCAGGGGTGTATTTTACGCCACTGGTTCCAATCATGTATCCATAAGGATCAGAGCGGAGCTACCGCCATATCAATGATACGGGGCCCCGACATGTGTAAGTACAAAATTGTAAAATGTTATCAATAGTCCCATTTACAAAACTTACATTTCCAAAAGGGGCCCGTGGCCACGATAGCCGAGTAGTATAGGTATCGGATAGTGGCTTACCTTGTCACGAGTTCGAGCCCAGTACCAGTAAAGACCCGCCGTTTAGGGCAGCGATGCGCGTTAAATCTGTCGAGAGCTGAAACGTCCTCCCGTTGGTGTGGTGTGGTAGTTAGGGGGGGGTGCCAGCTCAGGTGTCGTCCACGTCACTTGACCATGGTTCAAAATTACGTGGTCCGTCGCCAAAAGCCCTCGTGTAGCTGAACAGTGCGACGTTAATATTCAATCAATCAATCAGTCCAAAAGGGGCCCCTAAAGAATTTTGATACAGGATCAACTCAGGACTAGCTACACCAGTGATAAGGTTCCATAAAGTATGGTGGGAATTGTAGGACGTTAAATCTGGGGCAGGAGTAAAAATCCTCACGTTAGTGTAACATCTTTCGTCAAAGAAAAGACAGCCACAGAAAGCATTCAAATATTCAATGAACCATAAGGTAACAATTTTAACTCGAATCCCAGTATTAATTTGAACTTGAAAGAACTCTAAAGGAGCATCACAGTATTGTATAATACAAATGATACTCATACGCATCAGTGGTTTAACGGAGAATATTAGGCCCCCTGCAAACCAGGTTCGCCTTTAATATTTTTTAAATTGGGTAAATGTGTACTTGGCGTCAGTCAGGTTTTGAGCCCCTTAGAGTCATGCCCCCTTACGATTCGGGGATGTATGTTACGCCAATGATACCCATATAGAATATACTCATACTTATGCATTTCCAATTCTCAATTTCCAAAAGTATGTACTTTCTTCCTGTATTAAGAGGTCACAGGGGTGTTAAATTTCTCTAGGGGTCAGAAAATATAAACATTTTTCAAACAGGTATAATTTCTTTAAATTTCAGTTAAATAATTCGAATCTTTTACACATTACTTATAAAGGAATGGGGCTTCAGAAAAGTATAAAATGTTTAAAATATAATCATAATTTTAAAAATTATAAGCATATGAAAATAAGAAACTTTTCTATAAGAAATATTTATTAAGTTTTACGTCACGCATGCTATTTTCGAAAAGAGTAGCTTTTATCACTAGCTATAAATTGATTTATAAAGACAAATACTTTGTAGCTACTTTTATATAAATAGAATAATAACTTACATATTTTAATAAATAAAAAAAATACATTTTTAAAAAATATTTAAAAAATTGCAATATTTTACAAATATTTTGAAATACAAAAGATATATAATACTAAAATTAGGTAGGGTTTAAAGAGTATGATGCATTGTATAATTCTATAAAGTTTTATACATCAGAGGCTAATATTTTAGAAAATAGCCTGCGCAAAGCAAAAAATACTTAATATTTATTATAGAATTTTCATATGCTTATGACTTTTAAAATTATTATTATATTTTACACATTTTATACTTTTCAGAATTCCCTATCTATTTTAAATAATATGTAAAAGATTCGAATAATTTAATTTAAATTTAAAAGAATTATACCCGTTTGAAGATCGTTTATATTTTCAGACCTCTAGAGAAATTTAACACCCCTGAGACCCCTTAAAAGGAAAATCTCAGTTTTAACTCAGTTTTTTCATTTTTCTCTTTCTCGCCTGTTGTTATCGAACAGTCCACTTGAGATTAAAAAACAACAATAATTATGAAATAAACAGTGCGTGTTATTCTCATCACAGTGGAGAAAAGTAAACAGTTTCCGATTTCTCTTTTCAAGTCATCTGCTGACTTTTCGCACAGCTGTGATTCGATCTATTACCATTGCGCTCAATTACCATCTCTTCTCGTTCTAACTCTCTGAAATACTTATTTAATTACTCGAATCGGAATCTTTACTGCTCGAATTATAATGTTTTATAATATCTACCGCAAAAACAAATAGATACGCCCAATGGAAAATTTTAAAGGACACCACTGGAAACGGACGCTTAAAAAGAGATCAAAGTTCAAATCGGAATATCAGATGAAAGGCTGTTTTAATTGCTTTTCAAGATTTTTTATGACATTTATATAGAATGAATGAAATGCATTGTGTGTTTGTGCATTTCACACAAATATTTTCTGAAATACGTTTAAAGACTTTAGAAAATCTTGTTATTTCTTCATTCTCTTTTAATATTTCCTTACGTGTGTTTGATACCATATTTATTTTAAAAAAATACTGCATACAATTTTTACTGGCTATTGGAACATAAATAGTTTGAATCGAATATTTTGGGGACTGAATCACTAACAAAAAAGGATAAAAATTACGCATGTACACGCGAAAGAAGTGGCGTTTTTTTTTAAAAAAGGGAATGGGATATTTTTTTCAACAATAATGTAAGTTTTAAAATGACTAATCGATATAATCGAACATGATTCTTCCTTTTGTTCAATAAACGATTCATTTTTAAAGCTTGTAGATTTCGATCCATAAGGGAATCACAAGGAACATTTTTGAAACACAAGAATAAATTTAAAAGATTCATTTTGTGGAAAATAAAAGTTATTTGAATGAAAAATTGTTGAAAAATCTAAGGTCATTTTAAACAAGAAACGTGACCATAAAAAAATTGCCTGAACAAGACATTGAGCAAATTTTTCTTCCAATTTAAATAGTTTGTGTTACTAATGAGACAGAAAATAACTGAAAGAATGTTAAGTAAAAAAAAAAGCTTTTAAATGAGTTTTTGTATTATTTTGCGTACTGAGACCTCTTATTGATTAATTGTTAACGTTTTATTCTGAAGCAACACGAGGGATATTGGCAGAATGCCCAAGGGAGCCGAGCTCACTCAAAGAAAGTTTAGAGCTACAAACCGATCCCCCGAAAAAAAAAACTCCACGTCCAGTCTTTTTTACATTTTTAACAGCACAATTACATAATACAAATAATATCAACGACGATAACTGATCTATGATTTATTTTCTTCTTTTGTAAATACTATCTTTGTGTGCGAAGTCCTAATTAAATGTTATAAACATCTAAGTATGTCTTTCCCAGTCTATGTGTATTATAAAAAACAAGAGGCCCCTCATCAACTTAATTGCAATGTAGTTTTTGTTGATCAAAAACTAAATCATGAGTATTACATATCCGAAGTTTTCTTATCAAAACGGCGTGATATACGATTACGACACCTCAAGTGGCTCTCTGTTTCAACTTAAACTTCCGAATGGATCTCATAAGTGCATTATGCAAAGTGACACAGAAAAGTGTACAAAGTTACCCTAAATGCGAAACACTCATGATTCGTCATCTTTGAAATATATATATGAAATAAAGAGACATAACATTTAAAAATAATTATAAAACAAGATTTAATTAATGACGTCAAATTTTTAGCTTCAATTAAAAACATGTTTTATTGAACGTTCTTCCGAAAGAAGTGTCCTGACAGTTAAGTGAAAAATCATAATTTTATCTTGTATACATGTCTGGTTTGAATTCATCATTCAAAGTGAAACATGTGCAGTCTTTATCAATTCACTTAAATGATCCACTAGAAAATATCAGTGTTCCCACAAAAATTCAAGATTAAAAACAAAATCACTTTTTTTTCATCAAATGTACACTCATGTCAATAAATTAAGGATAATGAAGTTCAGGCAAAGAAAGAGACAGAAGCAAAACAAATTTGACTTATTTGTAAAGTCTATTTATTAAACAAAAGGTAAAGAGCAAAAAATATGCTATATGTTTGACATAATTAATAAAAACTGCGATTTTTACTCCCTGGAGCAAATTTCAAAAAAGAACCTATTTACAAAAAACAGTATAACATGGTTAGTATGATGGTTAATACGGAGTATGTCTCCCGGACGATGCAATACAGGCCTTAACAACGCCTAGGCATGCTGAGTATCAAATTATCAATCTGATCTTGGGGAATATTGCACCACTCATCAAGCAATGCCCTCCGAAGTTCCAGTAGACAGGTGGGAAGGGGTTGTTGGGCTGCAATTTGTCGGCCAAGTATGTCCCACACATGCTCCATTGGATTCAAGTCCGGTGAGTATGCTGGGTGATATCCTCCGATTGAAGGCATTCGTCTACAATGTTTGCACGGTGAGGACAAGCGTTGTCATCCATAAACAGAAATTCAGCACCCATGACGCTCCGAAACAAACGTACATTCGATAGATGTGGCCTGTCATTGTTACACTCTGAACATGCAGGTCAGTTCTGGAACCAAGAATAATTCCTCCCGAAACGAGCCATCCTGCCCCACCGTAACGGTGTCGTTCAATGGTGTTCTCTTGGTGGTAACGGGTACCTGGCGCTCTCCATATTAAAGTCCGGCGAGAATCAGACTGCAAACTAAACCTGGACTCGTCGGAAAACATCACACAAGACCACTGTTGTGGTGTCTACAATGCATGCTCTCTACTCCAGGTTAATCGCAGGCGATAGTGAGTTGCGGTAAATGGAACACATCTGACAGGTCTACGAGCATATAGACCAATGTGCCCTAAGCGTCTGTACACGGTCTGCCTTGAAACTGTCGTACCGGTAGCTGAAGAGAGCTGACGAGACAGGTCTCATGATGTGCTCCGTCTGTTTCTTTTGGCAGTAACTGCCAAATACCGGTCCTCATTCGGCGTTGTAACTCGGGGACGACCTGTGCTGTAACATCTACTCAGATTACCATCATCTTGGAATCGTTGCCAAAGCCTGGAGATGGTACTCTGGGCGTTTCCAATTCCTCGGATACTTCCAGTCGTCAATAATTCTACCACGTAAAAATCATCCAAAAGTTTCCGTTGTGCCATAACTATGCGGTTATTGCACTGAAAGTCTTTTAAAGCGCTTGTGAACAATTTTACTTCTTTGCCACCATTCCTTATATACCTCTCTTTTACACTCTCGTCATTGTGACGTACTATCCGCGCCATCTGGTGGTTTCCTGTAATTTGCATATTCTTCTTCAAAATGTGTGATAATTCTACAGGTGAAATTTTTATTTTAGAGTTCAATTTCTGTGTGATTCTGAATTATCCTTAATTTATGGACATGAGTGTATTTACAGTTCCTATTTTGAGAGATATAATTAATATTCCCCTCTTTTCTTGAGATGAACAAAATTTACATATTACATTTCGAGTGTATTACTTATTTATTGGTACAGATTTTACCTCCAATGTAGAAGTTCTAGGTTACATTTAAAACAAACAAAAACAAAAAAAATCACAGAATATACACATATTAAGAAAACGCAAAAACAGAAAAAGAAAAAAGAAGAGATTATTATTCTAAAATAACCGTATTCTCTCTTTCACATACAAGAAAATGTCCAAGTTATACAAATTTAGATAGAATAGGGATCACTATAACTAATAAAAATTTATTTTGAAGAACCATTTGTTATTTTCATTTAACAAATGTCTAGCCACTGACCATCAGGTCATTAGGCAACGAGCTCTCCAATACTTTTTTACAATACAGTCGTAATTCTGAAGTACAGAGCTCACGTCTAAATCAGCAGCGCCCATGACTTGTCCAAAATCACACAAAGGTGAGGTAATCAAATTTTAAAATGAAACAAAACACAAAAACAGGCATGTTCAGTCAATAGTCCAAACTCAGCCACAGCAGTAGCCCGAGGACAGTCCGAGACACAGTCAGGCTTAAATCACACCCTCCAAGGCTTATTTTCAGTAGCACTGGCACCTTGCACTACGAAAGCATATTTTATAGATCCTATTAATTTCACGTTTAAAAAAGTGAAGAGAGCAGGGGCGTAGCTACAAGGGCCCAGCATGTGTAACTACAGTCCCGCTATATAACAGGGCTTTCATATCTAAAATATGATCCCGAAGGAATTTTGTTACACGGCTTTTTCAGATCTAACTACGTTAGTGGTGAAGAGGTAGGTCTTTGGAACACATGTGTAGAATATCCGTGCCTTTTTTTTTGGCGAAGAGGTGTGTCATTTTACTTCGCCAAAGACCACAATGGGATGGCACAAAGGAAAGCAACCTTTGTCTGAATTCTGCTTAGTTGTTTCCTGTAGCTCTGAACTCGGGAACTTTGTTTTTCTAGGTTACTTACCAAGGCCTGGAAAGCAGAACTTGAATTCGATAAAATTACAGCCTTATCAGGAGGGGAGAGACGGGATTTTGAAGAACCAATACAATAATAAAAGCATTCATTTTTAACGTCTAAACCAGGTATGCCCAACCCGCGGCCCATGGGCCACATGCGGCCCAATTGAAGTTTCTGTCTATATTATTTTAGACATTTGGACTACAGAGGGTTGAATCGAAAATGATGGATGAAGGAAAGCAGATGAGCTTGGGTATGTTATTCCTCTTTCAACGAGAACTTCGTTGAGAGTGAGTAGTGTATTTAGTTCTATTTGTCAGAGAAATAATTTATGTCTACATTTTTAAGTTCAGATTAGTAGTCTTTTTCTTGTTTTATTTGGCAATGAAAGAAACCGATGATGGATTTAATGAGTTGCCTCAGGACTGTCAGACCAGCTAGTAGAAATGTAAGATAATTACGGAAGCAGAATAAAAATGTTTAATACTTTAGCCTTCTGAAATTATGTAACTTTTTCATTTTATGATATATTTAATCACGATGCAATAATTAATATCATACAATAAGAAACTAAACATTTGGCTATCGGGCAGAAAAAGAACTTTTTTTGACAGTGTAATAATTACAAAGCTGTTCTTCTTTACGTAATTGCTTTTTTGCATTTGAAATAAAAATTTTGAAAATCTAAATCAATTTTATGCAAACATACTGTAACACAAGTATAAAACGTGAAGATGTTACGCACATAGTTGTTATACTACGTAACCTCAGATGGCAGCATAAATCTACTTTAGATATGAACCTTGTAGGTTAAGAGATATTCTTCCACCAACAAGTGCAATCGGTCGACTTTCAACTTTGTTGTGATTGTGATCCAGTAAAAGGTAAACTTGGTGATTTTTTGATCATATCAATAATTGAATGTTCATCATATCGTATTTTGAATGCTGTACGATAGTAAAATATTTTGAATATTTTTTTTTATTTTTATATGTGCGGCCCACCTCAGTTTAGTAAATTTTTACGTGGCCCACCAACCGATTTGGGTTGGGCACCCCTGGTCTAAACCTTTCTCCTTCAACTTATAATTGCCGTAGTAGCCGAATGATCATAATTGCGAACTCGTGATCGTCATGGGTTTGTGTCCTGATGTCGCTACAGACCCACAGAGTACATAGTAGGGTTGAGATGTAAGTTAAATATATCAAGGCTCAAATTCCTCACGTTGTCGTCGTATGGAAGACTGGAGAGTGGGGTGGTGCAGCTTATTTGTCAACGTCATCACTATATATTGAGATAATCTCTCTCTCACACTCGTCACTATATTAGCCATAAATCTTTATCTCTTTTTTTTCATTATAGGGTAATGTTGAAAGCTAAAACTTAAGTTTGTCATTTAAACCTATTAAACATACATCATACCTAATAAAGAACTCATAATTTTTTTTCAATAAATTTAATTGATCTGTCAATAATAAAGGAGAGCAACCAGAAAAAAGAATTACTTATATTTTCAACAGGCAGATGTCCTTTGTTAACTTTTCAAATGATAATACTCTCGACACAAAAAAAGTAACAAGAACATGAAGACAGTCAGTCCTGAAACAATTTAATTAATTGAGAGAAAGTTAAAATCCTTATACAGAGTGTTTTTTTTCTCCAGGTATAGAGGTTTAAGTTGGCATTACTTTCCAAGATGGCGACCGATTTAACAGCTGTCAAGTGATTTATTCTGAGTTTGGTATGGCAATTCATCATGAATAGACTCACGCCTGAACAACGCTTTCAAATTGTGCAATTTTATTTCGAAAATAATGGTCGATTTTCATAAGTTTGTTTAGCGATGAAGCGCACTTCTGGTTGAATGGCTACGTCAACAAACAAAACTGCCGCATTTGGAGTGAAGCTAATCTACAAGTGTATGTCAAAACACCGTTACATCCAGAAAAACTGACTGTTTGGTGCACTTTATGGGCTGGTGGAATCCTTCTTCAAAAACGATGAAGGCCACAACGTTACAGTCCAATGGTGATCGGTATAGAGCCATGATTACTAACTTTTTCATTCCTGAATTGAACAATCATGATGTCCAGGAGCTGTGGTTCCAACAAGACGGCGCAACATGTCACACAGCTCGTGCCACAATCGATTTATTGAAAGACACGTTTGGTGACCGCCTAATTTCACGTTTTGGACCTGTGAATTGGCTTCCAAGATCTTGTGATTTAACACCGCTAGACTATTTTTTGTGGGGCTATGTAAAGTCATTGATCTATGCGGATAAGCCACAAACGCTTGACCATTTGGAAGACAACATTCGCCGTGTTATTGCCGATATACGGCCACAAATGTTGGAAAAAGTCATCGAAAATTGGACGTCTAGATTGGACTACATCCGAGCCAGCCGTGGCAGTCCTATGCCAGAAATCATATTTAAAATGTAATGCCACAGGATTATCTTTCGAATAAAAAAATTCATGTCAATCGAATAATACATCGTTGTTTTATTGCAATTTAAAGTTCTATACGTCTCAAAAAATACCCTTTACTTGCAGGAACGCTGATTATATATTTTGAACGCTCACTAAAATAATTAATCTTTCTTGGATAGAATAAACTATTTGTTGTAAAAATGTCATGCATGTGTATCGTCCATTTTTCTTTCAGTTGCACCATCAAAACCAAAATGCACTTGACAAGGTGGCGTCAGTTGTCCTTAATGATTCTGTTTTCACAAACACTCTGCTTTCTTAAAAATCGGGAATTCTCCAATTAGTTAATTTATTCTCCAAGATTCCTTTCCCCCCGAAAAATTTAAGAAACCTTTTGAGATTTTTAACAAAAGATAATTAGTCTAACTTTTAAGTGAAGAAAATATGAGGCACACAAATGATGCAAAATAAAAATAAATTTATATAAAATCAAGAATATTGTAATTTGTCTTAAGTTCACCCTTTAACTGCGAAAAACCTAGCCTATTAATATTAAGACCAGAAAATAGTTTTATATTCTCTAATAGCTAATAATTTAGACTTTTTAACCAATATTTCACGCAGCATTAATCAATCACAAATTTGTTTATCAATCATTTTATTGTAAGACTTTCGTTTAAAAATCTTTTAAATATGTACCAAAAATGCGCCAAAACCAATTTTTTGCTTACTCTACACGAGAAATTAGGAAAAAAATAGAATGATTATTACATAAATATTTTCAAACCTCCAACTTAAACATTTTCCCCCTCTTGAAAACAGAAAACGATACGTTTATCAACTCTATACCATTGGCAAATTTTAACGAATTTCCACCACCCTTAGGTAAATTTCAACAATTTTTCGTTTTCAGGGGGCTGGTAAATTTTAGCTAGTCAGATAAGTTGTTGTAACTCGTAATATCTTCGGCGATTATTATGTGTCATTCAAGTAATCTTTGGCGATGAGATTGATATACATAAGTACCCAGAAAATATCAAAATAATGTAATAATAAACAAAAAATAAATAAAATACTAAAACCATTAGAGCATTGAAATTTAATTTCAACAGGTTCTTTCAATCGGTCATTTATTAAGATTTTTCCAGATAAGGGTTTAGAGAACAATCTTTGTTAATAAAACTTAGCGAAAGCTTTAATTAAAAGAAGATGCGGGGCGATTAAATGCTTATTCTAGTTTTGTAACTACATAAATTATTAATTTCAATGGAAAAAATCGAATAATACGACAAGAGAAGTCTTATTTTCTAAACGAAACGTATTCAAGTTTAATCAAAACTTTTATCACACAATTTTTTTAAAAAAATTTGAAATAAATTAAAATTTATTCATGAATGCAAAAATTATTTAGAAAGTAAATAGAATAGAAATGCACAAAAGTCAGGTATGAAATTCTAATAATTAGTAGTTTTTAATGATTATTAAAAAAATATGTAGGCCAAAAAGTATTACCGATTTAAGCAAAACTAAGCACTCAAAGAAAAGCATTTTATATCTATTGCAAAAAAAAGATAATACGGCATTTATAAACATTAAGAAGTAAATTTTGAATGTATTGAATGAATACAACTGGTTTTTTTTCTTAACATTTATGTCTGAAATAAAAATAAAAATAATACAATAAGTATAAATAATTCTAAATAGGCCATTAAACAAAGATCAAATGTCAAAAACCGTGATATGTATAATGATCAAGCAAATTAAGATTTCTGAGAAGTAAAAACAGAATTCACAAGAAAATTTAAAAAAACCCTCATTAAAAATTACTGCTTTTATTATATATAATTTATTAATTATGTCATATTAAACATAGGAACACAATGCGTTTTACTGCTTCACAAAATAAATCATGCATGTGTGAACAAATGAAATCTCGATTCTCAGAGTTAAAATCTTCGTATAACAATTGTAAATTTGTTCTTTTTTTGTTCCAATAATAAAACAGTACAATCTATTGTTCTGACTGCTTCTTATATTTTAAGGAAACCTTAATTTTCCAGAATGTATGACATGTGTATCAATAGATCTCGAACGATTGCCTAATTCTTTTAATGAGTGCCAAATGATAACTAAGTGATTTATTTCTATTCATTTTGAATACGTATTCATACAAAAGAAAGCCATTTTAAGTTATAATGAAAAATCAAATCATTGAAAATAGAAATCCAAACAATAAAATGTAAAAATTGGAATACAACGAAATTTTATTTTTATAGTTTCACTTCTCCATTTTTTAAAGGTAAAATTATGAGTTAAAATGCAAAGAAAAAAAAATCTTGGTATATATAGAATTATTTTTTCATCGTTACTAATATTAAAATTTATTTTAAAAATAACAACAAAATATAGCTAGATGTTAATTTTTCTTGTAAGAAAAAAATTATCAAAGTTTAATCAAGCTCAGAACAGTAAATTTCTAAAATAATGCCAAACGATAATTCAAATAATGATTTACAAACATGATGTGAGAAAGAATAATGATAAGGAGTCTTTTTGTACATAAATGATTTGACTTAGTAAATTAATGACGAACAGACAATGCTGCAGATAGAAATAAATAGTACGTCAAAAAATGGAACAAAAAATCTCTTCATTAGCTAAATTACAAAATATTCCTTCTGACTATTTATTCTACGTATTACATTTGAATCTCGATCCAGGAACATTCATTCTCATAAACTAGTAGCCTTTGTTATTTGGAATATAATGAACTTCTTTTAGCAAATTAATAATATATTTTCACTTTCTATTTTATTTCTACGCACTCAATTTTGATTTTTAGTATAACAGCACACATGCAATAAATCAATCGAATTAGTAAGAAATAAATAATTTTCGCTCGAAGTGTGCCAAACGATAATATTCGGAAGTGATTTATGATACTCAGTGTTCTAAGAGCAGAATTCTACGGAAAAGCCATTCTTTACATATTTTATGCGCATTTGCACATCTGTGACGATATAATTCAGAGAAATCTTGCATCCAAAAAAACACCAAAAAAAGTCAGCGTAGATACGAGGACAGAAAACAGTTTACTGAGGGTCTTCGTAATTTAATCAAAGGGTGTGACTCACTTTTGGAATGCGTCTTTACAATAAATCACGATTACATCCAATCCTACAGACGGTTCGAAGGTCGGAGACGCCCTGTTATCGTCTGCTCAAGAAAATTACTACCTCTTTTCGCGAACTACATCTCTCTTTTGATATTTATTATATCTTATAAACTCCATTCTTTTGTCTGGGGGAGGAAAAACATCATAGAAATAAATAACTTATCTCATTGGCCATCTGATGACTGTTCCATCTATTATTTCGAAGCATAAAATAAAGACTATAATATTACAGTTTAACTTTATGGTGGTTGTGATGGGAAAGGGCGATATTATGTTCTTGTTCGTGGTTATATGAATTGATCTTTTAACGCCCACATAATTGGTAAGTGAATGCTTTTTACGCGGTTTGAGGGAAACTTTTAAGGAAAAAGTTCAAGGCTTTGTTAAAAGTTCTTACACTTAAAAACAGGGGGAAATGAACCCAAACTACGAATGATAATAATAGATCATTATATACTACATAACTGTAAATCCACATCTTTTACTTTTCGGATACATCGAAAGAAAAGCGGCGATAAAAACTTTATCTGATTTTATATATTTATTTGTATTTCTGATTATCTTATGTTTTCTTGTTTCATTGGGTTTTTATATGAAATATAGAACAACAAAGATTACTATTTAATTTTATTTCATTCATTGAACGGTTTCTGGCGGTTTGTTTTTGCACATCTCCCTTTCCTCTTATGCAAGGTCCACCTAATCATATATATAATCGACACATATCGTAATTTTGAGCTGCGTGATCAAATGATGTAGTTAATACCTGAGGTTTCACCCCTCACTCTCCACATCACATCAACGTGATAACTTATGACCCCAACAGATTTAAAATGCTTATCAACACGATATGTATTCAAAGGAAACCGAATTCAACACCAGGGATGTCTTAAGACTCTTTGAGGTCCTGGGACCAGAAAAGAATTTTTCAGGCCTTGGCAAAAGTAGACAATATACAGCATGCATTGTCAAATACTCATTCAAACAGTAATTTGAAACAAATAAATCTGTACGACTGACAATCTCAAAAACTTAGGCACAAACCGGCTCGACCGATGGCCGCATTGCGACTAAATGAGTTGAATGGTTGTTTATGGAATTAGGTTTAAGGCCTAGACAGGGACAACGGTCATCACATTATTATTCAGTCTTACCACTTTTGCCAGTTGACATGCAGTTTGAAATTTTCTGTTTTTCAGAGAATATGTTCGGGAATAATATATATATATGACATATTTTGAGCCAGAATCACAGGGATGAATAACATTAAAGACTCGCTTAGAAACCCTTTGGCAGATGACTCCAATTCAGCATGCATTCTGCTAAAAGTGACATCTTACCCAATCCTAATATAATTTATTTGTCATCTATAGTCTGCAACAGCAGAAATCACGCTAATGTTACTTTATATAATTTGAATCACACGTTTAACTAAGACATTTACTACTATAAAATACAAAATGTATCTTTCTGTAGTAAATAAAGAGCTTTTTGTGTGTTGTTAGTATTTAGCTTTATTATTTTATTAATAATCACAAGTCAAAATTATTTGACGGCACGTCTATACCCACCATTAAACATTTCTTAAGAAAAAATGGCACATTGATCCACAAAGGTTTGCCACCCCTGTCCTAGAGTATGTTCAAACATCTAGCATTGGCAAAGAGAGAGAATACTTCTAAATCAAATCTAACTTAACACAACACACTTTTTTAAAAAAAGAATTAAAATATTTTATTGTTAAATATATATATATATATATAACCACGCTTTTCGTGCACACTAATTTTAATATACCAGGTTAATAACAAAAAAGATAGAGCCACTTTCGTGTACATTCGAATGTTCACGATCTTCTTTACATTATTTTATGCATATTAGGGGTGTAGCTACCACCGTATCAATGATACGGGCCCCCAGGCTTCCGGGACCCATAAAATGTCAGCAACAGATCGTAAGATGTTAAGGGATCATCTAAAGTAAGGGCCTCTCCAAGGAAATTTGATACAGGGCAAATATTAAAGTCTAGCTACGCCAATGATGCATATTCATTTAAGGTATCCGACTACGTTTGAAACCGTGATTTTGCAAAAGCGTATAAATGGATAATATTTATGATATTTAGTGCCACTTAGATTAGAAAATGTACATAAAATTGTTTTAAGAGCATTATTAGAATAAAAAATTATTTAAGTACAATATTTTGACAAAAATGAACATAGAATGGCCCATTTACAAAATATTCCCCTTTTGCGAAAAATGCTTCTATTATAATAATATTTTGCCTGCATATAGCTCAGACCACTGTACAGAGGCTCAACTAGAATTTTTGATGTATATAACTTAGAAGTGGATTAATCCATGTTTTACGACAACAGAGGGGAGAAATTTTAAGGAAAAAAACGCCGATAATTATTTTAATTGGTTGTGTCTGAAAGTAATGTGAATTTTTCAAAAATCATAGTTGAGTCTCTGTACAGAGATCTGAGCTATATACAGGCAAAATATTATTATAGTAGAACCATTTTTCACAAAAGGAGAACATTTTGAAAAAAGGTTATTCTAAGTTAATTTTTTGCCGAAATAATGTATTTAAATAATTTTTTTTTGTCAAAATGTCCTTAAAACAATTTTATACATGTATTCTAATCTGTGACACTAAATATCATGAAAACTATCCTTTTATGTGCTTTTTTAAAATCACTGTTCGAACGTAGTCGGATACCTTAAATGAAAACATTAAATTGTCTACAAATGTAGTAAAAAATACACCCTTTACATTTTATGTCACCTTTTAAGCAATGTGTTTTTATGTATTGAGTTACAGTGCAGCAAATATTACGACAGCTTAAAATTCCCATGTCAGTTTACCTCAGTTTGAGACACCTGTTGCTTTTAATGAATATTTATCATTGCATTTCTTGTACAAATAGACACATCAAATATATGAATTCAGTTAGTACGCTAAAATCTAACTAAAAGCAATAAAACAAAGGATTTTCGTCAGGAAGTGAAATCAGAAAAAAAATTTCAAAGAAAAAGCGTTAAGAAATAGAAAAGTCATGAAATTTATCACGGGATTATGTTCTCTAATGACTTTTTCAGTAGGATAGAAATGTTTTTTATCTTTTTTTACTACTTTTAAAGTAGCAACGCTCTGTTTTGGAATGTACGAATTAATTCACTGCGTCCATTTCTATATTTTACAATAATACAGCCCCATTGCGTCATAATCATACTTTTTTTTTTATCGTAGAATACGTTTATTGGGAAATGATCAAAGAAACATAATTGCTATAATAGTCACGTTAATTTTTCTTTAACCATTTATTTCGAATTTATTATGGTTATATTTGCAGTGCATTAAATATTCTTCCTTAATACGAGATGATTCAATAAAGCTGTGACGGGTCCTATTCGCTCCCGCCTATTAATTCTCTTGAGGAAAATTAATTCTTTAACAGTTGTTTGAGTTTTTAAAACCGCTTTCTGTAGAGAGAATTGGATTTTATTCTAATTTGAGTACCTTTTAAACCCTAGTAAAGTGAGTGTCGGTGTTAGTCATTACGCTGCTAACATAGGGAGATTTATGAAATAACTATTGGAAGCCTTGGTGAACTTAATAAGGTGATTCAGACCGGAGCTTACGGTTGACCCGAGCGAAATTTGACGAGTGCTGTTTCATCGGATCCCGTTTAGTTAAGAGTTTAATTATTTGTCTTAAGAATTTAAGGTGAACAATTAATGTGATTGCGCCCTCAGTTTATATTTTTGTTTGATAATAAATTGATAAGCAAATAAACTTATATATTTTTTTATAACAATGTCTGTTCATTCGGTGTCCCAAACTTTACCTGAAACCTAAAGGTTGCGACAAAGCTGCAGTTCATGTAATGATCTAGTTTACAATGAAAATTTGTTCATACAACATGGAAATCGAAGTCGATTTGACAAATAAAATTTAACAAAAGGAGGGCACGACTAGCAAATTCATTTGGGGTCGAGACTTGGTGTAATAGTAGTACTCCCTTAGGGTGTTCACCCCTCAGTGTAATTCCGCCGAATGGCCAATCAATTCCGAGAAAATAGCTTTCGAAATCCATGCTTAGCTTTTATGCAATTAAGTTTTAATTTTTTTCAACGATTCCGTAGCTTGGCTGGTAAATCGTCTGCTTACTATGCGCGAGGTTAGGGTTCGATTCACGCGTTAAACTTTTTTTTTCAATTCATTTAATTATTTTTAAAAATTAAATACTGATTGAGGAAGTTATTTCATGCGTTACATGATAAGACCAATAAATAGAAAAATAATGAATTAAAAAAGTTCAGTTTTCTAATATTCCTTTTAGCAAATAAAAAACAATGCGTGTGTATTCAGCATCGGTTCAATCTGAAAAAACAAAAACTATCTTCGTTTGCCCCGCCCCCATTTAACATTTTATAGACGCACATTGACTTCGAAATTCGAACTATTGATTATCAAAGAAGTAAAAGGTCAATCTCACTTTATCTAATTACTTATGCAGATATAAAAGAAAGAAATATTTACACATAATTATTTAGCACATAACTCGATAGCATTTTTTACCATTTTTACTTTTTTCAAATAAAATTACCTGCATAATTCATACTCAAATTCTAAAAAAAAAAAAATCGTTTTCGATTATTTTAATAAAAGAATTTGTTCCATGTATAACATTTAATTTTCTTCTTTTTCGATAAAAATATGAAAAAGGATCTATAATTTAATACTATTCATACATACGGCACGGTTCAGTTATGCGCATAAAAAAATAGTATGTCATATTACTAGGACTTTTGAACACTAATATTAAAATTTGGTAACCTACTACGCATCCCCCCCCCTAGTTTTACATAAATAAACGAACAAGGTGACTTAAGCTTTAATTGCTGACGCACAATTAAAACGTAACAATGAGATTCCGCGATATTTCATCAAAACTACTCTTTCTTGGCTACAAAGTTTTTAGTTTTTATTCTAATAAAAGTACTACAGATTTATGTTTCAGCCGATATTTTTCAGTGGTTTAAACTTAAATGATGCATCTGTGCGGAAAACTTTTATTCTGTTATTTCAGATATTTATTCAGCTGAAAAGTTCAGTTTTGTTTTGATTTGAAAGATAAGGAAAAACCCCCACCAAACAATAGTATCAAATGTTAAACATTCCCTCTGTTTTTCGTTTCCCAATGTCAGATAATGTATTGTAGTTCACAAGGAATGAAAATACGATTTTTTTTTTACTGTCGAAGGAGAGATGTTTAAGCGGCAAATAAATCAGTTGAAAGAAAGGAATTATCCAGATTCATAATACCGTACTTATATTATGTAAAAAGCGATCCGATAAAATCTTAATATAAGTAATCTTGTCACTGTACTCTTTGAATTAAAAAGAAAATTTATACATATCGTCGGTCTAATTATCAGACTGCGTAACTCCATCTGGGATGCTAATTTGATACAGTAAGGCTAGGCGCCAAGTTGTTCTTTATGTTCGCCAAGACAGGCGATAATATTACAATATGGTTTACTTTGATATTTTTGTCGTGCGATAATGTGGTTGCCATGGGAATAACGTATATTAGTGTTAGTTTTCTTTTTTTCGCGGGATCTTTGCTCAGCATAAGTAACACATTGTTACAAATTACGCTTAAAATAGAGTAAATATTTTATATCTGGAAGTGTAATACATTAATATTACTTTCTGTTGCAATTATTTTATGTTAAAATCTTGCCAACACCCCTCCCTTCGAAATCTAGTTTTATTATGAAATAAAAAAAAGTAGTGATTATACTGATCGAGGAATAAATTAAAAGCAGAGCGCGCGCACTGAAGCATGGCGTAGACAAAACAAATGGATTAAGGAACCGCGCCAAAAAGCGCTTGGCGCGTTGCACTCCTATATCAAATTAGTAACGCCAATGGAGTTACGCAGTCTGATAACTAGGCCGATGATATATGTTTGTGTATGTGAGCATTAAAGCACATATAAGCATCAATTTTTAAGCCAACTTCATTTATTTAAATCTAAATTTTTCACAAACAGACTTCTACCCAATCATATTTGCTTTGAACTTTCCAAGAATTGAAAGTATTTCGAATAAATTCAAAACTAAAATTTCAGAAAAACAGCTAATTAAAAATTACTTTCATTGAATACTCCATAATATAACGATATTCTTAACATACCAATTCAGAGAAAATGCATAGTGAAACCTATAGTCAATCTATACGAGAAATACAATTTATTCCTTTTTCCTATTAATAAAAGGAAGGAAACATAGTTACTTAAAAGGCATTAAAGTGGCCACGGATGGTCATGATTGTGAACCAGTGTTTCTGTCGAGTCTTGGATTTGAATCATTGTGCCACTAGGGGTGATATGCTTTAAATCAGGGGTGTCCAACCCACTACCCGCGGGCCGCGTGCGGCCGCGTTCAATAATTTTGTGGTCCGCTAGATTCTTTACAACTTAACAAAATTCGACTATTTTGTACAATATTTTTCGTTTAAAGAATTTTTTTTGTACAAAAATAAATCCCATAACTGTTATTATTTTATCACGTTGCTTCTGTTATTGCAAATCTCTTTTTTTTTCTAAATTGAAATTTATCAAACATAAATCGTGCTCAAACTTAACGCACGAAAATCTGCAACATCAATTACGATACTTAAATACACATGAATAGAGATCGACTTGCAAAAACTAAGTGAAAGAGTTGAGAAACAGATATCTCATTAATTAAATGTATTAAACATTATTTGATCATTGCATTATTATTATTATATTATCTACGATTGTGTGTACATGAAAAAAAAATGGAAACAATAACAATATATCAGTCTGTTTTAAATTTTCAATCCAACAAATGTTAATAATGGATCCAAATATAATATAAAGATATATATATATATATATATATATATATATATATATATATATATATATATATATATATATATATGCGGGATTGTAAAGTTCTTCCGAAGTGGTCCGCGAGATCATTTGGGTTGGCCATCCCTGCTTTAAATCTTTCGAGGCTCAAAAGTCCTCACGAAAGCGAGATGTGAAAATTAGGAGAGAGGGCAACAAACTCCTTATCCCATGACCATGGTCCAAAATTACGAGACCTGTCGCGTATTCAAGATATTAGTCCTTGTTTTCATTTTTTTAAATATTTATTATGACGACACACAGATAATTAAATATAAATTCAAAACTACTATTTCGTGGGTAGGCACACCCACCGATTTCGGGGGTTCCGTTATCGGCAAAGTTGGTTACAGACTGACTGAATCCCCCCATCGGTTAGGGAAGGTTCACACATTTTCCCTTTAGGGATTACTCAGAAGCAAACCGCCACAAGACCTAATACCAATACCCATCATGTAGCCTCGAAGTACGACGGGAGTAAACAATCAATGAATTAATGACAATACAAAACAAAACAGAAATAATGTGTACTCCATGTTTTTAAACGAGAAAGATAATAAAATGGATCAATTTATAATTCTGTAGTGTTTTATTAGACACTGAGATGGAAAAACTAAATCACACATATCACACAGAATTATACAGTAATACCCTGAACCCCTATGCGATAGGTGGGACTGAGTGATAACCTCGTAAGTCGGGGTTTAGTTTCGCATATAAATACATGTAAGTTATCTTTAGTTGGGGCCCGAGACGAAGGAAAATTATAATTTATACATAAAAAAATTTTTTTAAAAAATGTTTGATAAAATATAACAAAGTAGTCTGCCGGCTCAATTTTTTTTCCTCCCGCAAAATTTCCTCGTAGCAGCTAATAATTTTTTTATTTCTTGTTTTGCTGAAAAAATATGCTCTCCGTTGGAGTCTTTATTTTCTAAAAAATTTGCAACGAATTTTTATTTAAACTGTGACCTTCAGTCAGATTCTCAGCCGTCGTTCTATCCTGATTGAACTGGGTTTAAAGACTCAAGTTCTTCTACGCCTTGCTCTTGCTCATGCATTTGTATGAGCTCATCAATTATCAACTCCTAACTGTGGGAATCCAACAGTTCTTGAACATCATCACTATCCACTTCTAAATTTATTTGCCTGGCAAGATCGACAGCCTCTTCAATTATGCTACCAATTCCATCAGGCTCTGGCAATGATTCCGCCTGAGTTTCAGTGATGAAAAAATAAAACCACCGACGAGATTTGAAAATTACGTAGCTCCGTGTGCGACTAAGTCGAGGTATTAGTATACATGCAATAAACAGTAACAGGGGAAAAAATAACTCTACAAATGACACGAGGACAATTGGCGACAGACTTCGCAATTTTGAACCATGGTCTAGAGAAGAGAACGTCTAGTGTTTCCTCTTCTGACTTTTCTACTGTATGTAATTTGAAACCTTTAAGGTATCCGACTACGTTCGGAACCGTGATTTTGCAAAGGCGTATAAATGGATAATATTTATGATATTTAGTGTCACTTAGATTAGAAAATGTACATAAAATTGTTTTAAGAATAATATTATAATAAAAAATTATTTAAGTACAATATTTTGACAAAAAATGAACATAGAATGACCAATTTTCAAAATATTCTCCTTTTGTGAAAAATTCTTCGATTATAATAATATTTCGTCTGTATATAGCTCAGACATCTGTACAGAGGCTCAACTAGAATTTTTGAAATATATACAGTGGTGGCAAAAGGTCCTGAACACACTCATTTTTTAGCGTAATTTTTATGTTTGACTTCATTTTTCGTTGTGAAATTATCGCACTATCTTAAATATTGTTATTGATTTTAATGTATTTTTTATGCTGATTTCAAATCTACTACTAGTTTCTTAATGACTAAAATAATTTTTGTAGTAAAGCTGCTTGAACACAATAATGTGAAATATGTGCAGAAAAAAACAATATAGAATAACATAATATGCAAAGAAAAATAACACGAAAATTGACAAATACGGTATATTTAATATATATAAGCATTTTGAAAATTACATTGTTGTCACATGTTAGAAAATCAATATTTTATGGGCCAGCCGTTTGCTTTAATTACGGCTCTACACCTTTTTGGCATGGAATGCACCAATTTCAAAAGAAGATCTTTCGTGACAATATGGTTGAAGGAAAATATTGAAGCTTCAATTAATTCACGTTTATTTGAAGGTTTTTTCTTTGAAATTTCATAACCAATTTTAAACCATAAACTCTCTATCGGATTAAGGTCGGGGGACTGTCCTGGCCAGTTCATTCTATTCACAGTATGGTCTTCCAACCATTTCTGGACTACGTTTGCACGATGGCAAGGGGTGTTATCGTCCTGAAAAATCCATGACTGATTCCCCAAAAGGTCTCTCGCAGTTGGTAGCAATTTATTTTGTAGTATTTCAATGTAATCCATAGCTTTCACTGTTCCGCTAACGATGTGAAGTCTTCCAACACCATGAAAAGACATGCAACCCCATACCATCACTTTTGTCGGGTACTTTGCTGTGGGCTTCAGACACTAAGGGTCGAATTCCTCATGAGTGCGTCGTCTTACATAGGCACTACTTTGGTTGCCAGAAATACAAAACTGACTCTCGTCACTAAATATTACATTTTCGCAGTCTTTAATAGTCCATAATGAATGTTCCCTTGCCCACGTCAATCACCTCTTGCGTTGAAATTCAGTCAGTAATGGTTTTGGGCGCGCTTTACAGCCACGTAACCCAATTTCCAGCAGTCTTCCTCTAACAGCTCTTGGGAACACACTCACATTTGATGTCAAAGTCCATTATTTCAAAATTTGCGAGGAATTAAGCTTTCTGTTTGAAAGCAATAACCTGTCTCGTAAAGATGTTTTTCTTGGTCGTCCTGATCGCCCCCTGTCCGCAATAAAATTTGTTTCAGAAAATCTTTTCTAAGTTCTCACAACAGAAGAAAGGCCACATGGTACTTCAGCAGCAATTTGGCGCATAGAATAACCTTCCTTCAAATGTATTATTTTATACCTTTTATTCTTAGGCAGATATGAAAATTTAGCTATAATTCCAATATTTTCCACAAACGCACTTCAAATTGCTTTCAATACACTATTTTCCACAAGCACACAACTGCATTCAATACAATAAACCACGTTTCACCTTCTTTCAACCCTTTATCGCTACTGCTCTCTGATTGGTTGAATTAATGGAGCATTTCATTGGTGGAAAACACACTCACTCATTCTTACAGTGACCTTATACTTTCTTGTCAAGGGTTTTTCAACATATCAATGAAACTATTTACTTTAGATGAAATCTACAAACAGATTTGAAATCAGCATGAAAAAATACATTAGAATCAATAACAATATTTAAGATAGTGCGATAATTTCATAACGAAAAATGAAGTCAAACACAAAAATTATGCAAAAAAATGAGTGTGTTCAGGACTTTTTGCCACCACTGTAACTTAGAAGTGGGTTTATCTATGTTTTACGACAACAGAGAGGAGAAATTTGAAGAAAAAAAACGCCGATAATTATTTCAATTGGTGGTAACTCTGAAAATGCGATTTTTTCAAAAATCATAGTTGAGCCTCTGTACAGAGATCTGAGCTATATACAGGCGAAATATTATTATAATAGAAGCATTTATCACAAAAGGAGAACATTTTGAAAAAGGTTATTCTAAATTAATTTTTTGCTGAAATATTGTATTTAAATAATTTTTTTTGTCAAAATGTATTTAAAACAATTTTATATATGTATTCTAATCTAAGTGACATTGAATATCACGAAAATTATCCATTTATGCGCTTTTTTAAATTCACGGTTCCGAACGTAGTCGGATACCTTAAGCTGAATTCTATTTTAGGAGCAACCTCTTGAGGTCTATTAATGTATTTTACCTCCATCATTCAACATGACAAGTGAAATCAGGACTTGAACACAGAAATATTTCAAGCTCAACTAGATATAAAAATATGTGTGTTTATTATGATCAGAATTGCAGCACAATATTTTTAGATATTGTGAGCAATAACACAAATCAGTGCGCTTAAATACTTCTTACTCGGAAGCTGTTGTGGAATCAAAGTTTCATCTAGATTTTGAGAAGCTCAGTCATCTTAATACGAAGAAAGGTTAGGTTAGTATGTATAAACAGCAGATTTATTGCAAGATAAAAAGAATTAAATAGCTGGGCTCGTGGATAGTAATTACATAAGCAGCAGATAGGTTTGTTGACATTATAAAGACAGATAAGCAAAAGCAGAAACACATTAATGAATGAAAATATAACTGAAAATAAAAGACGAAAAATATTCACGAATTGTGAGAAATGTGTAAGAAACGTTTTTTTTTTACTTACAATTTGAGGAAAATCAATTATATTGAAAATACCCAATAATTATTGCAAAAGATTCGTAACTGGTTTACGTTGGATCAATAAATTTAATACACACATTAAATTGTATACAAATGTGCAGATATATTTTTAAAACTCATATCGATTTTACTTGCTTCCTCTATAAATAAATTACATAAAATATTTCAATTTTATTGTATTTTACTTCTCAATCTTTTATTTATTTATAATGTCAAATCATTTACCCAATAAACTTCAATAAAAAGTTATAAAAAATAGCTTTTGCCCCAAAAAAGTATGAGCAAAAGATAAGTATAGTTGGTTGATAAATAGAACTAACTTTTTGTTGAATCAAATCGAAATTATATTATTTACAACAAATAATTAATTAAACAGATTAAAACTTACGAAACCCCAATAACTCTTAAAAGTATTTAAACTGTACACAAAAATTTAATTTCTTTATTCGAGAATGAGGTTGATTCATGTGACGTCATGATCACGTGACGAGGAGAGCACGTGAATATGTTTTGGTTCGTCTTCCGCTTAACTCTAACCCAGTGCTTCTCAAACTTTCAATACTGGCGCCCTTCTTTTCGATCACCATTTTTATCGCGCCCCCCTTATACATTAATAATGTACTGAATGCAGTAATAATCCATTTAGACGCTAAAGCTACAATAGGAGATTTTAATTATAAACCATACAAATTAGTAACATAAGTATTAAATTTTGTATACTACTTTTAAGCAATTAATAAATAAAATAATAGGATAATTATTATGTTATTTTTTCTTTCTCTAATTTTTAAATTGAACATATTGCAAAATGCGGTGGATGATCAGAAGACAAAATATAGATATCTGCTAAATATAGAAAAAGAACTCAGAGGGTCAATTTCTAATCATAAGCATTTTTCTTATAAAAACTTTGCTTTGCAAGACGAGCTCATGGACGTCATTAATACTTATTAAACTTGTTCTTAACTTAGTATTAATTAATTAGTTATAAAATACTCTGTGCAGCACTGATACATTAAAAGTATACCGACTGAAGTGCCCGCTCTTTGCACGAGTTCATTTATAAGAAAAATAAAACATTATTGATATAATAGCTGAATTGTAAAGGAGTGCAAAGCTAAATGCTCGACAATGTTTACAAAATTTAAAATGATTTTTTTTAAAATGGTTTGCTCAAATTATAATTAGTAAGCGAATGGTAATTTTAAGCCTCACAGAATTAGCATTTATAGTTGATGTTAAATAATGAAGAATAATATAAAATTCCGATGAAGAATAACTGTATTATTTTAAATATTAAAAGCGAAAGGACTTCAACGTGTTTTAACCCGGGAGCAGGCACGGCACTCGATATGATCGAGCGGGGTTATTGAGTCACCCGAATCCTTTTTTTTTTATAATTATTTTATTGTACACGATACAAATCGTGATTCCAGTGAATAATTTAATTATGAGAAAGTTTACTTATCTACTTTCAAGGACTTTTCAATTTTTCTTTGGTAACAAATAAACAGTTTTGCCAGAATTAACGATTTCGTAATCTGTGCGTCCCGCGCAACCACTTCCGGGTAAAAAGTGTATTCATTATGATTATATGAAATTGTGTAAAACTTTTTTCGTGTTAATGCTTTATATGTATAGAAAACTCGTAAAAATAAGTCTTGGCCAAGTAATCCTTCGAAGTGTGTGTGTGTGTGCTCTCCGTGGTTTTCCAAATATCATAAAAGCCTTTTGCATGCAAAAAAAAGCCTAACAGAGAAATCCATTACTTACAACTTCCCTAAATGAGAAACAAACACACATAAAGAGAGGGGTCATAACTAACTGTACCAATAACTTAGAAGGTTAAACAGATTACAGCTATAATGTGAAGTATTTCAAGAATAATGGCAGTAATGAATTTTTTATGTTCCTAAATTTTTTCGATTCTGCGTCTGGAATCTGTTTTTTCTCTGAAAGAGTTGTATGTTATGCTTAAACAGAAAGTGTAGTAAAAAAATTTCTCATCATGGGATTACAGCAAATCAAATAAAAGTTTTCTTATTTATTTATAGGATCAAAGATAGCTAATTAGGTATTGAAGAAATTTTTATTTTTGTTGACTTATAATATCGCGCGCACGCGCCTATAAATTATATCAGAGTTAAAGTGCATTTTTTATTATGTCTGAAAGTATTTTGTTTTAATTCATTCCAGTAAATTAATTATTTTAAAATCTTTTATTTTCGATATGCTCGCGCCCCCCTAGTAGGGTTATCGCGCCCCCGGGGGCCGCGCCCCACAGTTTGAGAAACACTGCTCTAACCTAATAATTCTTTGTGTACGATTTTGCGCTTGCTCTTTTACATTATTACTCGATTACAGTAAAAGATCAGATAATTGTATAGGAAAAAATTCTGTTTTTAATATCCCGGTAAAAAAATTCGAGTGTTTAGTTAACGTGATGAAGCGTAAGGATTTTAAACCATCTCCTCACTTATTATGCTCTGACCACTTTGAATAATCTTGTTTTCAATATCAAACATTTTTAGAAATCGTCGCCAGCTCCATTCCTATATTATTTTTGTGTTCACAAAAGAAACTTCTGCTAAAAGGAATTTGGATAGATATCTACAGGAATGTAAATATTTTTTGTTTATTTTAAATTAAATTATATAGAGAACATACCTAAAAGGATAAAATATATTTAGTTTACTTAAATTTTAATTATTTTACTCATCTTCAGAGTAGTTAATAGATATTTCTGTATTAAATTATCTAAAATAAAAACACAAGAATCTAATATGTAACCCTACATCTCATATATTAAAGCAAGTTTTTGTCTCTCTCTCTATATATAAAGTATTATATATACATATAGACAAATATGTATATATATAATGTATTATATATATATATATATATATATATAGAGAGAGAGAGAGAGAGAGAGAGACAAATATATATGTATACATATAATGTATTATATATATACATAAACAAATATGTATTACTATATAATTTTATTCTTTTGGGAAACAAATTTCGAAAAGCATTCACTACAGAAATGAAAAAATAACTTAATTTACTACAGGCTCATTTTTGTTTATACTTGAAGATAAATTAAAAACCATTTTCAAACATTAGAAATGCAAATTACCATTTACCTTTTGTAAAGTTATAAGTAAAAAAAAATATATTATGCAACATTTTTAAAGCCTTTATTCGCAGCACCATTTTAGTAAAAAGAATTTATCGAGAATTTCATTCTGAATGTGGTGAAAAATTAAGACATTAAAATTTTTTTAATTAAATTGTGTATATTATGGAAGATAAATTGGTGTGTATATATATTGAATATAAATGTCCTGTTCTCTCCTGCATGGTCAAAATAATGTCATTTTTGAATTCATAATTCTTTTACAAAAAAAAATTATAAAATATTTGTGTGGTGTATCTATTTATTATGTAGTATAGGGATTTCTTAACACAACATCTGTTTTTCAGAATTTGACTGGTATAAATTTGTCACACAGATATGTACAATTTTTTTTACTATGGATAACATTTATTGGTATTTGCAGAAGGGTTATCAAAATGTAAAATTCATTAATTTTGATGATAAGTTTTACATATAGACTATACACATATTAATGAAGTATAACACAGTTTATTGAAGAAATCTATGCAACCCCAGCTGAAATGTATTAAGCATAAGAATACCCTGGATTTTAATTTTTACATAAGTATTAAAGTCTAAAAGGTTCATCTGTATTGATACTATCCTGCTTATAAATTTAAGTCCTGAAAGAAATTTGTTTTATTGAGTTATTTACAAATATATTAACCCAAGAAGTGTTCTTAGATCAGTTCTATGATATTTATCAGTAATTAAGATCACGAAACCAAGTATGATTTTACATATAAACATTTGATTCTGTAGGATATTTACTTTCTATAAAAGCAATAGAAGTATTCGAAATTTTAATATAACCTTTTTCATTTCTCTATTTACCCTTAAAGGAATAGCTTGACAAATTGCTGTTCGCAATAATCTACATTAATGCAAAATTCAGTAAAAAAAAAGGCAATATTTCAGAAAAAATTCAAAATTATTTTTAATGGGTTAATTGTCCAAAATCACTGATATTTTTGTGTGACGTGTATTGAGAGGGCAAATTTGGAGCACTTGTATATTATAATATAGACTCTCTAATTTCTTAAAATCATAAAACCGCCAAATGCTACGATATACAACCAATAGTAGAAACTGTTCATGATCATGTTTGAACACAGTAATTATAGTGATATAATTTTTTTAAAAATTCGGATGTCGTTTTGATTGGCGAAATTAGTTGGCAGTTTAATATGTATGTTCCAAATTTTGGAATGGTATGAGTACTGATTTAGCATTTCTTAGACAAACTTTGAAGTAATTAATTTTATATTTGAAGTTAATATATTTTCAAACATGAAACTTCAGAGCAAGAATTCTGAATCTATTTTCTTAATGTTGTTTCATTTTCAATTTTTTAAAATATAAATATAATTATTTATAAAAGGATACTTAAGATGCATAATCAGTGATAATAAAATAACATGTCAATACATTAATCCAAATAAGTTTAATTTTGGATGAACTGAAGTATATTTAACACTATACATACAATAACTGGTAGAAATAGGTATGCATTAAGTGTTGGTATGTTCAGTGTAAAAAAACCAAATATTCCCATTGAAATAGAATATAATGCTTTGTATTTTTTAAAGGAACAGATTGTAGGAATTTTGTAATTATATAGTGTGAAATTCAAAAAAAAATCCTTTGTCAATTTTATTTTGATGTAGTATATGCAATGTAAAGATTTATTAATAAAAATAAAAATTAATGAAAGGAAAATTAGAGTAGTTTAAAAATAAATATAATAAGCTTTAGTATTTAATATGTAATTTTACAGGTATGATAAACAAATGTTATACAAAGTATATTGTACTTGAAATTGTATTGGACATGAAAAAAATTCTTTCGAGATATTTTACAAAAAATAGTTACATTGCCATTTTATATGTGTATTTGTTTTTTTATTCGAATGCATGATTTAAGTTGCATGATTTAAGTATTCTAATTTGTTTTATGTAAATTCAGAAAGTTAATTGTATAGATTTAAGATCTGAAATTTTAAAATTCTTTGGATATTTCATTTAATCTGGTTAGTTAGTCAGTTAGATCCTCTATTTGTTCACTATTTGTCCTTATAGTATAGTGTTACATTCATAGAGTCTGCTTTATTTACTTATAATGTATTCATGTAATGTTAAAATTAAATGTCAATAAATAATGCATGTTAAAATGAGTATGATTATTGAATAAAACTGTCCGATAAGAATTCTCTGCTTCATTATACGAGAAATTTTCATGAAAACAATCTAATTTGTTCTACTATGAAATAATTTTATTAAAAAGCCTATTTCTTTAAGCATGTTTCTTAATTTATTTTAAAAAAAGTCAAATTCATTTCTTTCTGAATGTTGGAGAAAAGCATTTCTAAAAAAATTCAAACCTTTTGAAGGGTAATAATTACAAAGGAAGTCAAACAATAAAACATATCAAATGTTTCTTTATAATTAGATTATTTCAGATATCCCAAACCTTTAAATGTTAAAAATAATTTCATTTCCATTACACAGAAGAATTCCTAATTATTAATCAAAAACTTTTATTATTAACCAACTATTATTTTATACACTCTGCTCTCAAAAAGTATAAATCTCTTGTTAAACATTAAAAATAGGTATGAAAATTTTTAAATAAACGAAAATATATCATATCATTGACAAATTTTATTATAAATTCATTTCCAAATTTATATTTACTTGCATTTCCTGTTTCTGAATGTTCCACACTCTTCTATGAGAAATTATAGAGATAGTATTTCCAAAAACATTAAATATTTGTAGCTGGTATTTACTAAGGGAATCAGAGAATAAAAGGTATAAACATTAACATTTCACAAAATGGGACCATTTTATATATCTGCATGTTTCTAATAAATTACACTATTTTATGAATTTATGAGGAGTGATACACTATATGTACCAATAAGTAATTGTACACATTGAGAAGTTTTTCCAAATTCAATGGTCTCAATTCTATACTGTAAATCATTTTCGTGCGTAAATAAATATAATAAACTACATGAAAACAAAGGACTGATTATTAGGATGCTAAAAAATAATCTAGAACTATTAATAAATATATAAACAAACACTGCAAGAAGCTACCGGCTTCGCACACTAACACCTAATGACAAATATACTAAACTGAAACAGAAATTATGCTAAAAAATTACGAGAAAAATACTTCATACCTAATTATTAAACAAGGATAATGCAAAAATATAATAAAAATAAATAAAATTTCAGAAATAAGCTTCACACACAAGAAGTAAACATATCAAGCATATGAAATTTACACACTGATTCAAAACGCGGGGATATGTTGCTATCCTCGTCACGTGATTTCGCCTAGGCGTCTCAATGTCTGTGAATCAACCTCATTAAAATAGTTTTTATTTTTTCAATTTTGTCAGTATTATAAGAAATAAATCTATTAATAAAAACAGCAAACGATTATTTTCACCAACACGATTAATTTAAAATGCGTTAAGAAAACTAGTTTTAATGTTTGTTCAACGATTTGAAATCATGCTCCATATTAGCTTATCAAATATTTTTTTCTGCAAATAAAACTCCACTGCATCTCTATTTTATCAAAAGAGATAAAAAAAGAAATTATGTATGTTGAAGATAAAATTCTATATACAATTGATGAAAATTGACATTTTAATTACTATCATTCATCAAGAATGTTTGCTAGTAAAAATTATTTCTTACAAGTTAATTTATTCTGCTTTAGTAAATTACTCTTCTAGGACTTTTTTTACATATAAGGAAACGAAGCTTGTTACGCATTCGTTAAAAAGAGTTTTTGATTTTGTGTTTAGTGCATCTTTTATTATAAGATTCAAAAATCTTCATCTTCTTTTTCCATCGTTTTATTAATTTCATTCTACTCAAATGCTTCATTGTGTGACGGTATTATCTACTACTTAGAAAAGAACTAACGTTTCCTTTAATACTTTGAATTATTTTTTAAAAAACAGAAAGAGCATTTTAAGTATATAGTCATTAGTTTGCATAACCTTCAATTAATATATCAAAGTTAAAGACAAAATCTTTCTGAGAACTATTACATCACTCCTTATTTAGTATAAAAAGAAAAATTAACACTAAGTATTGTATTCATGATTTCAGAAAAAGAATAGTTAAAAGGGTTTTGATAAGTAAGAATATTTTAGGTAAATTTTTTTAATCATATAAAGAAACTATTGTTCTCAAATAAAAATAAAAAAAAAAATCTAAAAAATTGTTAAGCTTCTTAATTTAAGAATCTTTTAAATCAAATTAAGAATTCTTTTAATGCTGCTTAAATTAAGATTCCTTCTTAAATTAATTAAAAAAGTTATAAATTAAAAACTTTGCTCTTTTATTGTCTTCTTCAATAACAGAAAAAACGGCCCCTTTTATAACCTATACCTGTACAGAACAATAATAAAGCTGTTATATTGTAAAAAAATCGAAAGAAAATAAGTGTTATTATTTTTATTCAAAAAATTCTCATTTCTTTTGTTTCAAGACAGTTTGAAAACATACACATACACTCTTTTTTAGTCTCAGATATTGTTAATGGCGCTTTTCGACGTTTCACTTTAAAAATATTATTGCATTAAAATTTAATTATATTATGGAAGTTTTTTTATTTTTTATTATTTCTTTTTTAATTATTAGAACTATTATGTTTTTCTTTTTATTTAACACAGCTAACTTAAAAAAAAGAATTTTCGTTACATCTCTCACAGGCGATAAAGTCGCCTAAAATGATACAACCGACGACACCAAATAGAATATTCCCGCTGGTAACCTTTTACCACCTCATTTTCAAAAAAAGTCGCGGTCTTTTCTTTTCAGTAATATCTTTTTCATAATACATCAAAAATCGATGAAAAGCCAATGAGAACTAATACTTATAAACATTTTTTATGTGTATATTGTGTGTTGTCACCACTCAAGCCTGTTTGGCGAGATTTGTGAGGGCAAAATGGAAAAGTACCGAATTTTCTTAATAGGGATGTTGATACTATTTTTCGTTTATTTTTATTTATTTATTTTTTTGGCTTAAGAATTAAACGTAAAATGTTTAAAATAGCTTAAGCTTAAAGCTTGTTCCCAATACTAACTTTAGTTTCAGAAATAACTGCTGTCAGAGGGCTCAGATTATTTAATTATTATTTTTTTAAAGAAATGCTTGTAATTCTTTTTTCTGCTTTAACTTTGAGGCAATTTTTCTAATTAGCTTTTACTGTAATATGTATTTATTTAATACACACAAATACACGCATATATAGTTATACATTTAAAGTATATAGTTAGTTGTAAAACTTTAAAGATCTTACGACTGTAAGATCACAAGTTTGAATACATTAATGAAAACTTCTCAAGCTTGGAAGCTTTTCATTCGATTAATGTGGTGTCTCAGAGGTCACGTACCCGCTTCGTGAGTCCAAGATTGCAGGTTCGATGCCTACAGCAGTTTATAGATTTTCTGGATGCGAAAATCGCAGGCACGCATGTCATATGCCTATGTGGCACGTAAAAGATCCCTTGAATGTCAAAACGGCTCCGGTCTTGAGCTTGAATAAAAATTAATTTCAACATGGAAATTTGTTAGTGAAGGCCGCCACTAGTTGGCGCCACTATGTAACATCTATCAAATTTGGGAACTTGTAGTCAATGCAAAGGCTCAGTTGTAATATGCAGCCCATTCAGCCAAAAAGGGAAAAAAAACCACTATAATTTTATATTAAATTCACTTGGAAATACAAGGAAAACTATTTTTAAGATATAAATAACAATGATTACGATTTAAAAAATTCAAACGCCTAAGAACGTATAGGAATGTAGCCAGAAACACGAAACTGATCAAAAGTTTTCGGGCGGTTTTAAAAGTTTTTATCCAATAGGTAATTCGAAAAAAAAAAAAAAGTTCCAATAAAGAAAATAGAAAGTATCCGCACATAATCTCAACAAGTACCACATAAATATTCTGTTGAAAATCAACTTTTATATGTAGTTAATCCCAAATAAGTTTTTGATCGATCACTCGGTCTATGAAATGAAAAATTAATTTATGAGATCTAATAATAACCGACCGAAAATATTAAAATAAGGTTTCATGTGAATTTTTTTTCACGTTTCTTTTTTTTTTCTTTTATAAATACTTTCCAGTTGTTATATATTTTTAAAAGCATTTAACCTCCATAAAAAGTTAAATATTTCTTTCATCAGTAAATATTTTTAAACCTAAACAGTATTAAAAAAACGGAATCTTTACTAAAAAGTAAAAATTGATTAAAAATCAAAATACTAAAAAAAAACCCGCCTTTTTCCTTTATTTTTGTTTTTTAATGATAATGATTTTTCTGCAATATGATAAACGTACTCGTACAGAAAATCAATTGCACATAGAAAAAATTTTCATTGACCTTTCTTAAAAATTAAGGTTCCAAAAGAAAATAATTTTCAGTAAATTTTCTTTGTTAAATTAGTTTATAGTTAGCACATTTTTATTTAAAATAACTCAATAGATGGCGACACTATAAATAAAGCAAAAAATTTGACTTTTATGGTGAAAAAATCATTTTTAAGACTGAAAAAAAATAATTTCCTATAAAAAGTTGCTTTCAAAAATATTTTTTTTTTCAATTCAAACATACACATGCATGATGCACTATTACGAAAACTATCCACTGACTTTTTTAAAAACCTTTGCATTATTTTTTGCACAGGCATTGCATTAAAATAATTTTTTTGTAACCAGAAACTGTCTAAAAGTAACGTCGATGATCAGGAACAGAATTACTTGTATTAAACTAAATAAATTTTCAGTTATATGACAAAATTGTACCCACAATATTTTTACTCACAATAATTTAAATAAGTGTTCAATATTTTTTAATATGTACATGTTTTCATTAAGAGTTGAGCTAGTCTAAAATTTCTGTTACAAGAGAAAAAACAGAATTTTTATCTGTTTTCTCTGCTCCAATTTCTTTTCAAAATGTTTAAATGTCTGCCGATTTAAGCTCATTTTGGCCTCTGGGCGCAGTAGATCTACAGGCCCTCTTGGCACTGGCAGATTGAAATTTAAAAACAGGAAATCAGGTTAAGTCCAGCTTATACCGGCCCCTGGTCGCCCGCCCCAAGCGCCCAATAGATAAAACGGCACTATAAACAGTATGTCTATAACTTATGATCCAAAAATGTTAAATGTTTTTCAAGTTAAAATATCTTTAAAACACCTTACATATTCATTTTTCCTGGCCAAAAGAAATGCACACACCTTCACTGTAGCGTTGATAGAAAAAATATTTTAGTAATATCCAGTTTTATTTTTTTGAATCATAATTTATGAAGTAATACAAATAATAATAATTACTCATACATTAATAATAGCTATTTAACAAGAAATTTATTTACTTATTTAGAGAGATTTCATTGCATGTATTTGTGACATTCATTCTAAATTGGGTTGTTTGATTTAATATATATGAATATATTCCGTCCCCCATCTATCCTATTTATACCAGCGTACCCATGCTCATTTCTTTAAGATGACTATGCAAACACAAACTGAGAAAGGAAGTGAACTGAGTTTTTTTTTTAATTTAGTACGACGATATTCTTAGATTTAGATGTAGTTGTAAAAAAAAAAGTTTAACGTCTTGAATTGCATTTTTTCCCTTCCAGGAGAGTAAATATTGCTAATTACTTTTTTTTTTGTAGTTGATACGTACTTGACTTGGAGTATGTCAGAGGATAGTTTTCTATTTCGTAAATTACTTCAGTTACAAAATTCATTTTTAAAATTTTGTTATAATGTTTTTTTTTCTCCTGCTTTTCTCAATCTGAAGCTTAGTTTTGTCATAACACTCAACCTGCCCGGATTTTGCTAAATAAATTTAATTACACTAGATAAATTAAAAATTTATTCAATAAAAAAAATCTGCTTACTTATTTATTTTGCCTGTAAAAACCAGTCTGATTACAAACTCGGGAATTGTTTTTAGTAACAAATAAGGAACTCTCACAGAAACGTCGTAAGGCATGGGTCAACTGGGCCCAGGGCCTCACCCTAAGAGGGGCTTCGTTTCGTTCTCAACTTTGTCTTAATCAGATCATGATCCGGATAATTTTAATGGTCCAATATTATTTCCGTACATATTCTCCCAAGAATAGGGAATTTCAAACTGCATGTCAACTGGCAAAAGTGGTAAAACTGCATTATTATGTGATGACTGTTGTCCATATCTAGGCCTAGGCCTAATACCATTAACAATCATTCAACACAATTAGTCGAAATGCAGCCATCGGTGGAGCCAGTTTGTGCCTAGGTTTTTGAGATTATGAGTCGTGTACATTTATTTGTTTCAAGGTATCGTTTGAACGAGTATTTGACAATGCATGCTGTGTATATTGTCTACTTTTAAAGATCTTAGGCTACTTTTAAAGGTAGGGCCTATTTTTACGTAAGGACTCAGGACCTAAAAAAATTATAAGATTTCTCTGAGCCCAGGGCATTAAAGAGTCTTAAGACGTCCCTGAACTCTAATACTAATTTATTATAAGGTAAAAAAAAATATTTCTATATACTAATAATGTTTTAATAATTTGCATACACACTTCATCTACAAAAATGTGTTAAACTTTAATAATAATGATGTCGTTAAAAAGTTGTAGGCTTGGTGGCTTAGAAGAAGTGTGCCCGCTTAATACACCTAAGGTTGCGAGCTCGATCCCGACTGGAGTCGATAGATTTTCTGGGTGCGAAAATCGTGGACACGCATGGCATTTGATTATGTAGTATGTAAAGGATCCTTTGAGTATCAATTTGGCTCTGGTACTCTCGGAAAGTTTAAATCCCGGCAATATTTAGCATCCATCCAACGAGAGCTTTGATTAAAACTAATTCAAGCGTCAAAATTTGGTAGCGAGAGCTGCCACTACTGAAATGATTCTCACATTTGGGGGACTTGCCATGTCTACGAAGGCTAAATTGCCAAAAACGCAGCAGATTAAAAAATCATTCAAAAAATATAAGTTGGAATAATAATTAATCAAGGTCCAGGGGTCGAGCGGTAGCGTATCGCGCTTCCACACCACAGGTCCAGGTTCTATTCCCGGGATGGGCAAGGTCGACTCAGCCTTTCATTTCTACTGCAGTGGGTCGATAAATGAGTACCAAAAGCTTGTTTGGGGACTTAAAACACCGAGGGTTTCGCTTCAGACTGATCATCTGATCGGGACATCTGCTCATGCAGCGCACAGTGGTCACGTATACTGGGATGGGCACAGTATGTCCTGGCCCTCATGGGCCGTTGCGCAACTAAGTTTAAGTCTTTTAATTAATCATGAATAATTACACATCCATAAAAAGTGTAAATAATTTTTACCAATTTTTCAAATTTTGAGACAAGAACAATTACAGTATTTCGAAGAATGAGTCCACAAACTTTTCGACGAATCAGAAATGGCAATTCTTAAAACAATACATATTCGTGGAAAAATACAAGGCAAATATGATCAGTACAAGGTATTTTTTATTAAACACGATATATTTCCAGTACATTTTTGGTCTTTTCTCTAAAAGCCAGCGTATAGCTACTACCTTTTCTCATCTTATCAACGCAAAGGCACATAACTACCACTTTTTTTTTATTACTCCTGACTTTTTTTTTATTATCGAATTCCAATTACTGACTAGCACGAACCTTAAAACTTGAGACCCATACGCCCTACTATATTCTCAAGCTCCCATTAAATTCTTTCCTTAGTGATTGACAACACGTGAAAAATTCTTTTATTTGTATTTTTTTTTTTTTTTTGTATAAAACAGTTTTCAATGTGCTACACAAACACTTTATAAAAAGACGCAATACCGTGTTTCCGTCATACCTGAGCGTAGAAGATCCATTTATATTAGAAAACTGTCAACTCTGAAAGAATTTGGGGGGGAGGATGGGGAGGTTTGAATGTCTCTTTTCAGGCATTTATCGACCGACTGCAGTCTGCAAGCACCCTCAAAGGTGAAGAAAAGTCATTCATTCCAAACAACTTGCTTCATATACAGAGTAAGTTCTTTTTTTTTTAAATTCTTTTTTGTTCACATTGTGAATAACGTATGTTTAACTCCAACTTTTCTGAAAAATGAGCATTCTTAAGGCTGTCTGTCACCCAAAGCGGTATTGATCACAGTTCCAAGTCTCTCTCTCTCTCTCGACTTCTTTATTAAAAGAAATTTTTTTTAAAAAAACGTTAAATGATGGATAGTAGATTTCTTTTTAAAATATAGAAATACTGACGAATAGAACTAGTAGCAAATGATGCTAAAACAATTTAATAAATATGTTATTCGAAAGAATCAATTCTTGTGAAAGAGTGGTCGTGGCAGTCATGGTGGCGTACTTGTGGTTGACGACTGGATCCCTTCGAGTCGAGGGATCGAGTCTTGATCCTCTAAAATCAAACAGTGTAGAGGAACTGATGCGCGTTAAATCTGTCGAGGTTCAAAGACTTCACGTGGTGTGGTGTGGAAGTTTATAGAAGTGTTGTCCTCGTCGCGTGACAGTGATTGTCCATTGCCAATAGTCTTATTGCTGCTTCAAAATTAGATATTAATATGCAATCAATCAACTCATCCACTTTTTTTTAGTTTGCGGTCTTGAAGTTTTCTGCACGTTCAAAAAACTTTTTATTCATAATAAACAGTAATGGTTGTAAATCTCCAACAGCAACATAGACTAAGTGCATAATATTGTGGACTCGATGAAAGTCCAGAAAAATTAATGAGTTCTGGATTATGGCTTTTTCACACGAGTCAACTTGTACCGCACATAACAGAAGGAATAAAAAGTCCGCAGCTAGTTTTGAATATAAATCGCCTGGGTCCTTTCACACGTAGTCAACCATATCTCCCTGTTGTGAAGATCTCGAAAAATCACGTTACCCTCCTCCCTACCATTTGACTTAACTTAAAGAAAATTGTAGAAATCATGTTCTTCACATGCATCAACTTGTGCATTGAAAATGGAGAAAGCGTTTTTCTTTGGATTCAATTATTGTACCTATGAGATTTCCTTTCCAGTCAACTTAGTACCACGTGCAAAAGGAGTTCTCTCCCCTCTTCACATTAAAGGAGTGGTGACAGCAAACGAGGTGACTGGCAAAGTTGCCTCGCGTGAAACCAACCTCAATCGGGAATGAAATACGATCTTTTTTGGACAGTTCCAAGAAAAGGTATGATCACAGGAGGTTGACTAATGCAACAGAGTAGTTAAGAAAATACTTGATACTATAGGAGTAACTCTAAGACCGAAAATGTCCATTGAAAGCTAATGCGGCTTGGTCATGCCTGCTCCACAAAAAAAAGCCAGGGAATCTCCTGGGAGAATATTATAACACTACTGCTACAATGTTGGGATGATCCAAGTGGCTCTGCCTTTGCATTTTATTTTGAAATACAGTTTCATTTAAGTTAGAGGGCTGGCAGAACCGATGGTTACCCTATGTCTTCCCTCTCTTATTATGTAAGTTTTGATCGCACTCACACACATCAAACTACCAAACTAAAATTTTCAGGTAATTACTAGTGCATATATTAGTTCAAAAGTTCAATATTAAAATGAAAAAAATAGAGAAAACTAAAGAGGCATATACGAGGGTTGGGGCATAAGTCATGGCTACAATTTTTTTTCTTGTAGATATGTGAACGGATCACAAATGTATATGTGTCACGTGGAAGATCTGCAGGCATAGTGTGTATGCAGAATATTGGATGGCTCTGTGATAGCTGGTAGTAGCTCAGTGAGGGCTGTGAAATCAGTCAGTTGGTGAGTGTCGTGTAAGATGGAAGTAACCCGTGTTGAGCAGCGCGCTTACATGAAAATAGCCATTCTCTGAAAGAGAAATGAGATGGAATGTCACAGTGAATTAGTGGAAGCCCTTGGGAATAATGCCCTACCATATTGTACAGTAGCACGGTGGATAGGATAGTTTCAGCAAGGACGTGTGTCAACCAGTGATGAGTAACGTTCGAGACGACCGGTCACTTGGCACGTGCCGTCATCAAGCAGCTCATGGATTACATTAAGGGTCATGGACTACATTAAGATTCTTTAGGGCCAGGTTTGTCATGTCAACTTTATGTGTACTGTGTTGTCATTCTTTTGCACCGTGAAGACCATATTGCCCTGTATACTACCGTAATAAATTAGTGTGTTACGATATTTCAGTGCTATCCATTGTTCACACATGTAGTTAACACCTTGAGCTTTCTCTGTATATGTCACATTTTCCAACTGGACAGATATTTTCAAGAAAAAAAAATAGTTGCCATGACTTTTTCCCCAACTCTCGTACTTTATTGAACTAAAGTAATACTTAGCGGCATAATGAAAATCTGGTCAACAAACGAATAAATTCAGCAGTAGTCAACTAGATTCTGTATTATAGCCTACTTCGTTGATCGATCCAAAATTCTGTCGTAGCCATGGTCGCGAACCCATAGCAGACGTTGTCGAGTCGAGGGTTCTAGTCTTGATGACACTGAATACCCGACGTGTTGAGGGGTTGGAACTCGTTAAATCTGTCGAGATTCAAAGTCCTGCCGTTGGCGTGATGTGGGAGTTAGGAGAGGTAAGTGACAACTCAGGTGTTGTAATCACTTGACCAAGGTACAAAATTACGAGGTTCATTGCCAATAGCTCTCACGTTGCTTTAGAGTACAACATTAATGAGCATTCAGCTAATATTCCGCAATATACATGACTTCACTTTCGATAATTCCAAATTATTAAGGTTTTTTCGCGTGCAGTTCCAACTATTATTATAAAATAAATACTAAAGATAAGTGGTTACAATTTTTAAACTTCATGCGTAATTACTTTTTAATGCACACAAAATTGTTTGAGTAAAAGTAAGTTTTAAACCCTTTAGTGTCAATTTAATTACATTAATTATGTTTATATTTCATTGATTACATAAAATTTATTACTTAAATTTCTTAAAGCTATTTTAAAAATGTATGTTTTAAGACAACATAAAAGATGTACCAAATTCAAAGCGAAACTGAAGTAATTGTGTGTTTACAATTTTCAATCTCACTATAAATTAAGATGTGTCAACTCTCAGATCATAGGGAAAGAAACTCTAAGGGGCAAACTAGGTAAGTACTGGTTTTACCCGCAACCGGTACTAAAACTCTGTCGTAAAAGCAACCTAATGACCGAATTCAACATTCCTGACAAGTTTGCATGGGTGCTTTCAGCTCTGTTTTTTATTTGTGTGTTTCATTTTCTTTTTTTTTTTTTCCGTATGTGACGAAGGGGCGACATACCAACAAAGGTGTAGTCTAGAAATGGAATAACTTTCGAAACTTAGCTGAAGTTTTTTCTCCCCTGGAGAAAGCAAAAACAGGCGCCCAAATTTGCTTCAGATTGACTAGAACTTCATTATTCCTTGCACTGGAAGTGTTAATAATAATGAGTTGTCTTAATCGGTATGAATTCAATAAAATATGTGTATTTTAACAAAGATGTGCACACAGACATATAAAATTGGGTATTTTGAAAGAGTAGTCAGTGACTCGTAAAAAACACAAGTTTACAAAAAAAAAAATGCAGCAAAAAATTGTTTTTTACACAAAAAATGAAAATAAAAAATATTTTTGATGTTTATTATGGTGCTTTAACAGAAAATACTACATTAAGTATAAACTAATTAACTCTAATGTATTATATCACCGTAAAATCAGGCGTATAACGCGCATGCATAATTTGAAACTGCAATTTTTAATTTGTAGGTCTATTCACCGATTAACGCGCACCCCCTTTTTTTACGAAGAAACTTGATGTATACGTGTGCAATGTTTTGAAGTCATTTATTTGAGATATTATTCCAAACTTAAGCAAAAAAGTAGTATACTTCTAGAACTACTACCCTTTAAGTACTTAATAAATGACATTTCTTTTAAATAAACAGCATTTCGATCTATGTAGAAGTTTAATTTTTTTTCTCTCTAGGATCCTTTTTTATCTTCAAATGTCTCACTTTTATACCCAGCGTATAATGCGCAATCGTAAATTTTCATCTTATTCAATTCCTATTATATATATAAAGAGTGTTTTTTTTCCAGCTATAGAAGTTTAAGTTGGCATTACTTTCCAAGATGGCGACCGATTTAACAGCTGTCAAGTGATTTATTCTCAGTTTGGTTTGGCAATTCATCAAAACGATCATCAAGCAAGGCGTAGATTCGTCGAATGGGCCCAAAACGAGATTCCCGTTGTTCCCGATTTTCATAAGCGAATTTTGTTTAGCGATGAAGTGCACTTCTGGTTGAATGGCTACGTCAACAAACAAAACTGCCGCATTTGGAGTGAAGCTAATCCACAAGTGTATGTCGAGACACCGTTACATCCAGAAAAACTGACTGTTTGGTGCGCTTTATGGGCTGGTGAAATCCTTCTTCAAAAACGATGAAGGCCACAACGTTACAGTCAATGGTGATCGGTATAGAGCCATGATTACTAACTTTTTCATTCCTGAATTGAACAATCATGATGTCCAGGAGCTGTGGTTCCAACAAGACGGCGCAACATGTCACACAGCTCGTGCCACAATCGATTGATTGAAAGACACGTTGGGTGACTGCCTCATTTCACGTTTTGGACCTGTGAATTGGCCTTCAAGATCTTGTGATTTAACATCGCTAGACTATTTTCTGTGGGGCTATGTAAAGTCATTGGTCTATGCGGATAAGCCACAAACGCTTGACCATTTGGAAGACAACATTCGCCGTGTTATTGCCGATATGCGGCCACAAATGTTGGAAAAAGTCATCGAAAATTGGACGTCCAGATTGGACTACATCCGAGCCAGCCGTGGCAGTCCTATGCCAGAAATCATATTTAAAATGTAATGCCACAAGATTATTTTTCGAATAAAAAAAATTCATGTCAATCGAATAATACATCGTTGTTTTATTGCAATTTAAAGTTCTATACCTCTAAAAAAACACCCTTTATATATATATAGCTCACACTCTCTCTATATTTATATATATATATCTTGTTCAAATTTTCAATCGTTAATAAAATACTTTCTATATTCATCCAATCAAGTTCAAATAAATTTTTTAAAACTTGTAGTGGACGACACTTCCTGTTAATACAGTTTTTTCAAATAATAATTAATTAAATACTAAACTAAATTAACAACCGGTTTTTGATGCAAATTTAGATACGCCTTCATTGTTGTACCAATCTAACTGTTAAGACAAAGTTGGCGTCGAAAACCTATTTTTCAGACAAACTAACCAAACCGGGTGTGCATCGTTACAACAATACAGACAAATCATGCTCTTTTTTCAATTCCTACTATAAGCTCACTCTCTCCCTTGCTCAAATTTTCAATCGTTAATAAAATACTTTCGATTCATCCATTCAAAGTAGGAAATGATTTAAATTTTTTTTATACATTACTTATTTTTTTGTGTTAAAAGTACGTGTTATACATCGTCTTTCACAGTATTCAATTGATGTACTAAAGGCAACGTAATCATGAAAATTTCTTGAAGTAATTATAAAGCATTATAATTTTGTAAAACATATTCTATGATAAAATAGAGTTTAAGTAATTTAAGACATGGTTAGAATGTTTAGAATGAATTTTATAACCATATATATATATATATATGCTACAACGAAACATAACTGCTTACAAAAACTTAGTGTGATACATAACTACAATATCTTTCAATACAAACTACAGCTACAATTAGCAATCTAGTTTCATTTTTGAAAAAATTAAATTCCAACTAGGTTTTTTAACAACATGGAAAAATCCCCTACGATGTTCAAAGATTTGAAAGCCAGTAAACTGTAGCCCACAAAAGTGTTCGAAGACATGGAATTTTCTGTAGAATTAAATAGAATCCACTAATAAAAATCAATATATCAGAATTTTTTTTTATACCTGCAACTTGTTCTTATTCAAATAAAATAATCCATTTTTAAAAGATAGTATAACTATTGGAATTAAATTTCAGAAAATTTAACATTGATAGCATGACAGCAAATTGGTAGGGATGATAATAAATTCAATATTTTTGGTTCCGATGTCTATATAATAGTTTGGAGAAGAAAAAATGAGGTTCCTAAGAATTCAGATGGAAAAGAGAAGTATGGAGGTGGAGGTGTTCTTGTGTGGTGGAGTAAATCGGCTTCAGGGTCAGGTAATTTGGCATTTTTTTATGGTATTTAGAGTCATGAGATTTATTTCAATGTTTTAAAGAACAATTTCAAATTTTTCGCCGATACTTTGGATGCTGGAGACGAATTCATTTTTTTAACAAGGTAATGATCCCAAACGTACGTCTCTGATGTTTCTATAACTGTTCCCAAATTCTGGAAAAAAACACCTAAATCACTTGATTTAAGCTCAGTAAAACATATTTATTGATAATTTGAATTTAAAGTAAGAACGCATGACATATAAAAACAAAATATGAAATAAAAATAATGCTCGCAGAAGAATATAGGAACATCGATGCAGAAATTACAAAAAACTGATGAAATATATATCAAGACGTTCAAAAGTTTTTATGGACGCTAAAAGATTCCCTACTAAGTACTAAATTAAGAAAAACAAATACAAGATTTAAAGCTATGTTGATATTTCTTTAAGTGTACGAAGACTTATGTGGTGTAATTGTTTAGTAACTTTTTTATTATTAATTTTTCAAAATAATTGTTATATCATTTTTAAAAAAATTGATCATGGATTGTGGGAAATGGGTTATTCAATAAGAACAAGTTGCAGATGTTATACAAAATTACAATTCCGATATATTAATTTTTATTAGTCGAAAACGTTACATTTTATAGAAAATTGCAACTGAACGAACACTTTTGTGGGCCACCGTCTATATGAGATGGAATTTCTAATTCACACACACTTTTTGAAATAAATATTATCGTCTGATAATGAATTGCAGGTAACAAAATATTTCATTAGAAGCGAGATGTGATACACTATAAGCTTCAAATTACGAAACTTATCCATAATTAAAATAATTGGATTAGTTATTAATAATGCTAGGTATTTTATTTTAATATTTAAAACATACAAATATTCATCAATAGTTTGAGATTTCAATTCTCTCTCACTATATAATGTTCTAAATTTAATTTCTAAAAACATATCAATAATTGATGTCTGTACAAAATTACTCAATTTACTTCTATATTATTATGCTTTCGGTTTATATAAAGTTTAACTTTTAAGCAAAGTTTCAAATCACAAGTATTTAGGATGGAATTTTATAAAGTAAAATTTTGATTGAAAAACTTATAGCGTCACTTAAATGAAAATAATAACAGTCTGTTTCTAAAATTTAGTAATGTAACTTATACAAATATTCCATGAAAAAAAAAATGGTAAATAAATTTCACAAATATATTTTCTCTTACCACAAATATTCTCTACCGTATATTTGAATGGAATGAAACAACTTGTGTATTCTTTCACTTCTCAAAAAATGGCCGAAATAATTTCGAAATTTCAGACAAGTTTAAGATAGCTAATATTATTCTCATTTTACTCGTGAGTTAAACATTCGAATAATGGATGAAGAAATGACTTAAGCCATCTGCTTATAGCACGAAATGCATGCAAAACGAATTCAACTTCATGTAGTGCAAACGATTTATTTTGCTTGAAATTAATGAAATGAGAAGAAAAATATATATATATATATATATATATATATATATATATATATATATATATATATATATATATATATATATATATATATATATATATATATATTTCTACGAATTATAAAAGGATTTAGCAATAAAACATTTATCAACGAAAAAAGAGTTCTTATGAGAGAAGCTAAGTTATATTAAGAATTTTAATTATGTTTATTAACTTAAATAAGTCTTAAAATTTCAAATTTTTATATGCTTGGATACTTAAATTTAAAATCAATTTAACATAAGAAAATATTAATTTGATACGTAATCAAAAAATTCACTTCTTGAAACAAAATCTGAAAATTTTCCCTTTTTTTATTAAAAAAGATAATAATTTCACATACAATCAAAAAGACATATATTTTTGCTCGTTATTCAATTTAATATGTTTTTTTTAAATAGAAATCCAGAAATAATCAAAAAAGTATAAAAACTTCTGAATGATACAAATTATTACATCAATGAACAATAAGTACAGTACTTTTTTAGTTTTCAATGACCTTGTTTGTGAAAGTATCTATTGAAGCATTAAAATGTTCGAAATAAAGAATTTGGTGGATTTCCTTAAAACTTTTCAAAAAATCATATACACAGAATAAAAAGTGAGCAAAATTCGAAAACTGTGTCTGATAAGCTCATAAACATTAGCAGTATTATTACATTATAAATTAAAAATTATAATGCAATTTGGAATTTTTGAATTTTTTAAAAAAGATTTCATTTAATTTGTCGTCAAACTATAATTATATAAACCAAGTATTTTTCTAAATTCTGAATAGATCCAACTTCAAAATAAATAGCCCATTTTAAAAAATCCTTAGTATATAATATAATAATTCAACCTATATTTACATAGATCACTCCAATTTTTTGAACAGCAGTGGTATATTTAAAATTAAGTCATTATAATTAGCTCACTATACACATTTTAAAGAAACTTAAAATGCGGAAGACAAACACACATTATATAAACAATTAAAAAAAATGAAAAACCATTTGTAAATAAGAGACAATTGCTAGGTGGATTGCTCATAAATAATTATACTATAACCAGACTTAGCCATTCATCTATTGTTTGGAAATGAAAAATAAACATAACTAAAAAAAATTAATATCTCTTATGATATTTGTATGCTTAAAATGCTAAAACTATTCGAAATGGAAAATTTTGATCTAAAGCGTGACATTAGTCTTGAATTCATAAAATTTTACACTTTTAAAGGAAACATTTTTAGATTTGGAACTTTTCATTTGTAAAATTAATAATCATACCGTACGTGTATCATTAATTTAAAAACATTTTCAGTAGGTGTATGATATAAATATACTTAGGGATAATAAGATAGCACACGTAAAGCACTACATATATTACCATAAATATAAAAGTTTACATCAAAATTAAATAAACCTTCAGTTGCTAACTTGTTTTAAGAAAATGGTGAATAGTAAGAATATTTTCATGATTTGAATTTTATTGTACCATAAAATTTACATCGGCAAATTTTTAACTAAAATGAATAAGCATAAATTAAATATAAATCTGGTATGTTTGTATTAAATAGCAATAAATATTGTTTTCGCTTTCTGAATCTTGTTACCTGTTTTTTCAGGTCCTGATACAATCTACTACCCCCCTCCCTGCAAATGGTACAAATAAGAGAACAAATTGTTTTAAATATAGGTTTACAAAAATATGATAAGCAAGGGGGAAAAAACATGAAAAAGTGAAGTAAATATGAAAAAAATTGATTTCTAAAAAATAAAAAAATCGAAGAATGGGTATATTTTTTACACATTTATTGAACTATATTTAAATATGTCACAAGTTTAAACAAATTCATCATATTAAGTCTATTTTAAGATCGCTCTTTAAGACAAACAACATGTCCTAATACAACAAGCGTGAATGATGAAAATAACCCAGTAAATTTAACTTCCTAAATAGATTTTAAGAATATAGCTTGAAAGGTCGTACGTCAGGAAGCAAAATGAATAATTTCACCCGCGGCCCCACAGCTGAAGACAGATAGATAAATAAAGGCACTAATCAGTCATATTGCATGACGAGAGTGAAAACTAGGGATTATGAATTGCTGCCCACAAAGAAAACAAATTGAACAGATGTTATACCTAAGATGCCACGCGACAGCCACGAAATTTCTATTTAAAACGCGTCACCTTCCCCAACATTCACAAGTTCAGGGGACACGTTTTTCGGTATGCTATTTATCCTTCGTCCCTCCTTTTTTCCTGTTGGCCTGGAATGACGCAATATTCGTTACAGGAGTCTAAAAGTAAGAACTAAGAAAACACAGTAATCCACTCTCCGCTAATGCAAAAGATAAATTTTGTATGGGAATGTACTAAAACAGGTGCTGGCAAAAAGCGCCCCGCAAAGACAATCACAAAATCCGCTTTGAACCGAGATTTCTTTCCCGTACATGAACAAAGATTAATTTCTTGTTCACAGTTTGAAGAACGAAGTCACAAGATTTCAGGATTTTAAGAAAATAGAGCCTAAATTCAATTTACTCTGTTATCCCATTACTGCTGATATTGATACAGCCCCTGAGAAGCTACAGATTGAACTTATTGACTGGAAGTCAGATCACAATGGGAAGGAAATGTTAAAGCTATGGCATTAATTGACTTTTATAAATTTCTGCTGAAAAATTTCCATGCATAAAGAATTTGCAGGAAAAATGTTCTCTACATTTGGATCAACGTATAATTGTGAGAAAAGTTTTTCTTGCATGAAGATCAACAAGAGTAAATATAGAAAAACAAGTTGGCTGACATTACTTGCAGGCTCTGATGAGAACTTCAATAAGCCATCTCATTCCTAATTTTAAAAAAAAATTGCAGAAAAATAGGACAGGGTACATTTTCCTGATTAAACTGGTTCTAAAATTAAATGTGGTAGTAGATCATATGAAATTACGACAGTAAATAAATTGAATAAAACTGTCACTATTTAACTTATTGAGTTTTATGGTACGATTTATACATTTTTTCTGAGATTCAAAGTTAACTAATGAATGCAATCATTTTAAAAAGGTGCGACCCTCCACCCCTCCAATGTGGCCGGTCTCGAGCCAAAACAATCGTCTGCCTCTGTATTAAACCATTTCCAAGATAACACATAGGAACCTATTTGTTGGAAAGAGTACTTACTGTTTCAAAGAAACAGGTTCCGGTGTGTTAAATTTTATTCAACAATGCATTCACACTTTATCACCGTAAAAGTTTCAAAAGGCTCCCTACACCTCTAATGGGAATGAATGGGAAATCCACGTAATTTACAAAAGAAATTCTTATAATAAAAACCATTCGGACACTGAATAAATTATTGCATCAATAAAATGAATGTGACATGCTTTGTAACTATCAGGTTATGTGTCTTTCACAGTGACGTCTTAAACTTTCTCAGACCCCTATGCAAAAGTAGGCCTCACCTGCGACCTTTTAAATAAAAAACATGTAGCATACGCTGACAGATGCTTGTACTAATAGTAACTCCCAACAAATCAATGCGCGTGATTCACAATCTAACAAACCCAGGTTCAAACCCACTCTACTGACTAAATGAATAAAGATTGCGCATGGTGACAGGCCTAAGCCTAGAGGTAGACGATGGGCATGATATAATAATACCGTCTTGCCACTCTGTTGCCAGTTGCAATATAGCTCGTAATTCCCAGTTTTTCGGAGAATATGTTCAAAAATAACATTTAAAGATTAAAAATATTCGGATCACGATCTAACTGAGATTGAATCGAGAACGAGATAATGCGCCCTCTGAGGCAGAGGCCTTGGGCCCAGTTGGTCCATGCCTTAAAGCGTCTTGGTTTTTCACTTTCACTTTACTTATGTCCAGGTAGATAGAAAGTTCTAACCCTATCTATCCTAGTTCTGGGTGTAAATATAAAATGACTAGTATCGAGATAACATCTCCAATTCTGTTGATCTTATAAAAGAATTTGAACATTTGACAACAATAATATAGTAAAGATGTTAATTTCATCACCTAATGCTCTTTTTAAAGAAATCTAGCTTACCAAATTAAACCTTTCATTGAAATAAATAACTGCCAATATTTTATAAGAAAATATGCATCACTGTGTATAAAAGTTTCCTTGAACACTGGCAACAGCAACAACAACAGAACTCTCCAAAATATGGTTCGCGCAATAGCTAGCAATAATAGCTGAGGGAATCTTCCAATCAAAATTCAGCATCTTCCGATGTCTACATTTCTGAATATGTAATTTACTTATCTCAGTGAATTCATAAGCTAATAATCCTCTATATATTATAAATGTAGAGCTTTGGACGTCAAAGATTAAACTAAAGATGGTAAATTCGGGGTTAGGTTCAATCAAGTCTCTCTTTAGTGTAACACTTATTTATTCATTTATGTTAGGTTACACAAAGACAACACAAATCCTTAACAAAAATAATGGGCAAAGAACAAGGACAATTTTTCATAGCGACCACATTCTCTTTTCTCACCAGAACTTTACTGAAGATTGGTGATCCCTAGCGGACGCTTCTGTTGTTGGAGCATGACAAGAGCAGTTACATAAATAGAAAATTTCTGCGATTATATACAAGGGCTATTTTTAAGTAAGGTCCGTTGGCGCGTATAGTTCCCTAGTTCATGCGTACGCCGCAACGAGTCTCTGCGTCACTGACCAGCATCCTTTGCGAACACACTAGCAACATTTCCAGCTCTGTAGCAGTCGTGTAAGCTTTGTTATGCGTCTTTAAAATGTTTAAGGTGATTGAAACGCCCGTCAAGTGTGAGATACGGTCTGCTATCCGTTTTTTGACTGCGAGAAACATATCGGCTGTAGACATTCATCGCCACGTAACAGACGTTTATGGTACTGAAGCAAAGAGTGATAGCTAAGTTCGAAAATGGATGAGGAAGTTTAAAGATAGGTGAACAAACGTCCATGACGAAGAGCGCTCAGACCAGCCCTCTGTAATTATTGAAGATTTAATGCAAGCAGTTGAATCTGTTTGACAAGCAAGACTGTGTTTGAGGTACCTTTTCCGGTACCTCAAATACAGTTTTGGCGGGAAATGCTTCAGTGACAACGAAGAAGTGAAAGCGACCGTGAACTCTTGGCTGTCCGACCAGGCGGCAGACTTTTTTGAAAAGGGTTTTCAAAACTTAGTTCTAAGGTATGACAAGTGCATTAATAAACTCGGCAACTGAGTAGAAAAATAGTCAAAAATATGTACAATTCTAAAATAAAGTTTTTTTGAAACAAAATAGCGTCATTATTTTTTTAAAAAACAAACGTGTGATGTACTTCTCCTTGGAAGTACATCCCTCGAAGTATCAGCGTGAGCTAGAGGTGTAGGGTTATCGTAAGAACTAGAATCAAACATTATCTGAATATGACTTTATTAAGATATTCAACTTAAACTTTGAAGAAATATAATCTTATAAATTAATGAGAGAATCTACGATGACGCAATACGCAACACACAATATAATTCAGACCTATTTCAATAATTGAACCGCCTAATCTTCAAACATAATAATAGTAAGTAATCAATCCTACCTTATATTATTCTGTAATAAACTTGTCTTTATCTACAATGGTATGTGGTTTTACGTTTAACTTCCAATCGATCACCAATATGTTTATCCACAACACGTAGAACTTGAATCTTTGAACGACGAACTTCAATAATCATCCACTACCACAACGCACGTCAATTGTCTAACATTCCTTTACATTACCATTACATTGCCATCACGCTTACTCTAAGATCCTATATTTATCCTATATTATTTGCATCTCTTCACTTCTCGTTTCTTGGATTTGGTTGGAAAAGAGTTGCCATTAATTCTGGCCCAAAGAACCCAAAGGACTTGTTAAAGAAAAGACGCGTAAGACGTCACAAACGGACCTTACTTAAAAACAGCCCTCGCAATAAAGACTAAAATCTAATAACCATAAATAACGCAGTGGCATAACGTACACCCCCGCAACCCTTGCATCGAGGGGGGAGGGGTCAAGGTTCTAGGGGGCCCAAAGCCTGACTGTCACTTAGTGCCTACCCTTTGAAAAATCCAACTTGGGGGTCCAAGCGTTCTCCGTTACGCCACTGAAATAACGAAATCATACATTTGCTAATGAACAGTAATAACAGCTATATTTAGCTTAACTATAAAATGAATCACAATAGAAAGGAATATTTTTAATCCAAGGAATTAAAAATATTCTTCTGCCATGCTTGACGAAAACAGTGTGATAGGTTTCAAACAACACAAAAATGAAATTATTCGAAATTCTACAGATCTCACTACACTTAAAACGTCCACCCGTCACGACAAAGCAAACTTTAACCCCATAATTAGAAATTTAAATGAAGCGTTTAGTCTTTGTGTGGGTTATCTTGTTTACAAAATATGTGGTGTTCCTGGTTTATAATTTTTTCAGGTGGTGCTTTTCGTTATGAATGGTGGAAATTAAATGCCAGCGAAATGCAATAATGACGTTAATTTTCTCAAATCCCAAAACACGGTAATAAAAGTACACGTGTAATAAAAAAAGCATGTAAATTCGTATGTGGATGAAACGATCTTTGGTAGAAAGAAAAATATGGATGAGGTGTAGGGAAAGAGAGCCAGCATGAAAAATACAGAAGTATACGGAGGATCCGTCTTTTATCCCTTCAATTATGTAATTATTCCTTTGATTTTCTTAATTTTAATACCAAACAAAAAGGAGTATTTTCACGATCACAACCGCGTTTTAAAAAATTTTCAGAGTAGACATGCGCGCTGAAATTTAAAGAGAAAAAGAATATTCATATTTTTAAAATATGTGTATACATAAACGAGAAAAGCGAATCACTCATCTCTCGAGATCTCTCAAACTATTAGACTTGTGTGAAATTTGGCGAACAATGTTACTTTTGTTGCGTAGAGAAGAGGTGTTGCTGATAGAAATCGACTCCCAAGAGGGGTTGCGAGGTGTTAAGGCTGTTTTCTCCATATGTACGAGAGTGTAAACTAGACGTGAACTACATTTTAGGACAGAAAAAAATGCCTCAATTTTTATAAAAATTTGTGACATTGTAACTCGTGCATTTGTTTATAATATGGTGTTTATAGTTTTCAAAATATTTCATAAATAGTTTTTCCCTTTTAACATGTAAAGGGATAGCTCATTCAGCATTACGGTATAGAAAAAAAGATGCGAAACGCATTTTATAAAAGAAAAAAAAGTGTGTCAACTTGGATAAAAATAAGTAGTACGATAAAATAAATGATTCTCTCTCTACAAGATAGTGAAGCCAGAATATAAAAATAATGTTTGAATACTTTTATAAATGAAAAAAATATTTCAAATTTGGGTCCTATTCTTTAACGTTAGCCGAAACCCGCTATAAATAAACGTTCTCGTTTTCGAACTGTTAGACCTACAGACTTGGAAATTTGCTAGCGTGTTTTTCTTTTGTTGAGTAAAGATCCACCAAGAATGAGTTTAATGGAAATTGACTTCCAAAGGTTACAGGGATTATTAGATGGGGAAAAAATTCTATTTTTGGAGTGTTAAACCAACAGTCTTGGAATTTGGCAAGAAATTGTTTTTCTTTTTTTGTGCAGAGTACCTTTAGGGGCGTCTTTTAAGGGATTCGACTAACAAGGAAGGTTGCGGAAGGTCTCAGGGACTTTGAGGTGAAAAAAAAATCCCGTTTCTGAGCTATTAGATTTACAGACTTGAAATTTGGTAAGTATGTTTCTTTGGTTGAAGAGATCCGCTAAGAACGTGGTTTGGAAGAAATCGATTCTGTGGGATGGGGAGAAAAAGATAATTATATTTCCATTTTAGAATCCTGACCTTTTCAAAATCAAAAGTCGAAGGCTATAAAGAACCTTTTGTTATACAATCGAAAGCTAAATGTCAGAAGACTTAGATATCGATAACTTCAAAACAGTATATGTACAGTAGTTCAAACATAATGAAATACCCAGCGAAAGGGAACGGCTAATGTTGTATAGAATATGAAGTTAATATGCTGAAATGTGTGTGCATTTAAACTTGGAAAAAAAATTATCGAGTTTCTGTCCTGTTCCTTAACGTTAGGCAAGAGAGATAAAATATTGTTTTACTCAATGGTTTGAACGGTACTGAATCTGTTACATGAATTTTAGTTTCATCCATAAAAATACTTCAGAAGAATATTGTTTAAAAATCTACTCGTTTTAAAGATCAAAAATAAAAAGTAGAAACACTTAAGAATAAGGACTTAAATAAATAAATAAAAAAAGAAGAGCATAGAAAAAAGCATTAGACTTCCACAATGGGAAAGTACCTCGAATCCTTTAAGTACTCGAGTACCTTTAAAACATAAGATCATTACACATGTACCTTTCAAGTTTTATCGTAAAAAAGAGGGTGCGCGTTATGCGGTGAGTTTACCTCAAAATTAAAAAATGCAGCTTGAAAGTATAGATGTGCGTTATACGCCGGTGCGCGCTATGCGTCACATTTTACGGTAATTTATTTCATTGCGTTATAGGTCCGCGAAGAAAATGATCCACGCTTAAAATAAACATTCCCTGTATGACTCTCTACAATTTATTCGATAATTTCTTTGACTCTAAATGAATATTTTTTATGAAATAAACAGAAGCAGAGTTACAATCCGTCGAAAGAAACTCATTAACCAATGTATTTAAAGTAAAAAGGTATCATTATGGACGAATCTAATTGCTTGAGACTGATCCACGACCCTTTGTTCTCAACTGTCAGTGGGTTTGTCCCTCCCCCCTCCCCGAATGATGGAATGCATCGTGATTCGCTCATAAAAACGAACGCACATCCAGTTACAGGGATGTCGAGAAGAAATTAGAAAGGGCAAGAGACACGTATATCATGTTCAAGGGGTGGTTCGCTGTTTGATGTTGAGAAGTAATTGGGGTGGTGGAGTTAGTTGATGCTCTTGTATTTCTCGGAACGCAAAAATGAAAAGAACAAAATGAAAGAGGGAAAGGTTAAGAGAAAACAAAGATCTATTCAAATTGTATATCTTGATGTTTTGATTGTAATCGGGGAAATGTGTTCCAAGCATACACAGATTTGAAAGTTTGGGTCTCGAATTCCTTCGTCAAAAAAAAGTTTTTTTAAAAAATTTTTTTTTTTGACTCGTATTAGAAGAACAACGAAAGATCAAGGGTGTCTTAAGACTCATTGAGGCCCTGGGCCCAGAGAAATCTTAAAATTTTTTGAGGCCCTATATGCAAAAGTAGACGATACCTCAGAACTTTAAAAGTAAACAGTAAATAGTATATGCGTTGTCAAATGCTCGTTCAAGCGGTAATTGGAAACAAATAAATGAGCACGACTCGCAATCATCTCAAAAACCTAAGTACTACAAACAGACTCGACCGATGGCCGCATTTGGACTAAATGAGTTGAATTTGAATGATTGTTCATGGTATTAGGCCTAGACATGGACAATGGTCATTACATAATAATGCAGTCTTACCACTTTTGCCAGTTGACATGCAGTTTGAAATTCCTGTTTTTCGGAGAATATGTACTGGAATAATATTTGACCACATTAAAATTATCCGGATCGTAATCATATTAAGACATAGCAGAGAACGAAACGAGGCCCCCACTGAGGACGAAGCCCTGGGCCCGGGCCCAGTTGACCTATGCCTTAAGACGTCCCTGCGAAAGATATAATAATTTTGAACCGTGATAGTACGATACATGAACTTTATTAACGACACATTACAGAAAAAATGTCTGTTTATATTATATGAAGACACTTGAAGGGGGAATAATTTTCTAATTTTTTCATTATTGATTTGATTTTAATTTACGTTACACTCTGAGGCAACACGAGGAGTATTGGCGAAGGACGTAACTTTGAACCACGGTCAAGAGGTCAGTACAACACCTGAGCTGATACACTATTCTCCAAACTTCCACACTGCCCCGATGAAAGAACTTTGAGCCCTGATAAATTTAACGTGCGGCGAGTCTTCAGTGGCACTAGGCACGCACTCGTGACACTCCGACTACGAGTCCGTTACCATGACCACTAGGCTACCGCGGCCAAGGCCTATTTAAATTTCCTTTACTCTATTTGGCGTTATTTTTTAAAAAAATTCAAGTAGGTTCATTCTGAAGCGTTCAAAAACTTTGGGAAACGTCATTTATGTGTATGAAGTGGAAAGAAAGCGACTCTCACACACACTGATCACGATGTATTCGCAATTATTAGACTAACAAACTTGAAATTTGTAATTCAAGTTTCTTTTTTCGGTAGATATAAGCTAAGAACGGTTTTTGCAAAAATCGACCCCAGGATAGGGAGTTTCCGGGGTGTTGGATACAAAAGTTTCTGTTTTTGAACTATTAGTCGTACAGGTTTGGAATTTGAAAAACATGTCTCTTTTGTTGAGTAGAGACACTCTAAAAACGTATTTTGTGAAAATGGACACTCAAGGGTGGTTGGAGGGGAGGGGAGGGACGTTACGGGAAAAAAAATTTCCGCTTTTGATCTGCAGACGTGAAATTTTGACAAACATGTTTCTTTTATTGAACAGAAATCCATTGGGAAAGAGGTTTGCAGAAATTGACCCCCCCCCGGGGGGGGGGTCCGGTGCGTTTTTTAGTAAAAATTTCTGTTTTTGAACTATTAATCGTACAGACTCGAAATTCGGCAAGAATGTTTTTTTTATTCAGTATAGTTCCGATATAAGAACGGATTTTGCAGAAATCTACTTCCAAGGAGGAATTATTGATACGAAAAATTCCCATTTGTAAACCGTTAGATTGAGAGATTTTAAATTCTGCAAAAATGTTTCTTCTGTTCAGTAGAGATCCGTTAGAAATTGGCTTTGCAGAAATCGACTCCGAGGAAGGTATAAAAGATAAATATACTTCCATTTTAAAAATTTAAGTCTTGTTCTTTTTAAACCAAGAATTGAGGGCTATAAAAAATGGTTTCGAGTACAAACGAAAGTTTTATCCTTGGTTTCAATAACTAAAAAAAAAGTATTGTCATACAGTATCATGAAATATTTAGTGAAGGGGGTAACAGCAGAGGTGTAGCTACCGCCGTATCAGAGATACGGGCCCCCCAAGCTACAAAAGCCCCAACATGTGTAACTACAGTCCCACTTACAAGGCTCCCATATATAAAAAAGGGCCCCGAAGGAATTTTGATTCAGGGCCCCCTCAGAGATAGGCTACGCCAGTGGGTAACAGCTAGTAACATTATCATTTTAAGTATGACATAGGCCACGATAACCCAGTAGCCAAGGTCGTGCTTCTATAAAGTGGGACGTTTAAATTAATTAATGTATTCAAGTCCTGCTCTTACGAGGAATAAAGACGACCATTAAAAGATAATTGAGAGCAAAACTGACTCTCAAAGTCTTCTTCGAGATAGGATGCGGAGCTAATAGAGGTAGATATCAGTTGCGGTATCGTCTTCGTCATTTCATTGTAATTCAAAGTTACGAGGTCTGTCACTAATAGCCTTGATGCAACTTTTAGGGCATCATCAATTCAAACCAGCCACAAAAGTGACTCTCGAATTTTCAAAATTGATTTTAAAAAGTTACACACAAAAAAAATGGTACCGTAAATTGCACAGCAATTTGAGGCAAACCCTCTCTCTCGCAAGTAGAAACCTTTAAATATAAGAATAAAATCGCCCAATAATTGTTACGATGCAAAATTTCTTTTTAGCCCAATTGTTTAAAACGCAGCAAAGCATATATCTGAGACCTGGTGGTATGGGCAGTTCTAATCAACCAAAATGTTCAAGTGAAGACAAAAAGCTTAAGTCTTAAATTATGTATTATCGCTTCGTATTAGAAGAAAATTTTTAACCACTTAACTGCAGGGCCGGCTCTAGCTGTTTTGCCGCCCCGAACAAAAATGGAAAATGCCGCCCTTCTCTCAAAAGCAAAAAATTATAATTAAAAAAAAATTGTTCATATAGATACACATATTTAAAACTAATAATTCTTGAGACCAAAAAGGCAGCACACACACATTACACACAATATTATATATATATATATATATATATATACAAAAAAATTCCAAATTAAGGACATAATTACCTATTATTAATTCAAACGAGTAAAATGTAAACGAAGGAATCACCCATTTCAGCATGCCAATTTTTTCTAAAAAGAGTCGTCTAATGGTGGGGATCACAAAAATTTATTTTACCTTATAGTAACTACACTCTTCTTGTAACTCTCTATCTACAAAAAACTCTTATTGCCCCTGTCCCCCTTTGAATAGTTGACACCGGACGTCGTATGGGTGAAAGGAATGTCCGTGCTGACTCTACTCCGGGATGGGAGGAAAGTTACTAGAGAAAGATGTGTAAAATTATCAAATTTCCCGATTGAACATATAAACTCACGCCTCTAACTCTTAAGTTTCAACATAAAAGAAAACTGACATTAAACATACAGAGTACAAAATAAGGAATTAAGATACAATAAAGGAAATACCAATTTCACACTCAATAGTGTTTCAGAAAATATATCAAGTTTTTTGTAACAGTATATATATATATATATATATATATATATATATATATATATATATATTTCAAATTCAATCGAAATGCCGCCCTTAGAATTTGCTGCCCCGGGAGAGTCCGGTTTGTCCGGTCCTAGAGCCGCCCCTGTTAACTGGTTTGCTGTCAACAGTACGGGCTGGCGAAAGTTGGACACAACCGGTTTGTCTGTACGCTGTATAGCCACTGGTATTTTCTTCTTTCTATCTTAAAATTACACATATTTTACATTCTTATAGTGAGATTATTAGTGGTAGTGTTTTTAAGAGATGCAGTTTGTCCATGTGGTACTGAAATACCTTTTTTTTATATTTCTAATGGGCTGCGGATTGGTGATTAACCATTGCAAACCTAATGCATTCCCCGGTACTGAAATAGTTTTCATCCGGGATTTTCTTTGAGGTGAAAACGGGAATTTTTCTTTGAAGACTAGAATTTAGATTCTGGAAAATATTTGATAAAGAACAAGGAGATCGGCGAGGTAATGTGCAATTTGTTGCTTGAGAAGAAATGAAAATGGGAAGATAATCAAAAAAAAAAAAGCCGATGTTATATCTGTCCCCATTGCAATGTAAGAATCAGTGTTACACCAAGGTTCAAATTGGGAGTGCATATATACATGCACACATACACAAATTCCTTAACCGTTTGAAAAAGAGGTACGACCATGAAATTTCTTTGTAAGTATGAGAGAGAAATGCTTTTAAGATAGATGAAACATTCATCATAGCATGAGGAGTGTTCTTGTAAAAAGCAAACGCTTAGGAGGGTTTGTTTTCCACAACTATAAAATTAAAAATAGTGTGATAACTTTAAAATTGAAAATTAAAATAAAATTCTTCCATTTGCGTGAGTGAGTGAGTGATTGTTGGGTTTTATGGCGCAAGAGCCAAATTTGGCTATACTGCGCCACACGTTTGTCTTCCATTTGCGATATCTGTTAAGTATTATGCTTAGTTATATGCAATGAAAAATGTACCTTTTTTGGAACATTTTGGATAAAAAAACTGACCGCTTAAGGGGTTAAAACTAGGTATGGTCAAATGCTAGTTCATTATTTATTCATATTAATATTATTATTTATTTAAAATATTTTGCTTAAATTTCATTAGAGCAGTTATTTATGCTGCACATGCGACACCTTTTAGGTCATTACTTTACCGACCTTCACAACTAGTATTCGTGGATAAAAGTAGCAAGGAAAAAATGATTTCTAAGAGTTGCTTTAACTTGAATTACATAATCTTACAGATAACATCACGAGTGCTTCTTCATTTTGTGTTTATCAACGCCAACACGATGTGCTGTCATCGTGAAAGGCTTAAGAAAGGAGAAAAATAAAAACAACAACATGGGCAAAAACTTGAAACAACGCGAACTCTAGTGGTTCTCTTGTTAGTAAGAAATCCACCATGATAAACGTTCTTGTTTTTTTCCCAAGTGGGCTCATCTTTCATATTTTTCCTTTTTCCGACGTTTTTCTTTTTCTTTTTTTTTAAATGAAGATCGATCGTCGGACTTATTTTAGATTTTTACCTCTACAGTTTTCGAAGAAACCTTGTAACAACTTCTGAAGAATCTCTTTGTAAGAAGAAGCTGAATGTGGATAAAACATTACAAGAAATGTTGCAAATACTTAAGACTTTCGCATTGATCTTTGTAACAATATAGAGAATATAGCTTCAAAAATAATTTTTTTAAATCTTGTACTACTAATGATTATTTAACCCTTAATCTACCGACGGTACTTATAAGTACCACTCACTTTAAAGTTACATAGAATAACCATTTTTACGAATATTTTGACGATACTTAGCAGGAATATCCTTTGAGAATATTCCTGCTGAGAATTCCATTCTTTCGAGATATATGGCAGCACGGGTTCTATGAAGAGTATTTTAGAGGGGAAGGTGAATAGTTTTATAGCAGAAATTGCGTTTTCAGCTGACGGCGTTTTCAACGGATTGCGAAGATTAACATTTTTATCCCGAAAAAATAGTTAATGTCAAAATTTAAGGGTCCTATTTTTTGTGTGTGTTAATGAAGACCTTAGAAAACGATTTGACTATTTATTTTAAGTGAACGGTGTATATAATTAATTTTACAGTTGAATATCTTGAATTAATTAATAAACTATAACGGATTAAATTTCCCAAAGCTGAGTATTGTGTTTATGTATATATATCCCTTAATTTTGAATGTAGTGATTAAAAAAAAATATTGCATGAAAAAAACTGCAGTAAATCATAATGCAGTAGATAAAGGGTTAAAGTTGTTTACATTTATTATAACCTATAAAGCTCTTTAAATGCTGAAATTTGTGGATTTATCATAGAAAAAAGCAAATTGACATCGCGAACGAATCCCTTTTTCTTAATTTTTTCAAACATCTTTGAAATAAGGAATAATGACTAGCCCAGTAGTCGGCAACTTATGGCACGCAGTACAATTCTCCGCTCTACACCACACTACATATCAGTGGCGTAACGTACACCCCCGCAACCTTCTAAGGGGTCCAAAGCCTGACTGACGCAAGTGCCTACCCTTTGTAAAATTCAACGTGGGGGCCCAAAACCTGGCTTTGCAGGGGGGCCCAAATGTTCTCCGTTACGCAGCTGCTAAATATTTATCAATTTTTGAGAGAAGTTGATTATTTTGTAATGGAGTTTAATGAACTGACATGTTCAGAATTAAGGAAAGCACAAACTTTACGGACTTACGAAACAAAAATCTGGTAGACAATTTTAACGATAAATCGAGAGCTATTTTTCAATTCCTACTATTATTACCTCACTGTCTATATATTTATTTATTTATCTTCGTGGAACTTTCAATCGTTAATAAAATACATTTTAAAGCGCTCAAATGAGCTGAAATTTTATATACATAATTATTTTGGACGACAATACAGTAATTTATTATAATTAATAAAAATTAATTGATTAAAACTAATTATTTAAATAATTACAAATACAGCCACGTTGGCATCACTTTTTCGCGACTAAGCGACGCTTTAGGCAACTTGTGTTAAAACTTGAAAATGTTTTTTTCTCACGATTTAAAGCATTCAGTTGAACTGAAATTTTATAGACACGATTGTTTTGGATGACAATACGATACTTTAATGATAATTAATAAAAATGAATTACCACTTAATGTTGTCATTCTATCATATATGTATATATATATATATTTATATTAATTGTAACTATTTAATAAAAAGCAGCTAAAATAAAATTTTTCTTTGTGGATCTAAGTAGGAATTGACTTAAATTTTTTTTTATGTATATTATATATATATATATATATATATATATATATATATATATATATATATATATATATATATATATATATATATATATATATATATATATATATATATATATATATACTTGTTTTAAATTGATGGATGCCATTGCTGGAGATATTTAATTGTTTGAAGAGAGAAAATTGCATGTACTCCTTTTTCCGTTTTTGGTTTTAAATATCTATATCAGAACAAGTCCTTTCTCCTACGAATATCTTTTTCACATAGTCCTTTTCAGTCTTCAAAGAAGTTATTTAACAACTGAACGTTCAGAATCATGTCAAATTGAAAGTCATAAATCGTACCCTCGACATTTCGATATGAAGTAGAGCGGTGAAGGGAAAGATTCACATTAAAATTTTAATTCTTTACTTAACTATATTGAAGAAATAGTAATAATTTATGTTGTTTATTTCTTATTTTTATCAATACATTTAAAAACTAATGCATAATAAATTTTAAAATTTTGATTTTAGACTTAAGTTGAAGGAATAGTTATATTTTATATGATTTTTATGTTAATAAATATCTTTATATCATGCAAAATTAATACACAGTAAAACTACAAATCTGTATATCCTTGACCTCTATTCCCTAACATTACATGCATTGCTGCGGGAATCAAATTATTTCAAATATTTTTTACTGTGCGACATTTTGAATCATGTTGTTAAATTGGTTGGGCACACTACAATTACAAGCTGAGAATGAATCCCTTTCTGATCACGTGATGATAGAATTTGAGTTTTGTCTTTCCACTGTCCTGCGAGATACATCAAGTGCTCCTTTTGTAATATTTAATACAAAGAAAGCAAACTGGTGTCGCTTTCGGAAATTTTGTCTCTCTCGTATGACTCATATATTTGATACTCTTAACAGTTGCACTAATAGTTCTTGCCTAAATACAGTCATTGAGGAACTTAGTTTTGTTATTCATCAGGCATGCTTGTACTCAATACCTATTAAGAAAACTAGCAAGCATAATGTGCCTTGGTGGTCTATCGAGATTGGTTGTGCGAGGAAGAGGCTTAATGCCTCTAGACGTAGATTTCAGCGTTGTAAAAATCCAACTGTTAGAGAATTGTATAAAAATAGTTATCTTGAATATAGAAAGGATTATAATCAAATGCTTATTAATGCAAAATCTGAGTCTTGGAAGAAATTTCTTTTGACCATTGATGCGCAAAATGTGTGGAAGAAGGTTTATATGTATGGCGTTAAAAAAGAATTCATGAAAACAAATTGAAATAACTGGTATTAAGCTACCCACAGGAGAAACAACCACTTCTTTAGATGAGACAATTAATGCCGTGCTTCAGAAATCATTCCCATCTGATTCAGAGGAAAAGGACAATATCTTTCAGAAAAACTATCGTCATGCCGCGCGTACTGCTTACCCTTCCTTTTTTGATCCTTCTTTTTCCTATGATGAAGTTAATACAATGGTTTCTATGCTAAAGCTAAATAAATCACCTGGTCCGGATTCTATTTCAAATGAGATTATTAAACAGTTTCACTTAGCATTCCCCTCTTTTCTCCATAAGCTTTTTAATGTTTGCCTCGGTTTAGGTATCTTTCCTCGGATTTGGAAGCTTGCCCAGGTGATTCTCATCCCCAAAGTTAATGAGTTTAGAGTTCCCCATTTGAATAACCTTAGGTGCATAATCTTACTTCCGGCTCTTGGTAAATGCTTAGAGAAACTTTTTGTTAACAGGATTTCCTGGTATCTGCGCCGTGGAGACTTTCTCTCTAGTGATCAATACGGTTTTACTCCTCATAAGAGTACTGAAGATGCTCTTTTACGTTTAAATGAGATTGTTAAGAGAGGCAAAAGGAAACATTTACACTCAATCTTGATATCTCTTGATATAAAAGGTGCTTTTGACAATGCATGGTGGCCTTGCATTCTGAATCTCCTTAAGAAAGCTGAAATTCCGATAAATATTTTTTCACTTGTTGCTGACTTTTTAAATGACAGAGTGGTCAAAATGCAACTGGGTTCGACGTCTGCTATCCGCTGCCTTGAAAGGGGTTGCCTTCAAGGATCAGTGTCTGGACCTATTTTTTGGAATATCATTATCAATGATCTCCTATCTAAACTTAAAAATCTTGCCTGCTGTGAAATCATAGCTTTTGCTGATGACATTTTAGTTTGTTCCCAATGTAGGGATCTTTCTGAGACTTTCCTACATGCACAGGAAGCTTTGAACTTCGCTTCTGACTGGTCAAAAAGTTTTAAATTGGAATTTAATCCTGATAAAACCAGATTCATGGCTATTGAAAAACGAAACGTTTGCTATGATGCATTTCAGCTATATCTCGATGGAACTCCCTTGACTATGGTAAAGCAAATGAAGTATCTTGGGGTTCTTCTTGATACTAAATTTTCTTGGAAGCAACACTTAAGTTACATATCCGAGAAATGTGACAAATTACAGCGTGGATTAAATCGGATTGCTCGCAACACGTTCGGAATAAATTTCAATGTACATTCTCTCATTTATAAGCAAGGAATCGATCCTTTCATTTTGTATGGCTCTAGAGTTTGGGGCGAGGCACTTAAAAGAAAGATGAATTCTAAGTATCTGCGACGCATACAAAGAAGGATACTTTTACGGGTCATATGTGGTTATAGCACAATAAGTTACGACTCAGTTTATGCTATTTCTGGCTTCCCTCCAATCGACATTACTATTCTTCATGATATTGCTTTTAGGAAAATCTCTCTGCTTCTTCCATCTCTAATTATGATTGTATTCTATCTCCATTTTTTATCCCTCATCCTTCAGAGAGGAATGCCATCAATATTGTTCAATTTAGTGACAAGAGCACAGAAGATTTCCCTGTTATTTGCTATACTGATGGCAGTAAAATTGATGGAAGAGTTGGTTTCGCATTTGTTGTGTTCAGGAGTGGTGTTGAATCCGAGAACTTTCAATTTAGAATTCGTGATGAATGCACAGTTTTGTAGCTGAACTTTTATGTTTAAATTTAGCCGTTAAATGGATCACTGAGCAAAATAGTGTCATCTCAGAATACCTCATCTGTACTGACTCTCTTTCCTCCTTGGATTCTCTTAAATGTATTTCTTCATCTAACAATATAATCGTCGAGATCCAGAAGCAACTTAAAAGCCTAAGAGATAAAAACATCTCAATAGATTTTGCATTTGTTCGCGGACACACGGGCGTTCTTGAAATGAGCGAGCCGATTGGCTTTGCAAAAGCTGCAACCAAGCGCAAAATTGACATTGACGTTAATATTCCTAAATCGTTTTACAAGAAGATCACGAATGAAAGAATGATGAAGTCTTGGAACCAAGAATATCTCATTTCTAATAAGGGGAGCATAACAAAGAAATTTTTTCCCACCATTAATAAGAGACTATCATGTCATCATTTTTACACTAACTACAAATTAACCCAATTTCTCACTGGTCATGGTAATTTCAAAAGCTACCTGAACAAATTTAATTTAGCTCCTTCATCTTTCTGTGACTGTAATATTGGTGGCGAGGAAAATGTAGAACATGTGATCCTTCTGTGTTCCAAGTATGTCAGAGAGAGAAAGATCATAAGACTGGCGTTCAAGAGACTCAACATTAATTGGCCACCGAATTTTCACCAATTTCTTTCCACCAGAAGTGCTTTCAATAATTTCTGTAAATTTGTTGTAACTGTTTGTAATCCTTCTTAACTTCATTTTTTTAAATTGTTTATTTCCCTTGAATGTGTGTTTAATACTTACTTCTGTAAGCCCCGTGTGATACTTTGTGGTGCACGGGGATTTTATAATTGTTTTCAATAAAAAAAAAAATAAAAAAAAACCTAGACTAATCAATTAATTTACTTTAACAATGGAATGCATCACAATTAAACTCGTCTGAAACTTGAACTAGGATATCTCGAATTATTTAAACTGTTTCTCTACTAGGGAATCATTTTTATTTACAGTTATTTAATTTTGTAATTTTGTTTTATTATATCGATTCTATACTTCTTTTAGCGAGCCCATGCTCATTTCTTGAAATAAATTGTACAAATATCTAAACAACAAAAACGAACGCACTTTTTAATTTAGTATATAACAGCATTCTCTCGAAAATTATCGAAAAAATAGATTGATGTTGCGAATTGCACTGCTTTCTAAAGATATGTGTATAGGCGCCAACACGTTATACACAGTGCGGCAAATAAGTTTTAAGACTCGTTCCAGAGGGCAGGCTGTAATGGTGCCATGATTGTAAATGCGCATGCGTCATAATGTTCATGGTCTGCTGACACACTGTGAACAAGTTGATGGCATTTGGTTAAGTAGCTGAGAGATGACGAGCGTTCTTTGCAGAAGTGAATTTTTTTCGTGTTGATTTTTTAAGATGAATAAAAGAGCTGTAATCAAATTTTACGCAAATTTGGTAAAAGTGCTTCAGAAACATACCAACTAATGAAACAAGTTTACGGTAACTGTTGTTAAGTAGATCAAACATTTTTGTGTGGCACAAACGTTTTTTGGATTGAAGTGATGCGGTAGAAAATATGAAAGACCAGTTTCATCTAGAACACCAGAAATTATTGAGAAAGTACAAAATTTTGTAGAAAACTATCGTTGTGCGTTATTAAGAATGATGGTAGACTCTTTAAACATCAACAAAGAAACATTTCGAACCATCTTGCATGAAAATCTGGGCAAAACAAAAGTGTGTGCTAAATTTGTTCCACACACTTTATCTCCTTAACCAAAAGCAATGATAATACACATGCAAAAACATCATTTCAGCCACGGAAAACGATTCAAACTTCTTGAAATCCATTGTTACAGGTGTTGAAACCTGGTGTTTTTAATATGACCCTGAAACAAAGCGAAAAAGTGCGGAATGGAAGTCAGAAAATTCACCGTAAGTCAAAAAACAAGGAAAATTCCACCAAAAACCAAAAGAGTGCTTATTACATTCTTGGATGCTAGGGGTATTATCCACCAAGAATCTGTTCAAACTGGATAAGCAATTACAGGTCAGTACTATATAGCTGTTTTAAAGTGTTTGATGGCCAGAATTCGTCCAGAATATCGGACTGAAAACAGTTGGTGTTTGTTACACGACAATGCACCCAGTCACACCTCCCTTGTTCGTCGATTTTTGGCAAAAAATAATGTCTGTATATTGAACCATCCACCGTATTCATCTAATTTAGCACCCTGTGACTACTCCTTGCTCTCAAAACTTAAAATGAAATTAAAAAGGTGTTATTTAGAGGATATTTCGACCTTACAAGTAGCTTCGACGCATGCTTTGCAGGCCATTCCACAAAGTGATTTACAACAGGCGTTCGATTCCTTAATAAATCGCTATAACAAGTGCATTGTAAGCAGAGGGTTCTATTTCAAATAAAAAAACCAAAACAGGAAATAATTTCTTGTTTATATATCGTTTTGTTGACACAGTTTTAAAACTTATTTGCCACACTGTGTAGCTTCACATAAATTTAACGGAGTAGACGCGACAATTTCTAGTTTTGCGAATTATTAGCTTCAATTTCCATATTCTTACCATTTCAGGAAATAAATTATTTTGTTTATCTAAAAATCTGCACACACACAGCTTATTTATATCTTACCTTTATATAAGCTAAGGGTACACAAGAGGGAAGGGGAATTTTGAGCCCCTAGACCTAAGGAATTTTTATTTTTAGCATACAGATAAAGCAACGGTTCTTTCCTCTACGTGCTTATTAAAATTTACCCTCCTCCCTCCTTATAAAAGTAATAGGTATACGCCATTAGACCGCGAAACAATATTGTTAAATAAAAAAGAACTATAACTTTTTGACTTTTGTTTCCCCTGATTTACGAAGAGCTCTGGAGCTACAACAGTTATGCAAACTAAGGTCAAACTTCTTAGTTCTACCATATTAGCCGTTGAAGCCCAATCTGTTTTCTACGATTTAATTTACACCAGAAATGATGTTGCAAAAAAGAAAAACCTTATATAAGAAATATATATGGTTGATGACATCACAAGATATAAAAAAACAAGTAGTGTTAAAAGACACGATTATGTGCAACAAATCTGAATTAATTTAACAATGTTTACTATGAAGTTATGAAATTTTGAATTTATTTTGCATTCAATGATATAAGTTTCTTCGCGTGTTAAAATCAACATAGATTTAAATATTCATGTAAAATGGGGCTGATCGAGCATCTCAAACTCAGATTTATATATATATATAACAGCCCATATTAGTCTTTGAGTTAAAGTAGTCCGTACTTTTTTTAGGTGAGCTGCAAATAAATAATAATAATTCTTTTTAGCATTTTAAATTGCTTATTTTAGAAAAAAAAATTTAATTTTTTTTTCCGTACAAGCGAAGTTCATGGAATAAATATTTTCTACTTGCCATGTAAGCATTTTTTCTGCAACAAATGCTGAACACATATAAGGGAAACAGTTATAAAGAAAATCTTTTCCGAAATATTAATTAAAAAAAATTATAAACCAATGTCATTTTCTTCATAACATAGTTCTTCCAACGTATTTTTAGGAATTTTTTTATTTCTTTTATATGATTTATCAAGTCGAATGTGTGCAAAGCCAATTGCGCACAAATTCTTTTACTTTTTCACACATACTTTTTGTAGGAGAGAAATCTTTCTTCTCCCAACGTTTCTTTGTAAGATCCAAACAAACGAAATCTGAAATTACTAAGTTTAGACTATAGAAAGGATGTTTGAGTTTTTTCAGTGAATCATTTTGAATTTTTCTTCTTGTATTATTTCAGATGTGATTTGAAGTGTTGCATTGTCCTGTAGGAAAAAATTGCAGATCTTAAAGGGACATCTTTTGGGCCACTATACTATTTTAACCTCTTTAAAAAGTTTTTTTCTTTTCATAACAATATAAAACATTCATTGTTTGTTAGTCATGAGGAAAATAGAGGTACACAATAACCTTGCGAATATCCAAAACAGCAGCAGTGAGAATTTTTTCAAAGGAAAACCGAGGTTTGCTTTTAGTGGAGCAATTATACTTTTTGTGCGTCATTCTTACTGTATTCTTGGGATTGTAATGATGCCCCGAACTTTGATCATAAGTTGAAATTCATCAGAAGTAATGATGTTTCGTCAAAAATCCAAATCTTTTTATTTCATAATGACTCAAATGCGGTGGCGTAACGTAACCCCTCCTCCACATCGCGAGAGGGCCCAGGATTTTAGGAGGGGGGCAAAGCCTATGTTACGTTATGGTTTCGCAGTCCTTTGTAAGATCCGACTTAGAGCCCAAAATATATGACTTTGAAGGAGCTACCTAATATTCTCCATTACACCACTGCTCAAATGTCTTTGACAATTTTTTTCTTACCAACTTTTGATTTGCATTCAAAATTCGAGTTAGCCTCTTCGCTGGGATTTTGCTAAATTACAACTTATTCCGAATAAGGAATTGCATGCTTCCATACATTGTAATAATTTGGTTAAGTACTACTTTTCAGTCATTAAGAACAAGATAATAAAATTTTCAAATTCTCATTTCAATATGACTTGTCCGTGGTTAATGATTATGAGCGAAATTTCCAACTTATCCCTAGCAATTTTTAAAACCTTGTAACATATTTGCATGCATGATATATCGATAAGATGTCATTTCCAAAATGAACATTCAATATGCATAAATTTCAACACATTTAAAGTTTTTATTTGCGAAAAATTTACATTGTAATTTCAGTAAGTGGATGGCTTTATGGGATATGGAGTACACACAACAAGGGATTATTATTCTTACTGTGTGAGTGTGGTGTTAATAAACACAATCGAATCAAAATAGCATATTTTACTATTTTAAATCCCAAAGCATATCAAATAACGCATGCAAACTTTCTGTGTAAAAACAGAAATAAAACCTTTTTTCAATTATTTTTTATTAGCATTAGTTTAGAATAATGACATTTTTCAAACGTAGAATCCTTTACATTTTAAGAAATCGACGTCTCAAAATAGTTCATTTGCTTTGTTTTTGAATTATAATTGTCGCTTAACGTAGAATCCTTTACATTTTAAGAAATCGACGTCTCAAAATAGTTCATTTGCTTTGTTTTTGAATTATAATTGTCGCTTTAGCACAATACAAAGGTATGGTGACAACGGATCTCTTCAGTGTGAACTACTTTCTGATGGTGATGACATTATCTTATCTAATATCTAGCTCTGCTTTCCCATTCCATTCGGTGCCATGTGAGAGTTTTTAGAGAACCACGTTAGAATTAATGAACAGCTGGTTTTATTATCCATCATCTATTTTTTTACGGCAATTTTAGAGATCCGAGTTCAGATTAGACTTAGTTTTTTTTTCATGACAGAAATTAATGATAATAATTCATTAAGCTACTATAGTTTTATCTCAAAGAGGGCATATGCATTCAATAAAGTATCGTCTATAAGATTTTCCGGTATAATTAGGGTAAAAAAACTTTTTTTAATCTATCTATATATTTCATATTGAAAGGAAATTAAAATATTTTATGTTCAATTGAAAACTGACCCTCAAAGTCTTTCTACGGTATAGAATGAAAGTTAAAAGAGGAAGGTATTTTAGCTAAGGAGTGTCGTCTTAATCATATCATAATGGTTTAGAATTACGAGATCCATGTATAAGATTATCAATATTTTTGCATTCTATAGAGTTCTGATCATTCTATAAGTGGATATTTTTTATAAAACCGTAAAATTTCTAACATGTTCCCTTTCAGAATAAGGCTTAAAACTTAATGTGAATTTCTTCCTCGCTCTAAAAAAATAAGGCATCTTTTGTATTTGGGGTCCAAGTGTCCAATTAATTATTTATTCATGATAATTTACTAAATACAGCTCTTACTCTCATATTGGTGCAGTTGTTATACAGTACATGCACGACACAGATGTGGAAAATGGAGTGAAAACTCAAGTGTCGACTGGTCAACAAGCCCGTCACTAAAAATTAATAGGTGTATCGGTTGCGGCTATCAGACTTTCGTGCTGGGCACAAATAAGCAATCAGAACTCTCCTTTTTCGAATTAATATATCAATAAAAATGAATTTTCGATATTTCACGGAAGCAATTGAATATGAATATGGCATCCAGCAAAGCAGTCTTCGCGCGCAGGCGCAGTGAATTGAAACTGAAACTATTAGACTAAAACTTTTGAGAAGAGAGAAAGCGGAGAAAAAAAGAACGACTGAGGTGCGCGAGCAGGCGTTACCGTAAAAACATCACGGAACTTTATCTGTTAGAATAGCTACCTTTTTAATTAATTTTTATTAAGTTTTAAAATAAAGTTAAAGAAAAGACAAATGTCTTGGACCCCTTGTTGTCTCCCACGAATTATGGGGGCTAGGCCGCGATCGATAAAATTTCGATTTTGAACCAAAGTATGGACAATGAACAAAAACGTCCGTGAAGGAGACGCTCCGCCATTTTTTGGAAACTTCGTTCAACCTGTGTAGAGGTTTGAACTCAGCATAAATACTCCGCCTGTGTAGAGGCCGGGATCGAAAAAATTTCGATTTGAACCAAAGTTTGGACAATGAACAAAAGCCGTCCGTGGAGGAGACGCGCCGCCATTTTTGGAAACTTCGTTCAACCTGTGTAGAGGTTGAAGTTTTTTTTCAATTGAATTTTCATCGAACTCTGAATATTCCGCCTGTGTAGAGGTCGGAACACTTTTAAGAAAATAACCTGTGTAGAGGTTGCATTCTTCATTTGAATCCAGCGTGAAAATTTCGCCTGTGTAGAGGTTGGAACTATCAACGAAAATTCCGCCTGTGTAGAGGTTGGAACTATCATCGACGAAACACCTGCGAAGAGGTGTCCTAATAATAATTACACGAACTATTGATAACCTGCGAAGAGGTGAAATCAGTGGAATCAACGTTTTTCTTCAATTATTGGATACATCGTACGTGCGAGCAACAAGGGAGCTAGAAAAAAAAAAGGTAGGATCTTTCCATTTTTCTAAAAATGTATAAAAACGCTCTTAAAGAGGATCTCATAAGAGTTGTTGAGGATCTAGACGGTACTGTGGAGAGTACGGACACCATAGTTAAACTAAAGACTAAAATTGAGAACAGTAGTACATTTGAAAGTGATCCATATTTCGTTAAAACTTTAATTAAAAACTGTATAGATGAGAGGGTATCGCGAAACGAAAGAGAGGCAACTTTAGAAAAACAGAAAATTGAGCTCGTCAAACTTCAGTTAGCTCAGTTAGAAAAAGAAGTCGAACTTCAAACGGCTAAAAATGAAGCATTAAGTTTAAATCCTGCAGCTAAAGTCGAAGATAAACAGTTCGAAACTAACATAGAAAATATGATAAAAAGTATTAGAACTTTATCTCTTCCTGTTCCCACCAGATCTGAAAATTTTAATCTGTTCTTCTAATCATTAGAACGCGCATTTTTAACCAAGAAAAATAAATGACGAATATAAATCTGAAATTTTAATAAATCTTCTGGGCGAAAGAGCTCATAACGTCTTATTGTATATTAAAAGGAGGAATTAAATGACTATGAAAACTAAAATCTATAGTACTCAGAGAATTTCAATTAACCCTCGCGAGTGTTTAAACTCATTTAAAAATGCTGTAAAATCATCAGGCGAGAAATACATCCAATTTGCTGCAAGATTGACGGCAAACTTCCAATATTATTGTTCGTTAAGAAAAGTTAATTCCTTTGAATCTCTATGTGATCTTATAATTTCTGATAAATTATTTGAAACTTTAAATAAGGAAACTGCAACTCATATTGGCATTCGAGAAGCAGAAGATTGGTTTAGGCCTATTGATTTAGCTAAAGAGTGCGATATTTATATTTCATCTAGAAGCGGATCACGTAAGGAAATTCCTATTACTTATGGATATACCCAAGACCCCTTTAAAAATAGATCACAAAACTTTAAACCAAAGATTAAAGAGAACTATCCCCAATATATCTTGAAAGAGAAAAATAAAAATTGCTATATATATGCGGTGATTCATCTCATTACGCAAGAGATTGCGAGGAGCGTTTAAGCCTAAAAAGAATCCCCACATCCATAATAGAATAAATGCGAATACTTTGAAAGTCGAGAGCGAAAAACAAAATAGCGATGAGTTCGCAAATCTTCAATATGTAAGCATTTTTGTAGAAAATCAGCCCGTAACAGCCTTGATTGATTCAGGTTGCCAGATCCCAGTTTTAAATTCCTCACTAATTAGAGTGAACCAGCCTTGAAGAGATCATAACATTAAGCTCGTGTTTTGGCGAACAGCGTATGGTAGAAGTTAAACCCATAAATATTTCTCTTTAATCAACTCTCCCAGCTTAGTGTTCGAACGGCAATATCACCGACCTTGACCGAAGAATTTATTATACATCCCAGTGTATATGCTGAAATAAAGAAACTAGGCCACGCAAAGAGCGTTTTATTGAATGAAAGTGAATCCTCTTTAGGTGCAGTTTCTTTTTCAAATGTTTTGTTTCAAGTGATAAAAATCTCTAGTTATGATTTGCCACATGTTAAAAACTTTAATACTAGAAATGATTCGAGTTCTCTAATTAAGAATTATAAATGTAATAAAGTGTTAAGAGTACTAAGTTAAAATTGAGTATTGTAAGAGAAAAATGTTCTGATATAGTATTGTGTAAGAAAGTCAATGGTGCCATGAAAACGAGTTCCGTGGAATTTATCTCCGCTCACCTACCCCTTTCCCTATGAAGAGTTAAAGAAAGACGGTTTGCAATGCTCCGAAGGATCTTTGAGCCCTGGAAGTGGAAACGGAGGAAAAAGAGAGATCGTTTTGAACAGACGTCCAGAACTCTAGAGAGGAAAATATCGATGCGTTCAACCAAAGAACTCATTAAAAAAGACGTTCTTATGCCTGTGAAACACAATGTGTGTGTGTGTGTTTTCCTGTGGAACTTTCCTGATGTCGAAGAGATGCCTTCACATGATGGAAAAACTGTTTAGTTCAGCAGAATTATGATATGTTAAATCTTTGTATATTTGTCGTATAGTCCTTGTCTGTTCCGTTTTTTTTTTGTATGTTTCAGATTCTCCTCTGGTCTCGATGAAAAAAAAGGAGGACGTACCGCTGCGGACAGCGGACAGTCAGGTTGGCCGGTTATGGCATCCAGCAAAGCAGTCTTCGCGCGCAGGCGCAGTGAATTGAAACTGAAACTATTAGACTAAGACTTTTGAGAAGAGAGAAAGCGGAGAAAAATGAACGACTGAGGTGCGCGAGCAGGCGTTACTGTAAAAACATCATGGAACTTTATCTGTTAGAATAGCTACCTTTTTAATTAATTTTTATTAAGTTTTAAAATAAAGTTAAAGAAAAGACAAATGTCTTGGACCCCTTGTTGTCTCCCACATGAATTTGCCTATATATGACTTCGAATCTACTAAGAGAAGTATATAATCAGGATTTTACTATACAATAGCATAAAAACTTAAAAGTTTAAAAGCCTAGAATTTATCAATGTCCCATTAAAAGCACGAGAGCTACCTGCAATGGATTACATATTCTTGAACCTTTGAAAAATGATGAGAACCACAATGTTAAGAGAAGAGCTGGGTAGTTAAGTGAATGGTACCTCACCTCTAAGCCTGCACATCAGCTCAGATTCACAATGATCTTTTGGAAGGACAAGACCACAAACTTTCAAGCTATTGTAACGTCTTCGTGTGGTGCGAGAGCCCCAACAAAGTTCACGACAAAGTTTATAGCTCAGAGCAGGTAGTCGTGGGGTCATTGTGTATTGTTTGACCTCGGAGCGGCACCGACACCCGGACTGAAAGTCATAGTGGTTAATAGGAGTGCCCACCGGGCGACAATAGGCGAAGAACACTGTCGCCTTGACAGATGGCAAGAGAATGGATTTAAGAATGTGATGAACAAAAGGTTCAGGTGCCGATCGAGAAATCTGGCTCCAGAACATTCCAGATTTGTGTGTTCCATACGAAAAGGACACTAATGAGGCCCAGGGCCGTGGGCAGACTTTGGTGGCATGTCAATGATAAAGGACGAGAGGCGTGTTGTGGACCCACTCCTAGTGTTTAAAAGGGTTTTTTTAGGAGAGGAGGGACTCCGGAAAGATTAGAGAGCAGAGACCAGCAGAGATCGGATTCCAGTCCTAAGGAGATTTTCCGGGGGAAAGGAAAGAGGACGAACGCCGGTGGCGTTGGAGAATTGACCCAAACAACTTCTTAGAAATATGGGTAAGTGTACTTCCGACAAAGCAGTGCGGTAAAGCGATTGATCCCTCCCTTGTAAGAGACTGAATGCACCAGCTTGACGCAGAGACTTTATCTTATTGCCTCATTGATGAGTAATTTTTTTAGATGAGAAAATAAATTTTTCTTTTATTTCAACATTTGGCTGTGACGATTCATTCACGCTACGTCACACTATAAATCAACCAAGCTACCGTGGTCCAACCACATTTGATCAGGAATGAAATCTTTCTAGACGGATTGAACCATTGAACAGGCAGGAACATCATATCGCGTTGCCCCCTCAAAAAAAAAATCCCTGATTTAACCCAGCAATGTCATTTTTCATAAGATTATATCAATGACTATTGTCGTCTGTTTTTTTTTGTAAGCATAAAATATTATCTTTGTTCAAAAGGAAATGTGTTAACGTTGACATGGACATACATAAAAGAGCTAACTGGAACAGAACAGAATTGATTAAGATTTTCAGAAATACTTCAGCAATAACTTTAAAATATATACGTGTTTGTGGTACCTTTAGAAGTATACTAAAAATATGAGAATCAAGTATTGATAAGATCATTCTGAAATTAACACCTCTGCTAGTTTATATAAAACATTATCCATGTATATATAAGTTATATATTGTCCACACATTGTACATGTGTTTATACTTATACATATGTTGTTCATATACATGGGGGTAGGCATTAAGTCGATCCTAATCGACCGGTGGACTACCAAGACATTTTGGGGTGACCGCCTGAATATTAGCATTTAGTAATTATACATTGAAATAGTCCAGATTAGCTGACAGTATGCAGACTAAGGGGTTTTCTGGCTATAGCTAAGAGAACTAACTTCAGATGAAAATGTTTTTTTTTTACGTATTTTGAATTGTTTGATAATAAATGTATCCTTTGATATTATTATATTTGTGAGTGCATCTTGCGTTTTGCTTTAAACGTGGGTTTAAAAGTGTGAGTTTTTTATTTTAGTTATGTAGGTAAGTACATATTCCGTATTTATTATTAAGTTATTTGTAGACATTTTTCTTACTTCACCACACCTTCGTTAGTGCGTGAACCGCAACACCTCGAAAAAATTAGAAGCAGGAAAAGTCTGCCCACACCCCTGATATACGTTGTTCATGCATAATTATAATTAAACATTACATATTAATGACTTAAGAAAAACCTTAAGAAAATTAAATCTCATTTTAAAACATTTATCTTGATCGGAAAAAATTATATATAAGTCTATTAATGCTCTCATTTTGTACATAAGCTTTTATGCTTTTAACATTCAATATAATGTCTCAATGCTCCTAGGAATGTTGATATTCAAAAGAATAATCCTACATATTTGATTCAGCCTCATCGTCCTAAAAAAGATGGAATTTTACAAAATAATACATTCTGCGAAATATACTATAAAAAAATTGTTCCGTGTATTTTCCCTCATGGATTTTCAATAGCTTTAGAAGATGACCTTTTGGCATGGAAAGGTTCTTCACTTCTCTGAAGGCATGATAAATAAAACGAAATTAAAAAATCAACACTATCACGTTTGAATTCACACCCAATTGCTTTCTTTTCTTTCATTGCTGAAGAAATTATCGAGCTGATAAACGTTAGCGATGACAGTGAAAGATAGGATGATTTTTTTAAAATTTTTATAAACAAAAGGAAAAGTCACGTATGCGATTTACTTTGGAAGAGCAAGAATTCACGCAATGCAAAAAGAACTACTATTCCCAAAAGTCAGTTACAAATTTAAGCAAACAGTTGAGTCAAGAGTGTCTCTATAAAAATAAAAAGTTTTTTGTTATCCGCAACAATATTATATTTATTTATTACAACAAAGTAAGTGAAACTTTAAACACTAATAATGTTCAAAGACTTAGATTGGGCATTTTATATCAAAATTATGCGACTTTTTCATGACAATTCATAGATTTCTTAACGAAAGGAAAAATTAATAATTTAAGAAAACGTCTTCCTTTAAAAAGAGACATCAAAACTATTTGGAGAGCTTACATTGCTAAGGATTTCAAAGAAATGGCATGGTTAAGCATTGATTAATTGGCAACGTCACACTTGGAAATAACACGAGCACGGATTTCGTATGCGTGCGTGTGGTATAGGCAAATTTAGGGAGAGAAGGTTGGCTAAACTTTTTTTAAATTTCTTAATGGGGCTGCGGATTGGTGTTTCACCATTGCAGTGAGTGAGTGAGTATTAACGGTCGCACTGTTCAGTAACACGAGGGCTTTCAAAACGGAAAACTATTATATTTTCTAGACCTGTTACTGATTTAAGACAGTGAAATAGGATTAAGCTTGCTTTACAGGATCCAACCTTCCCCATCCAGCAGAAAATTTCCGACATACTAGCGCAATAGAAAGTTTTGAAAAAACTTAGAAAGTATAATGAAGCCAAGCCTAATATTAGTACGTGTAAGCGAGATGGCTATTTATGACACATAAATGTCACATTATTGGCGACTTGATGTCATGTAAATAACACATGACTATTGTAAAATTATACAATATGTTATATATTGAAACAAACAATAAATCTACAATAAGATCTTAACTTACCAAATACACACACATATTATAATATATTATTATATTATAATATTATATGTTATATATATACAAAGAGAAAGAGAGTGTGCTTATTATGATTTATTTTAAAAAAGGCTTTATATTTCATTCCTGAAAATTTTGTAATATTATAGAACACGTTTTATTCTAAAATACAAGTTTATTATTTTAGTTAGTAAGTTACAGTACATTTCGTAACTTACCTATTACTTAACAGAACTGAAATCTGCAAACATATTTTTTGATTAAGTATCAATTTAAAACTTACATTTTTTACTCGAGACTTAATTATAGTAGCGGTTTCCCAAAATAAATTGGGACCCGGTGACCAAAATGGTCATGATTGCGAACTCGTGGCCGATGTTGTCGAATTGTGGAATTGAGTCCTAATGTGTGTCTCTGAAGACCCGCCATGTAAAGGGATTGATGACGTTAAGTGTGTCGAAACTTAAATCCCTCAGTATGATGTGGCAGTTTCCAGAGGGAGGAAGATAAATTTGCTTGTAATCTTTTTACTACATTCTAGAGAGTGAGTGAATATTAACGTCGCACTATTCAACTACTCGAGGGCTTATGGCGACGGACCTCGTAAATTTGAACCATGGTCAAGTGACGAGGACGACATCTGAGCCGGTACCCCTCTCCTAACTTCCACACCACACCAATAGGAGGACGTTTGAGCCTCGACATATTCAACGTGTATCGGTCCCCTCTGCACAGAGGGTTTTCAACGGTTCTAGGCTCGAACTTATGACAACCCAGCCACGAGTCCGTTACCTTGACCACTAGGCGGCCTTTACCTTGACGTTACCGATGCCACACTAAATTCTAGAGGTTATATCTTTAAAAGGAGGACGAATTCCAGAGATATTCATCATTGCTTTCTTTTTACTTAAAAATCCTTCCAGCTCATCGAAATTTTGGGAAAGGGCAAAAGGCTATATTTCGGAATTAATTTTTTAAAGATAATTTTTAAACATAAATAGAAGATGTGTAGTGACAAATAAAAAAAGGACATCGCAGTTTCAAATAGTCCTGTGCGTCTTAAAAACTCCATACCCTCAAGTTACTTCAATCTCCCTCATAACCTCCAAAAACGCTACAACAACACTGCTCTTAAAGATAAATTTCAAAAATATTTCATGATAAACGTACTCAACGGTACAATGGCTGCAGTAGCCTAGTGGTTATGGTCCCGAACTCGAGGCCGGCGTGCCGCGGGTTCGAGTCTGGTGCCACTTATGACCCAATGTGCAGAGGAGACTGATGCACTTTTAATTTGTTGAGCTCAAAATCCTCCCTTTGGCACGGTGTGGTGGTTTAGGGAAGGAAGCTAAGATCAGTTGTTGTCTCCTCGTCACTTGACCGAGGCTCAAAATTACGATGTCCATGACCAAAAGCCCTCTTGATGCTTTTTAGTGCGATTTTAATATAACTCACTCAAAGATTTTTTCCCCGTCTTCAAATGGGCTGCATTTTGGCAAACAAACTTTTGCAGACACGGCAAGTGTTCTAAGCGGGAGAGCCATTTCAGTGATGGCACTATGTAGTTGCGGCTCTCGCTACAAACTTTTGATGATTAATTTTGACTTGATTTAAACTTGACGGGAGTACCATAGCCAAACTGATACTCAGTGGATCCTTTGAATGCCACATAGTCATAAGACATGCGTGTCTACTATTTTCGCATCCATAAAACCCATACACTCCAGCCGGGATCGAACCCGCAATTCTACTCTTATGAGTCGGGCACGCTACCTCTAAGAATGATGTAGCTACCTTTAAGCCACCGAGCCGACACACTCAAAGAACTTTTCCACGTTGTTGTTTAATTTCTAATTTTTCTTTTCCCTAATGCAGTTCAATGGAATCTGAAATAATCAACACCTCTTCTCAGAAACGAGTAAAAAATAATCTTATATCCGCTAGAGCACAAAGGAAAATTGATAATACAATATCGGTTGACCCACCTAAAAGGAAAGCGCGAAATGTGAAAATGGGCGGGTTTAATAAGCAAGTTGGTAGTAATTTGGACGATAGAGCAGATTATAATTATGCTTTTTCCGAAGCAATCATATTCTAAAAATTAGGCCAGTGCATATCTGCGGTAAAATAAAAAGAAATGAAATGGTAAAATAATGCTTTCGAACATGCTATCTTTTTTTTTATTTGAGTAATCGGTAATTTGAGATAGATTTACAAATCCGTTTCGTAACGCATAAGCATTAGTTTGGCGTATTATAAGCCAATCTGTTTTCATTAATGCTACTCTTTTGAACTTTTATCTTTATTACTCGAGGTAATGCGAGCATAGTTCAGAATTAAGAGCTAAAAACAAGGGAAAAAATTTGGAATCACGTTTCGTACCGAAAATTTATCTAAGAACTCGAAATAATAGCCAAATAAAATGATTTTCCTGAGATTTTTAATTTGCGATTTTGTAAACATTTTTCAGCGGTAATTTAAAACGAATTACGCGTGAAATAAATTTTTCAATCGAGATTTATTTGTCTTATTATATTCAATGTAAAATTAGATCTATGCCAATGACTTTCATAAGTTATACAACAGCTATAGCCCAGAGGTCATGGTCACAAGTTTGTGGCCAGTGAGTCGTGAGTTCAAGCCCTTCTACCACCGAGGACCCGCCGCGTAGTACATTAACTTATGTACATTAACTTATGTACTTATGTACATTAACCCGGGAGCAGGCGCGCCCTCGATACTAACATTAATGGTTGTGCGGGGAGACTAAGTCACCCCAATCCTTTTTTTTATAATTAGTTTTATTGTACACGATAAAAATCGTAATTCCAGTGAATAATTTACCCAAGAAAAAATATATTTACCCACCTTTAAGGACTTTTCCATTTTTCTTTGATAATTTGAGAAAAAATTCCATAAAACTGAACTAAAATGTTTTAAATATACGTGACTTTAATAAAGGACACAAATCACAGACAATTTTTGCTAACATTACATGAATGTTATTAGCTGGCAAAAATTGTCATATTTTGTTCGTTATTGTAGTTCTATTGTTCTTTGATGAGATCGACTTATAGAATGTCGAATCTTTTCTTGCTTGTGTCTGTTTGACAGGGCAAAGTGTGTCTTGTGGTATACTTGTGGATTTATATTTTTCTAGTCAGAGTTCTACAGGTACAAGTTGAAAATTTTCCTTTCCACTCTTTCACATTCATCGTTTTTCTCAAATTTACTTTCGCTATCGTAATTAATGTGCATTTTTTCCGCAGGTTCTTCCCTTGCTTGATGAGTTTCAACTTCCTTCAATAGAGATGTCACAGATGCCCATTTCTTTTTTTATATTCTGCTTATTTATATTTATAAACCATAATAGACCGTTCAACATAGCAACCCAAATCCCTAAGTTGTTCACAGGGGAAAATGTAGCATGCTCATAGAAAATATTTTTGAACAAAAGTGGTCACGCGGAGAACTCAGTCGAAACAAGTACTGTAAGATTGTAAAAAAAAAAAACGTTTGCCACTCCCAAAAAAGCGGGTGATATGCGACAAATACATTTTAGCTCCCATGAAGACTGTCATATAGGAGGATACTGTCAAGGTCATTGGTAAGAAATGAACAGTTTTCCCAGAAATAAAGATTTCGTGAGCCTGTAGCGACTTTATGCCCCGCGCGACCGGATTCCAGGTTAAATCTGTCCAAGTTCAAATTTTTTGTTGTAATTTTTTTCTCAAGTTTTTTTACTGTCAAATATTAAATTGAATATAATATTCCTTTATTTATACCATGAGTCGAAAAACTTTTTTTCCCTTCAGAATGACGAGCCTGCCTCCTTTTTTCCGGAAAAAGTTATCAAGCCATGAAAAATAGTTTAATATGTGTGTAGTACTCTACATATTCTTTAAAAAGTTAAATTTGAATATAATTCTTTATATTATGCCTATATATATGTAAGGAAAATTAAATTATATTTAAAATTAATTCCCTATATAGCACTTGAATTTTATTTTTCATTACATCTTCAAGTATTAAATTAATCACCCAATTATTTCTCCGAAACATATGGCCTAACCACTAAACATTTCTAATCCCAGATCATTTATTTAATAGCTCTATATGTCAGCATTAAGTTTCAAGTACATGTCATAAAATACGAGATACTTCACACAGCTGGCGTAAGTGGTAAAGCACTTAGATTTCACTGTGGCGATCTTTTTTCTCTCTGCCTCTTAGCATAATATGGTGTCGAGAATTCATTGAATAAAGTTAATTTTTAAAATTAAGTCTGATTATGACATGAAACATGTCATATATATATAGTTCTATAATAAAGTGTCCCTGCCTGATATTGTTATAATCCTTTGCATGAACACACAAAAGATATCTAATTCTGAGAGAAACAAATTGTTTCTTTTGTCAAGTTTGCGTTACTTTTATTTTAACAATACAGACTAAACATCTTCGAAGAAAGGTGTGAGCTTATCGAAACTTCCATTCCTAATCTTGTTTTCAAATATCTAACGCTATCTAACTATAAATATTTGATACTCCCAAGAGTTTCCAAACGACGCATACCTGTATCAGCCCTAAAAACAAACTATGCATCAAAGGCATTCCTGCGACCTTCCCCTTGTTCCCTTTTTCAATGTCATCGCCCTCTTAACGAGAGCGCCCCTCCTGATTATTCTTAGCACTCACTTCTCGCTTCCGCCGTAAATATTTACGGGACGTTGATCCGCATAATGATACCGATAATGAAGGATTTCGCTCGGTGTCGACAACACCCTGGGCGGAAAAAGGGAGGGGGTCCAGCAAACGATATGGTGTACAGATGATTTATATCTTGATTGAATTCAATCGTAAAAAGATCGGCATTCAGCTCAGAAGGATTCGTTGAAGTGTGGTTTGTAAAGAATTATCTCATTTGTGGCGGATGAGTTAAAAGATCTCGGGAAAGAATTGCAGAAGAGACGCACCATACAAGAATTATTATTTTTTTAAGAGTATCATCTTTAAAACGTTCTATTTTAAAATTTACGTCTAGTTATTTAAGTAACAGTCGAACCTCCAGATAACGAATCTCTATATTGCGAACTTTTTCCTGGAACCAAGAACATTCCATGATTTTCTTCGTAAAATAACCTCCTATTTGCAAAGTGTATTTTCTATATAACGAACTTTTTCTCTTGTGATTCAATTTTTTTCTCTTCTACTTTTAAAGTATTTCTGGGTATTTCAAGTTATTCTCTCTTTTAACACATTTTAAGGTGGTCATAAATCTTGAACTGGTTTTATTATATGCCTAACTCGCCGAGAGCAATAGAATTCTAGGCGTTTCATCCAAGAAGTGCAACCTTTAACCCCCATTGTCCAGTTCACTGTAAACATCTTCGATATCCCCTTTTACCGTCAGAGGAGTTGTCTAGTATCCCCGTGCCTTTGAACAAATCTCCGTTTATTTGTAGTGTTGATCAGTCGTACTGGTAACTTCGTTTCTTGTAGCTCGAAAATGTTAAAACGCAAATGCTTGGCCATCAAAGAAAAAGTTTAATTCTTTAGGAAGTGGATAAAGGAGTCAAGATACTTTCCTTTGAGTTTTTCTTTCTTTTCTCTTTTTTGATAGGTAAGATATATAAAATAAATATATATTCATTTACAAAAAGGCGTGAATAATTACTTTTATTATATATAGTGTTTATAAATGTTAAAATTTGTTTTTGAGGTTTATCAAGGAAATTGAAAGATGAAACTCTATATAACGAATTTTCCATTAAACGAACTTTTTTCGGGGATTGGCAACTTCGTTATATGGTGGTCTGATTGTACTAAAATACTTTTTTAGTTGAATTAAAATTATATGTGAATGATAAAATTTTAATACTTTAAGGAATTTATCACATTTTATGATGTAATAATTTCGCATTTAACATGTACTATATTAATATTACACTAGATTGTGCATGGATGGTTACTGGGAACCATAAACTGATGAAAAAAATGACAGTTAAATAAGTATTTAATTCTTCGTATCATGTGAAAAAGATTTTTTTCATTCTGTCGCAACCCTGCGGTCTCTAGTGAAGTTTGAGACACCGAATGATCAGCCATTATTATAAAATCCCGCACACTCAATCACTTTATTTTTTCTATCGATTACTATCACGAAATGTCATGAGCTGAGGGAGCAGTCAATTTAATCGCTATCCTAAATTTTCTAAGACAAACAATTATGTCACTTATCTGCTTGTGATCCGATGTAACTGCACTAAACAGGTCTCGCCTGGTATATCTGGAAATCCCGGATTAAAAACTTTCTCCAAGGACTCCAAGTAGCTACTTTACTCATTTAACTTTAATAGCAGCTTAACCACTAACTCTTACATTCACTTCGCAAGAGTTTGAATAGCCCTCAAATTTACATAAATCATGGTTTCTCCACGGGAAGCGATTTCATAAACGTACAACAGTTAAAAAATATTTTTACCCAGATGATTAATGAAAGGTGCGGATAGGACCTGTAAAGTCTTTTATTCTTTCTTAATAACTTCTCAGATCAATCAATGCATACATAATTAAATCAACTCAAACAATGATCTTGATTAAATATAATTCTTCTCGATTAAACATATTTATCTAATACACACTGTAATCAAATAACTATCAAACCATAATATCCATCGTTTCTCAAATCAATCACAGTTCTCCGTGTGTTAAAACATTCCCAAGAAACTCTTTTCTTGGAACAGCAAACCGCACGCCGGTTCTCCCCGAATTCCATTTCCTCCAGCCCAAAACAGCTCAGCGCTTCTGCTTACAAAAGCAAGGGACTTTCTCTTCCCTCGACCGTACACTCCGGGGTCAAAAAACCCTTTCCTTCTCTCTCTGTCCGTTCCATAGCAAAGCCAAAGTCCTTCTCTTTTAAAATAGCAACCCTCGCACATGCGGGAAGTCGCCAGCCCTAAAATAATCTATCGCCAAACAGCAGCCAGACACTAAAGGACCCATCACAACTCAAGACAAATAGCCGGAGTTATGCCCCAATCCGACTATAACTCTAGGATTGGTTGAACACATATGGTAACCTAGTGATTATGGTCACGGACTCGTTGTCGATGTGTCATGAGTTCGAGTCCCTGTGCCAATAAAGACCTGTGGCCATGGTAGCCGAGTGGTCTTTGTCAGAGACTCGTGGCAGGCACTTCATGAGCTCCTAGCGTCACTGAAGACACACCTTGGAGAGGCGCTGATATGCGTTAAATCTGTCAAGGATCACAGTCCTTCCGTTGACGCGGTGTGGAAATTTGGACAGAGATTGGAAACTCGAGAGTCGTTCTCGTCATGGTTCAAAAATTACGATGTCCGTCACCAATCAGCATCATGCTGCTTTTTGGAGCGACATTAATAAACTCTCATTCAGGATTAGTTGAACCATACTAGAACACAGAGTCAAAAAGACAGTCAGCTGTTTACTAAGACTTCTCTTGTAGAGAGGGGGGTTCTAAACATTCTAAAAAATACGAAGACAAGAAAGTTCTGAAGAGCAATTGGTCGCTATAGCAGCACTTCTCAAATTGTGGGGCACCGTAGAAGGGGGGCGCGAGCATATTGAAAAGTCGAAAACAAAAGATTATTTCAAAAAATTATTAATTTTTTGAAAGTAAAACAAACAAAATGCATTTTCCCATGATGAGAAAAAAATACAACATTTACACTGATATAATACACTTATAAATGTATCAGTACTGCACAATGAACTTTATAAATATCTTAACAATACTAAGTTAAGAAAAAGTTTAATAATTACCAGTGACCGCACCGGTTGGTTATGTATAAAATTAAAAGCAAAAATTATCAATTATCTGTGTCATTTGTACGGCTTATAATTAATCCCTTAACTGCAGATTAAAAGTTACGCGATTCACTCCCCAATGCCACCGTCTTGCACGTATCATCATCTTGCACGTTCATCTTGCACGTATATGTGGTGTATTTGGGTGGAGGGAGAAAGGGAAAATAAAAAAATCCTCTGAAATAAGTAAAACCTTCTCAAACAATGTTAAGATCATTTTATTGCATTTCAAAGTACTCGCAATAATTTTATGGATAGTAGTGAACATATTTCGGAAAGACGTATAAATACGTCCGCGGCAATTTACGCCCTGGCTGAGCGAGACGTTTATATACGTGGGAGTAAAGAGGAAAACGTCGTATTGTAGCTCAATAGTACCGAATTCAATACATCGTTATTGTATGGAGGAGGGAGCGATGAAAATTGTGATTGAATATTGGGTCGCAAGCATTGAAAGTTTGAGAAGCACTGCTCTATAGTAAAAATTAAATGCCTGCTGCTGTATGGTGGTTGATCCCGCTTCCTTCCCGTGTACCCCCACTAAATCTTGCAGTTGTTCAATAGAGGACTGCGCAATCGTCACAGTGGCTCGCATAGAAACTCATTCACACATCCACTATCAACACTCAACCACTCTACAATAATTCAAATATTTATAATATGTGTAATAAGAGCTGGAGTGTTGGTTTTTCGCCAGAAAGAATTTTTAAAATAAAACTTATCAACTAAACTAGGAAAAATAAAAAATTTTAATGAAGGATCATGTTCAAATTGTTGCAAGAGAACATATCCAGAAATTAAAAATATGTTTATTAATTGACGAACCACCTTTTAATCAATATCGAAATAATTTTCAGTGAACTGTAAGTTACATTCCAACTACGGAATATTTAAAGTAGATAACATATTAAAATCAAATATATAAATTTAGACCCAACAGAGAGGTTGACCTGCAGTTTCCAGTCAAAGATCACCAGCGACGAAATATTTAGCTTATACAAGGTTTGTTCAAAAAGAATTCGAAAATTATGACACAGAATAAATAGATATGAATAAAAGACACAGCAATATATAAACGTAAATTATAATAGCGTATAATAGCTATTGTAGCACTTAAAATGTGATTGTTTCTAAACTAAGGGAGGGGGAGGACTGTCTTCAAAAGATAATTAAGGGAAAAAAATATCCACTATAATAATTGACAAAATAATTTATATCTCCACAAGTAATAAATAACTACTACAATAAACTATAAAGAAATGTTAACAAACAATCTTTAGAGCTTTTTTATAAGCAATTTTAAATATACATTCGTTAGAAGCAAAGATGTATAGACTTCAGCACCGCTGACTTGGAAAGAACCAAATTAAAAATTGGTCTTATGAGAAACACGGATTACTCAGATTCAGCCAATCAATTTGAAGAGATCGTCCTGAGGCTTTGTTGATGTTCATTATAAAACTGGGATAAATCGTGAACTGAAGTTGTTTAAACGAGATTGGAATACCTGAAAGAATAATTGGAAGCTTCATAATGAGAACACATTTTCCATTTCTGTACAGAAGTTTCATATGCATCGCGGATGAATTTCTTAATGAATAGTTCGTCTCCATAACACAATGAAGATGGATCTAGATTTCTGGGACGGATGATTAGAGCCTTAATTATGAGTTTTAAAATATGAGAAGGTATACCAAGCAGTTTCAAAGAATTTAAAAGTAAGTGCGCTGGGTTGGAACGATTGAATTAGTTTTCAGGTAGAAGAATAGCTATGTGTAATTATGCTTTTTCCCACTTCATCGTCTGCAATGCAAATAACACAACTGATTGGTATGCTGTGTGTGAAAATCGGACGTTTTATTGGTATACAGTGTGTTAAAAGAATTTCGTGTTAAAGGATATTGCAACAACCAACCAAACAAACAACTGAACATTCAACAAAAATAAGTTTACTAGAGTGTATTTTATTCACTTAGATATTTACATACGCATGTATTTAATAAAAATCAATGGAACAAAAGCATTCACACGAACTTGATTAAATATAATACAAAATTTTCTTTTGAAAAACAAAGCATTCATTAAGTTTTTGAAAAAAAAATCTGATATTTTTCTTTAAATTGTCTTTTTTAGCATCAAATTGTCAACAATTTGTGCGATGTCGTCCATTTTGTCCATTTCACCATGAGAATGTACGTCTAAATAACTGAGCATACTTTTCAAGATGTTACTCATTTCGGAAAACGTGCGAACAGGAGCTGCAGTATTCATTTAATTTTCGCAGTCCGAATCTGTGTCAGTATTTTTTGAGCTTTGAGAAAACCCCCAAATGTCTGTGTCCTCCATAATTGGAAAGGCACACACATTATTATCATCTACTGCAACGAGTTCTTCCGATGCTACAGTAGGACAGCCCAATAATACCGAAAAATAATGCGAAACCCCCTCTCTTTTATTTCACACCCTTCTAAATCTCATGTATTTTCTATATTTTGTTCATTCTCAGGTGGGGGAAATCATTTCGTGGTGAGCGATTTTCGATTCGTGTTAAGAGGACAAAAAAAAAAGCATGAAAACACATAGTAGTACCAGTGGCGTAGCTAGGTTTCCAAAGGCCCTGGTGCAAAAAAAAATGCCTAGGGTCCTACCTTGGTTGGGTTTTATTAAGTAAAAATATATTAGTATTTTAAGTATACAAAACTACTTTAACATCAGCCCTTAATCGTGTTCTGCAGAACATATCAAAGCAAAGCTACATGTGAATGAGTTTTCTTGTGTGAACTTAAGTGATTACCCAGGTTTGATTTGACACGTGATAGACAGGAAATTATACAAAAAATATGCATGAACAAGAAAATATAATACGATATATTTTTTTTTTTTAAAAAAAATCCTTGTGAGAGGACAGAGAATACTGAAACAGGAAAATATCTTATCATGAATCTTATTGTTATTAAAAATAAAATGACCAAGAAGAAATAGCTTCCTGTGTAGGTTTTTAAGCTGTATGATAATATTTTTTACGAAATTTGTAGTTTATTTTCAAGTAATAGTTAGAAAAATGAAAAAATTGAAAAATAATGTAAACTGTGCTCACACACACAATAAGAAAAGTTCGCAACACAATACAAATAAAGGAAAGAATTCAAGAGAATTCCCTACAAGAGTTCGAAATTATATTCAACTGAGTTGCCCTGATTACAGTTATGTAGCAACCTTTTATATTTATATCTTAAATGTAGAAGAAATTATCGCTAGTTCGGCTTGTTTGATTGTCCGGGTCTGATGGCCCCCTGAGCTCGAGGGCCCAGGTGCATGGCACCGCCTAGCCCATTGGTAGCTACGCCACTGGTCGGGACCGTTGTATTTTTTATGTTAATTGATATTTCGTCTTAAGCGTTTTTGTGTTAAACGCATTTCACTATTTATATTAGTGCTTGTAATAAACTGGTGAGAATTTCATGGTGAAGAATTCATTCCACAAGTTTAAACAGAGTTTTGTTTAACGTCGCACCCTTAAAAGAACGTGAAGACTGTTAGCGATGAACCTCACAATTTTGAACCACGTTTAAGAAACCAGGACGACACCTTAGTTAGTACCCCATCTCCAATGTTCTCATCCATGCCAATTTGAGGTCTGAGACATGATAGATTTAACATGCATCAGCTCCACTACATGGTGGGGTCTTCCGTGACATCAGGACTCGAACTCGTGACTCGACACTGCAGGTTATGAGTTCATGATCATGGCCACAGGGAGTATGTTGAAATATACAATAATCTCACAAATCTACACGAAGGAAAAATTATCAAGAGTGAAGATAGACGATGGCACGTTAAATGATATAATATGCACAAAAGCTCTGAAAAATTGCCTCAACACTGAATTTTTTTCAAAGATATCTAAAGTAAATTTAAAAAAAAATTGCTTTGGGGTGCCCAGCATTATTTCTCACAATTTAATCGTACAAAATTTGGGGCGTGTATGGATATTTACGTCTTTATGCTTCGCCATCCTATCCCACAACACATACTTTTTCGAATTATACAAGTAAATATAGTGTAATTTTTTAAATATAGTCTTCATTATATAACTATAAATATTGTATATTACTGATATTTACAGTAAATTCATATAACAATATTAAAAATAAACTAATGAAAGAAAAACCAATTATAATTATTTTATAATCAATGGACTAAATTTTCATGATGGTCACATGATAAAGACAATCACGTGTTTTCCATTGATTAAAAATTGACATACTAGCTGTTCAACTTGTAAAGTTTAGATAACATTTAAAATTTGATGATTGGGTAAAGAGTTCACGTGTGTTAAAATTCTTCAAACAGTTTTCGAAATTTAAAGAAAAAAAACCCTACATTATTCGAAAACTTTTAAATTAAGTGCATTTTGCTTAACTATTTGCATTATTATATCGTTGACAGACATATAACTTTTAAAAGAAAGTTTCTGCAAAAGGCAAAAGTTGACAACAATGAAGCATATGAACTAATTGGCTAGAAACGCGTGATTATATGTATGACATAATTATGACGTTGCATTAATTTATGAACTGATTGGATGAAAACACGCGACTCAGTTATGTGACTATGACGTCACATGAATTTAGTCCATTAATGATGATCCCTATTAAGATATGAAATTTATCATAGAAAAGTAATTAATATGTATAATTTCATACAGTAATCAATCATTCCTCAATAATTAGTGAATGGATTGAAATCGTGTGTGTGTGGAAAACCATTCATAAATGTTTCTCTTCAACTACTTCTTTGCATGTACAGCATGAGAAACAGTAAAGTAGGAATAGGAAAACACAGAGTGACGAAACTTACACCAAGAAACGATTTCACTAGTGAACATAAGTCCCGAAATCTTTCCATCCAACGATCGCGTCACCCAGTCTGAGACCCCCTCGCGCGTCATAACAAGACCCAACCGGAGGCACCATTAATTGCCTTCCCCCTTTTTCCGGGCACTCATCATTAAAATGATGCCTCTCTTCATCGGAAGTGGCGATGGCATACGATACTCATTGGCCACTCCTTCGTCCATGCTCTGAGGGAGAGAGACGCGTATCGAGTTGCTCCCGAGTACAAAGTGTCTCTTTGTGAACACATTATCAGATAGTGGTGCCACTTCTGGTGCAGTTGACAAGATTTCTTTCCTCCTCAAAGTCTGCTGACATACTTTTTTTTTTTTAAGAAATCGTCCTTCAGATTCGTGCACGTAGTCAAAATGGGGAGAATTAAGTGCGTTTTCGATATGGTATGAATGCTCCAGCGAAGATAATTTAGAAAATCTCAATATCTCGCCAAGATAATTGAACTTTTTTTTGTTTTTTTCTCTGGTGGAATGGTTTGATTTTATTTATTATTTTTCATTAAAGCCACGCGTTAAAACAATACGAGAGTTATTGAAAACGGGCCTAGTAATTTTGAACCTGGGGCATGTGATGAAGACGCCACCTAAACTGACACCCCCCTTTCCTAACGTTCACACCACACCAACATAGGCCATTTGAGCCTCGACATATTTAACCCTTTATCTACCGATGGTACTTATAAGTATTACTCACTTTTAAAATAACATAGAATAACCAATTTTACAAATATTCTGACAATACTTAGCAGGAATATTCTTTGAAATCCACTCATCCAAGATATATAGCAGCACGGGTTCTATGATGAGTATTTTAGCGGGAAAGGCGAATAGTTTTATAACAGAAATTGCGTTTTCAGCAGATTGCAAAGATTATCATTTTTGTCCCGAAAAAATCGTTAATGTCAGAATTTAAGTGTCTTTTTTTGTATGTTAATGAGGATCTTTGAAAACGATTTAACTCTTTATTTTAAGTGAACAGTTTATATAATTAATTTTACAGTGGAATATCTTTAATTAATTAATTAGCTCTAACGGATTAGATTTCCCAAAGTTGAGTATTTTGTTTATGCACATCCCTTAATTTTTCAATGTAGTGATCCAAAAAAGTATTGCATGAAAAAAAAACTGCAGTAACTCATAATGCGGTAAATAAACGGCGTGCATCGGCGCCCTCAGCACGGCGGGTCTTCAGTAGTTTTAGGCTCGAGCCCATAGCACATCAGCCACGCGAATCCGTTACCTTCACGACTAGGCTATCACAACCACGTGTATTCAGTGGCACCAAGACTCGAAGACACCTGCCAAGAGTTTGGGTTAATGACTACTTGACTACCCCGGACACTTAAATATAACGGAAACGCTTGTTTGTATTTAATTTTTTTATAACAAAATTATACATCGAGTGCATGAGTGCTTATTAATGTCCACTATAAAGTAACACGAAGGCTGTTAGTAACGGACCTCGTTATTTTGAACTATGGGTCAAGTGACGAGGGCAATACTTGAGCCAGCATCCCACTCTTTAAACTTCCACGCTACATCAAAGTGAGGACTTTGAGCCTCGACAGATTTAACGTTACGTATCCTTTCTCCACGGCGAGTCTTTAGTGAATCCAGGCAGGGACTTCTTAAGGCATAGGCCAAATGGGCCCGGACACAGCCCTCCCCCTGTTACAATGGGAGAATGGGAGCATCGTCTCGTTCTCGATTTAGCCTTAATAACATCACGATTTCGAATAATTTGCATGGTAAAATTTTATTCCGGTTCTATTCTCCGAAACACTGGGAGCTACGGACGATATGTCAACTGGCTATATGTGAGGGCCGTCGTCCATGTATAGGCCTACCACCGTACACACTCATTACTCATTTAGTCAAAAGGTGACAGTCGGTCCATCCGGTTTGTGCGACTGTAAATCATGCACCTTTATTTGTTTCGGGTTATTTTTGTACGAGTTTTTAACAACGTATGCTATATACTGTCTACATTTAAAAGCCATAGGTGGGGCTTACAATTGTGTAAGGGCCCAGGGTCCCTAGAAGACTTAAGACGTCCCTGAATCCTAGGACTAGAATTAATGAACTTCATCCACAAGCTCGAAACCATGATCAGTTTGCTACCATGGCCACTAGGGATTGCAATACTGGGATACCGAATAACGTAATTCTGAGCCATTTGTGCAATTTTGTAATACCGGTATTCACAAGTTTAAATGCCGTTTTTTTTCGGTATTTATTAGAAATCTTTTAAATTGTCTCTCTGAAATAGAAAATGTCTAACGCTATTTACATGATTGTAATGATTTTAAAAATGAAAATAAAAAAGATGGAAAGAGACTAACCAATTCGAATTCGATCAAGTTTATAGTAAATTTTCTTAAAATTTTTATACACAAACCTATTTACATTCAGAAGAATTCGGTTCAGTTATCGAAGATGATGATGATACTAATGTCGATAGTGAAAAGGAATTGTCTCTTGAACAAAAATTAGAATTAGCGATAGTTAAAAAATTTCGACAAACCAAAATACAATACAGAAATCTATATTCAAAACCATCGGACAAGAAATCGATTTATTTGAAAAGATGAGGGATTTAGAGGTAAATACTTGGAAAAAGTATATATCGCGCATTTTTAGCAGTACCACCAACTAGCGTAGATGCCGAAAGAGCGTTTTCAACAGCTGGTAATTTTTGCACAAAATTGCGTTCCAGGCTTAATGACAGTACAATTGATACATTATATTTTTTAAGATCACATTTCAAAAATTTGTAATATTACACTGCTGGACAATTGCTAAGGACGGATCACAAATTGCTATGTAGCATAACATTAAGCGAGACATGAGTCCTAGTAGGATAAAATATAGTTGCCACACTGTTCAGACATTTGAATAAAGAATATTTATTGTTCTGGAAAGTACAAAAGCTGTGAAACATCTGAAAGAAAAAAAAAATGTTCATTTGATCTGCGTACGGAGAAATGGAAAACAATGCATCTAAAAGTCAGCAGGCACCTTAAAGAAAGGTATCAGTACGGGATATGTCCACCGTGGAGTGTGATGCAACATTCCACACGTCGTACCATACTTTGCACAACATTATCCAGCAGCTGTTGAGGCAATTTATCCCATTCCTCTGTGAGTGCACGGATGAGGGTGTTCTTGTTTGTCGGAGGATAGTTTCGACCAGCAACTTGCCTCCCCAAAGCATCCCACACATTTTCAATGGGGTTTAGATCTGGAGAACGCGCTGGCCATAAAGATGTTGAATACCCTCGCTGTCTAGACAATGCTGAACAGCGAGTGTTCGATGACATGTTGCGTTGTCGTCCATAAAAACAAATTTATCACCGACAGCACCACGGAAAAGACGAACATGAGGAAGTAGAACTTCATCAATGTATTGTTGGCCCGTCATAGTCCCATTCGCAACCACATGTAGGCGCGTGCGGCCATTGATCATGATGCCGGCCCACACCATGATACTGCATGTCGGATATCGGTCCTTTTCCTGGATATTTTCTGGACGATAAGCAGTACCACTCTCGCGCCAGATCAGTTGGCGTCTACAATCCGATGACAGACTGAACCTACTCTCATCTGAGAATAGTACGCATGCCCAGTCCTGTTCAGTCCAATTGCGATGCTCACGACACCATTGCAAACGGGCAGTACGGTGCTGTGTGGTCAATGGGACACACACAACAGGTCTGCGTGCGTATAGTCCTCCTCCCTTCAAACCTCTGGCAACAGTTTTTCGGGAGATATGCTTTCCTGAGGCAGCAAGAAACTGATTTGCCCCCTGCTGAGCTGTGGTGCGCCTGTTCCTTTTTGCTGATAGGACGATATATCTGTCTTCTGCAGGCGTCGTACTTCTAACACGACCTCCCCCGTGCCGTCTACTACACATTCCAGTAGTTTTAAATGACTTCCACAGCCGTGAAACAACGCTGTGAGCGATGTCGAACTCCCTGGCAACATCTGTTATTTTTCGCCCTTCTTCGATCTTTCCAATAATTCGGCCACGCATAAAATCATCTATGTGATGTCGGGAAGACATGCCAAAAATTTTAAGTTGGTCTATTAAATCTTTCCTGAAAAACTTTGACTTGAAACAACAACTGTCCACACGCGTCAAAACCTTTAAAGCTCTTATGAACGCTATCACGTGATGAACAGACGTGGAAAAAAATTTGCATACTCATACTTCTTACTAATATCCCGCACTTATTCTAATTTTCCACATTTTGCTTCCTTTCATTTTGTGGTTGCTATGGATGATAGTGTTATCCGTCCTTAGCAATTGTCCAGCAGTGTAGTACCACAGACTGAACAGTGATATTTACACTTTTTTGGGATTTAAATAAATAAGATGTTTTTTTTAACTTTTTTTAACTTCTTTATATGCTGTTGTAATTTACATTACAAATTATTTATTGTGATAATTACACTCTAATAAAATTGGCAAATAAAACAAAGAAACACCTGTGTTTTCTTTCTTTTTCTAAAATTTCTACAACCGGAATTAAAACCCGTAAAAAATACCGGTATTGAACTTTTGGTCCGATATTACAATACCTAATGACCATTTAAGTGTAATAGAATAACCATTTTGTATGTAATTTAGTAACTGCAAAGTTACTCAATTCAAGAATGAGTTAGAAAATTTTAGCCAAATTTAACTTGTAGTGCTAATGAACCCCGCAAATTGATTTGTATATGATAAAAGCGCAATAAAATACCATATATTCGTCTTTTCTTTTTTCAACACTAAAAAAAAATAAAAATAAGTAAATTTAGGAGATGTTGAATATAATTGATTATTTCTCCACTTCAACGTAAAAGTTTTTTGTTTCATGAATTATCAGAATTTCAAGAAATTCAGAATAATTTAATAATTTTATCTTAGTGATTTTATCAACATTAACTACAAACTTTTCATACATTACGTACATGTATTATGTATATATTTGGACCGCGGTAGCCCAGTGGTCACGACAGGGTCGGTTCTAGCAGTTTTGTCGCCACGGACAAAAATGGAAAATGCCGCCCTTCTCTCCAAAGCAAAAAATTATAATTAATGCATTATAATATATATATATATATATATATATATATATATATATATACCGGGTGGGCAAAAAGTCCGTAAAAACTTTAAAAATTCATAAAATCCGGAGAAATGAACGAAAAAAAAAAACTGTTTGCGGGATCAGCATTAGTATGTCACGGGATTTTTTTTAAGCTAGAAAAAAAAATCGAAAATCATCCGGTAGGTGGCGCTGTTACAAGCGTCTGTGGTGGAAATTTGCAAATTAGACGGCTATAAAAACCTTTGCTGTCAATGAATCCACATTCATTCCACCATTGCAAACAGTGAATGTGAACAAGAATGCTCAATGCATCGGATAAAGCTTTGTTGGTGAAGTTACTTTACATGAACGAGGAATCAGCGACCATTGCCTTGCGTAAATTTCGAGTTCAGAAAAATGTGAAGAGTGGAAAAAAGGCCCTTTAACACCTGCAGGTCTCTTAAAGCTTGTTAAACGTTTTGAGGAAACTGGAAAGTTGGAGGATCGAGCACGAGCCGGACGACCATGCTTGAAAGAAACACGTGCACCCTGCATTGCTGTCGAAATGGAAGCGATTGCGTCCGAAGCAGCTTCAGGGACCAGCAGTGCTCGTGAAGCTGCCAGACGATTGGGCTTACCACCATCATCTGTCCGCAATATTCTTCGTCGAATCCTCCAGCTGTACCCATACAAATTGCAATCGTGCCATGAACTTTTGCCAGCAGATACCGCACAGAGGGAAGCATTTGCGAAGTGGGCCTTCTCTAAAATGGAACAGGATCCCACCTGGGTTTTTAACATCTTGTGGACAGATGAAGCTCATTTCTCGCTTCATGGTGACGTTAATAACCATAACTGTCGCATTTGGGCGACCTCTAATCCACGTGAGTATACACAGAAGCCATTGCATTCCCCAAAAGTGACAGCATGGTGTGGTTTCACGGGTTCATTTATCATAGGACCCTTCTTCTTTGAAACGCAGTGCGCAGTAAATGGATGGATAACGGAAACGGTAAATGCTCAGCGTTATCTAACGCTTCTGCGGGAGACTGTCGTGCCATGTTTAATTCAACGAGGTCAGATTTCTAATGTCACGTTCATGCAAGATGGAGCAACCAGTCACACTGCTAACCCGGTTAAGGCATTCCTGATACAGACGTTCGGGGAAGACAGAATCGTTAGCAGGCACTGCAGGTACCCATGGCCTCCTCGGTCTCCAGATTTAACACCGGCAGACTTCTGGTTGTGGGGATATTTGAAATCTCGCGTGTATCTATCCGGTCCATCAAGTCTGTCGGAACTGAAAGATGCGATCCACAGAGAAGTATCCTCCATACATCCGGACATGTTGCACTCTGCCGTTGCTGGATTTGTCACTCGTCTGGAATGTCTTCCCCTGTGGTGGTGGTCATGTGGAACATATTCTGGTGTAATAAAGTTGTGAAAGTTTTCTGTTCATTATTTATGCATTGTTTCTTTGATTTGCGTACATCAGCGCCACCTACCGGATGATTTTCGAATTATTTTTTTTCTAGCTTAAAAAAAATCCCGTGACATACTAATGCTGATCCCGCAAACAGTTTTTTTTTCGTTCATTTCTCCGGATTTTATGAATTTTTAAAGTTTTTACGGACTTTTTGCCCACCCGGTATATATATATATATATATATGTCTTATTCTTTACACAAACAAGAGATAACATCCAACAATCACATTCGAAAAGCACAAAGACAGTAGGAAAATCACACAATGAAGGACACATGAGCAACCGAGATTAAAAATTATAAAATGGATGCTGCAGTATTATAAACATTGCTGACTTAGGACAGTTAATGTATAAAATAATTTATATAAAAGTGGGGTTGAACATGTTTTTTGGCCAGCCAACCTTCCCCCTTTATGTAAATAATACTGAGCAAACACCTATTGAAAGTAATGGTTATGATTCACTGGTCTAGCTAGTCCTGAGTGGGCCCTGTATTCAAATTACTTGGCGACTTTGTTTGGAGGGGGGAGGGCTTTCCATTTTATACTTTGCTTACACATTTTGGGGCCCCTGAAACTTGGTATCATTGATATGGCGATAGCTACGCCCCTGTTATAATATCAAATGAGTTACCCCTGTCCCCTTTTGGATAGCTGACACCGCTCATGGTAAAGTTTATAGGAATATCCGTTGTGACCTCACTCCGGGATGGAAAGAAAGTTGTTACCAGTGCAGTGTGTAAACATATCAAATTTCATAACTTAACATATACTCGCGTCTCGAACCTTGTAAGTTTTAATATAAAAGAAAATTGGCATAAAACATACAGAGAGAACAAAATAAGATACGTCAAATTCATGTCCAATAATACTTCAGAAAATATATAAAATTTTTTGAAATATAAAAAAAATATTTTCCAAATTTGATCCAAATGTCGCCCTTAAAATTTACCGCTCCGAGCAGGTATTCGGTTTGTCCGGCCTTAGAGTCGCCCCTGGTTACGAACTCGAGTTCAAACCCAATCAAAGACTTCGTCATGTAGATGGGTGATGTCCCTTAAACCTATCGAGGCTCATAGTCCTTCCATTTACCTGGTGTGTAAGTTTGGAGAGGAGGGTACCTGCTGAGATGTCATTGATTATGGTTCAAAATTACGAGGTCCATTCCCAATAGCCCTCTTGTTGATTTATAGTGTGACGTTAATAAACACTCACTCATGTATATCTATATGTGTGTATATATAATTTTAACAAGCCCAACCCGAATTAACGTTTTTAATTTATAAATAATCATTACACACGAATGATAAATGAAGCAAAATTAATAATATGTATGTAGTTTGTGTAATTATAATGACATTGCTTTGATTATTATTTCAAATTAAGGTTAGACACCACCAAATAAATTGTGTAGTCAATTCGATTTGTGAATCATTATACTCACCACATGTCCCCTTATTATACATACACCTCAGAGCACACGCGTTTCCCAAAAAAGAAATTTTTTTAGCAAACGAGCAGCACGTGTTTGATGAAAACATGATTTGTGTCCGTCCTTTGAACCGGGTTCATCAGCACAATCGCGAAATGCAGATCCCGAGGGATCTAAAAATACTGAAAGCCTGCTCAGGATGCGTCAGCGGTATATCCTGTTTACTTTGCGTGGATTTTACAGGAAGAAAAAATGCATGGAAGTATGCATTTTTATTATTACGTTCAGAAACTGAAGGTTTAGAGCAGAAATTTTAAAATCCTGAATAAGCGGAGAAAAATAGTTCACTTCATGGCATTGAAGAAGTCTGAAATTTTGATCTCACAGATGTTTTCGACTTCTGAAATTAAATGGTTTTGGTAGAGAATTATAGTAAAATTAGTAGTTTAACAATTATAACAAAAGTTGCACACATAAATTGAAAAAAAATCATATGAGATAATTATCTGAGGAGTGAGTGAGTGAATATTAACGTCGCACTGTTCAGCTACACGAAGGCTTTGGGCGACGGAGATTATCTGAGGAACTAGAAAAAAAATATAAGTCAAACTGTAGAATATTTTTATGCTATTGTTTTAAACACTTTATGTGATTTTGTGCAATTTTAACTATACGCAACTAGAATTCAGTTAAATTTTATGCTTTTCAAAATTAATATATTTAGTTATTTGCGATTCAAGCATTTCTTTTGAAAACCAGGAAAATAATATGAATTGTTTCCAATTTTCGTTGTAAAGGCAAATAGGAAAATACTTATAAATACTACTTACACCCACTTAGTACATACTCCTCAAAGTATATCAGATATATTGCTATTCAACTCCAATTTTAATACTAATACGGATGGGAAGTGGAGAAGAGCATTAAATAAAATCGCAGTAGAACTTCATTTATCTGAATCAATTTTCACCGGACACCTTTCGGATAACCGAAAACCGAATGCAATCCATGCAGCACATGAAACCGGACACTATACGAATATTGAAAAGCATTGCATGCGGGAAACATGCTTGAAGAAAAAGCAAAATAGGAGCAAAATTTCGCAATTTTACCTTTATTGTGAAAAATAATCACTTATTTTCCTGTGTATATACCATTGTACACTTTCGTTTTTTCACTGTAAGGTCTCTGATTCTCTTGAGCAGCAGTAGAGTTTGTTGAGTTGAGTAGCACAGCACTCTGATTGTTGTTCGTACCACTCCACACCTGTCTCTAACGCAGAAAACGCGTCAGCGTTTTATGGACCCTTTTTTGTCAGAAATTGTTGACTTTCCAACATTATAAAACTCTGCTAGAGACGCTCCTCCACGAGACGGTTCAATATTTAAAGTTTTGTCTCTATATTGCGCTTCCGTTTTGAATTCGAAGCCATAGTAGTTCACAACTCAACAAAAGAGCACCTATACACACCCTCACTTGGAAACATGCAGACTTAATATTCCGCGCAGATATTTACCAAATCACAGAACTGAAATTCTCCCAATATCTCTGACCTTGGGTTTTCCGTCACTTTTGGCCTCACGCGAAACAACTGCTGAACATTGCACTGTTCGAAAACGTATTCATATACAGTGCACGTAGTTGACAAAAAAAAAAAAAAAAAAAAGAAAGAAAGAAAAGAAAAAGGAAAAAAAAAACTGGTCCGGATATTTGACGCTTCGCATAGTAAATGTTCGGATGATCGATGTTCTACTGTGATCTTCATGTGTATATAAAATCATAATCTGTGTATTGGTTGTCATAGGAATCAGCTGCTCTTAAGTCCTGCTACAGTTCTTCAATGTTTAAAAACGCACGGGCTCATGTGGACTTGATCTAGATGTTAATGTCGATCAAGTGGGATAAGAAACGACAACAAATGCTTTCAATACATGTGAGTAAAAATCCTTCTAATTTTACACTATCACATTGAAAAACTATACATTCTCATTGATTTATATATTCTCGAAACACTCTCGATTCTGTGAGTGGCCGTGGTAACCCAGTTGTCATGATCACGAACTCGTGACCGATGTGTCGCCGGCTCGAATCCTGGTGTCACTGAAGACTCGCCATGTAGAGGAAGCCCGATGTACGTTAGTAGGTGCAATGTGGTTGCTTGGAGAGAGAGGTGCCAGCTCAAGTGTCGTCCTCGTCGCATGACCGTGGTTCAAAATTGCGAGGCTTGTCTCTCTATCTATCTATGTCTATATATATATCGACACTATGGATAGAGGAATGTACAATTGCTTCAAAATTTCTGAAATGGAACATTCCATGCGTTTGGCTCTAAGAAATTCCGAGTTCGAAGTCTGTTAATTCCTATCGTGTGGCCATAATCACAAAAGAAAGCCACACACAAACACATTCACATGAGTACAAATGAAACTTCTGACCATATACTGACCATTTACATATTTCTTACACGATAATACTGCCTTCTGGAAATTTATGTGGCATGCAGCCAAAGCCAAGCAGTCTTCGCGCGCAGGCGCAGCTAAGTGAAACACAAACTGAAACTATTAGACTGTGAACTTTTAAGAAAAACAGCAGAGAGAAAGACAGAGGTGCGTGAGCAGGCGTTACCTTCTGCTTATCATCGTCAAACTTATCTGTTAGAATAGCTACCTTTTTAATTAATTTTTGTTTAATTTTAAAATAAATGTGAAAAAGACAAAAGTCTTGGACCCCTTGTTGTCTCCCACAAATTATGGGGGCTCGGCCGGGATCGATAAAATTTCGATTTGAACCAAAGTCTGGACAATGAACAAAAGCGTCCGTGAAGAAGACGCTCCGCCATTTTTTGGAAACTTCGTTCAACCTGAGTAGAGGTTGAATTTCAAAACTTCATTCCGCCTGTGTAGAGGCTGGAACTTTTAATCAACGTTTTTCTTCAATTGACTTTTCATCGAACCCTGAATATTCCGCCTGTGTAGAGGTTGGAAATATCAACTAAACACCTGCGAAGAGGTGTCAATTCGAACAATTTCAACTATATTACCTGCGAAGAGGTGAGATCTGTGGAATCAACGTTTTTCTTCAATTATTGGATACATCGTAAGTGCGAGCAACAAGGGAGCTAGAAAAAAAAGGTAGGATCTTTCCATATTTTTCTAAAATGTATAAAAACGCTCTTAAAGAGGATCTCATAAGAGTTGTTGAGGATCTAGACGGTACTGTGGAGAGTACGGACACCATAGCTAAACTAAAGACTAAAATTGAGAACAGTAGTACATTTGAAAGTGATCCAGATTTCGTTAAAACTTTAATTCAAAACTGTATAGATGAGAGGGTATCGCGAAATGAAAGAGAGGCAACTTTAGAAAAACAGAAAATTGAGCTCGTCAAACTTCAGTTAGCTCAGTTAGAAAAAGAAGTCGAACTTCAAACGGCTAAAAATGAAGCATTAAGTTTAAATCCTGCAGCTAAAGTCGAAGATAAACAGTTCGAAACTAACATAGAAAATATGATAAAAAGTATTAGAACTTTATCTCTTCCTGTTCCCACCAGATCTGAAAATTTTAATCTGTTCTTCTAATCATTAGAACGCGCATTTTTAACCAAGAAAATAAATGACGAATATAAATCTGAAATTTTAATAAATCTTCTGGGCGAAAGAGCTCATAACGTCTTATTGTATATTAAAAAGGAGGAATTAAATGACTATGAAAAACTAAAATCTATAGTACTCAGAGAATTTCAATTAACCCCTCGCGAGTGTTTAAACTCATTTAAAGATGCTGTAAAATCATCAGGCGAGAAATACATCCAATTTGCTGCAAGATTGACGGCAAACTTCCAATATTATTGTTCGTTAAGAAAAGTTAATTCCTTTGAATCTCTATGTGATCTTATAATTTCTGATAAATTATTTGAAACTTTAAATAAGGAAACTGCAACTCATATTGGCATTCGAGAAGCAGAAGATTGGTTTAGGCCTATTGATTTAGCTAAAGAGTGCGATATTTATATTTCATCTAAAAACGGATCACATAAAGAAACTCCTATTACTTATGGATATACCGAAGACCCCTTTAAAAATAGATCACAAAACTTTAAACCAAAGATTAAAGAGAACTATCCCCAATATCTTGAAAGAGAAAATAAAAATTGCTATATATGCGGTGATTCATCTCATTACACAAGAGATTGTGAGAAGCGTTTTAAGCCTAAAGAATCTAACAGCCACATCCATAATAGAATAAACGTGAATACTTTGAAAGTCGAGAGCGAAAAACAAAATAGCGATGAGTTCGCAAATCTTCAATATGTAAGCATTTTTGTAGAAAATCAGCCCGTAACAGCCTTGATTGATTCGGGTTGCCAGATCCCAGTTTTAAATTCCTCACTAATTAGAGTGAACCAGCCTTCCGAAGAGATCATAACATTAAGCTCGTGTTTTGGCGAACAGCGTATGGTAGAAGTTAAACCCATAAATATTTCTCTTGATCAACACTCTTCCGGTCTAAGTGTTCGAACGGCAATATCACCGACCTTGACCGAAGAATTTATTATACATCCCAGTGTATATACTGAAATAAAGAAACTAGGCCACGCAAAGAGCGATGTTTTATTGAATGAAAGTGAATCCTCTTTAGGTGCTTATGCTTATCCTAGTGCTGTTTCTTTTTCAAATGTGATAGAAAACTCTAGTTATGATTTGCCACATGTTAAAAACTTTAATATTAGAAATGATTTGAGTTCTCTAATTAAGGATTATAAATGTAATAAAATTAAGAGTACTAAGTTAAAATTGAGTATTGTAACAGAAAAATGTTCTGATATAGTATTGTGTAAGAAAGTCAATGGTGCCATGAAAACGAGTTCCGTGGAATTTATCTCCCGCTCACCTACCCCTTCACCTATGAAGAGTAAACAAAGACGGTTTGTGTTGCTCCGAAGGATCTTTGAGCCCTGGCAGTGGAAACGGAGGAAAAAGAGAGATCGTTTTGAACAGACGTCCAGAACTCTAGAGAGGAAAATATCGATGCGTTCAACCAAAGAATTCATTAAAAAAGACGTTCTTATGCCTGTGAAACACAATGTGCGTGTTTGTTTTCCTGTGGAACTTTCCTGATGTCGAAGAGATGCCTTCACATGATGGAGAAACTGTTTAGTTCAGCAGAATTATGATATGTTAAATCTTTGTATATTTGTCGTATAGTCCTTGTCTGTTCCGGTTTTTTTTTATGTTTCAGATTCTCCTCTGGTCTCGATGAAAAAGGAAAAAAGGGAAGTACCGCTGCGGACAGCGTACAGTCAGGCTGGCCGATTGTGGCATGCAGCCAAAGCCAAGCAGTCTTCGCGCGCAGGCGCAGCTAAGTGAAACACAAACTGAAACTATTAGACTGTGAACTTTTAAGAAAAACAGCAGAGAGAACGACAGAGGTGCGCGAGCAGGCGTTACCTTCTGCTTATCATCGTCAAACTTATCTGTTAGAATAGCTACCTTTTTAATTAATTTTTGTTTAATTTTAAAATAAATGTGAAAAAGACAAAAGTCTTGGACCCCTTGTTGTCTCCCACATTTATATGTTGCTATCTTAGGAATTTTGGCATGTCAATGTCTGTAAAATTCCATATGGCATAACTTTTTTATTCTACAAGCAGCAACTAGAAAAAATCAAATACTTAATTCCTGAACGTGAAACAGAAATTCTAAACATAAGCAAACTACAATTAAACATACAATCCATATATATATTTTTTTGCTTTTAAGTTGAACAATTTTAACAACAAAGAACAAGACCAAAAACATAATCACTGCCAAGAACATACAGACAAAGAAAGATTGCAAAACAGAAAGACTACTAAAAATGAAAAGCATACGAGAAGCCCATCATTTGAAAAACACGCCCTATCTTTTATACACACTCAAAGGTACCTTTAAAAAGAAGATGGAAAAAAAGAAAAATCAAGAAGCACACACACTCATTTCCACGTCTTCTCCAGGAATATTTTCTTTTCTGTTTTTGCGGCTATTAAATTCCATTACCATCGTTACTTTCCTGACAAATGCTTTCTAGCCATGCCCACGTGTAATCTGCCCTGCAAGACAGGTCACGATTGAGGCGTGATTTAGGAAAAATGTGCATGTGTTCTTTTTTTTTATGCATCTGTAGCGCATTCGTCGCGGACTGTCGACTATTCTCGGGATTCCTTCTTTATCACTACTTGAAGTTGAAACGTGCTCGAGCATGTTTTTTAAACGCAGGAATTTTGAATACATGTATATTAATTCATCACGAAAACAGACAATCATTCACAATTCAGCGCAATGGTTAGTTGATTTTAAAACAAGATAATAGATTATCATAACTGAAAAAACACTTCCGAAAAATGCAAACATAAACCCCAGAAGCACAACAACATGTATATATTGTTCTCACTCTGCTAAATTTAATGTAGTGTAATTCTTTTTTATTTTTATATGATGTTTCTGCTTTTTATTTATTTTATTCTATACTGTAGAATGAATTCTTTTTGTTTACTTAGGATCGGGTTTTTCTGATTTTTCTCAGAATCTTTGTATATATATATGTTACTGTTAAAGTATATAATTCAGTTATTTCATAGAATAACTAGGTTTATCACGAAATAACTAGACAAGTAATTTAAAGTATATAATAGATGAAACATTTTATACTTTACCAAGTTATTCTACGAAATAACTAAGTAAAGACCGCTAAAGTGAAAAACAAACACAATTTCAAAGATATTTTATAATTTAATTGATCATAAATAGCTAAATATCTCCAAAAATACATTTGATCTCTTTTGTAGATGAATAATTGATAAATAAAAAAGGAAAAGCAGATAATATAATTTATTATTGCTCATATTGCTACATTAGTTAAACAGAAAGGCGATAAAAGAATCTGTTGCAAAAATAGATTACATTTAAGTGTTATCAACAAAAACACATGCAGTGAAGAAAAACCGTTGCTTCATAAAAAAACATCGAGTAAACTTTTTAAAACAAAAATGTAAGAGAATATTAATTTAAATTTTATGAGATATCTTTGTGTTTTACTTTTCCTCATTTGATAGATCAAAGATGCTGTTATGTCACTTTGGATTGGAATGATTGTTATTTTTGAAACAAGCCCACTTTTTAGCATTATACATTTTTTTTTACACGGTCACTTTTTAAATCTTTGTCCAGTACAGCAACTGAGCTGTTGCAACAGATCGAAGCGTTGTGTCAATATTTGGAACTTCTTCATTGGAAATTAATTATCGCTCACACACACATATGCTGAACTAATATCTTTTGGAAAATTGCTACCTCCCTAAAGATTGGAGGATGGCCATGGTGATCTCCATTCTTAAACCCAATTCTGATGACTCTAATCCTCAAAATTATCGTCCAATCTCACTACTTAGTAGCTTGAGTAAAGCATACGAATTCGTGATATTGAACCGCCTGAACCAACACTGCTTAGCCAGGAATATTATTATTCCAGAACAGCATGGCTTCGTAACTAAGTGCTCTACAGTAACCCAGTTACTCAGAGTCGCTGAATTGGTTCACACAGGCTTCCAAAACCATCAGGCCACGGGTATGCTATTTGTGGACATAGCCAAAGCCTTTGACAAAATTTGGAATGATGGCTTAATATCCAAGATGATGAGACTTGGATTTTCGGACCAAATCCTAAAAATTATTCACTCATACCTGAACTCGAGAGAGTTTAGAGTTAGAGTCGAAAACTGCCTATCCAGCCCTCGTCCAGTAAAAAGTGGAATTCCTCAAGGAAGTTTGCTTGAACCAAGACTTTTTAATCTATATATTAACGACATTCCGAAGGCTGACAATGTTCATTTAGCTATGTATGCGGATGACACTGCTATCATTAGTCAACACACTTATAATTTCAAAATTATTGAAAGATTACAAAATTACATCACAAGGCTTCAGCTCTGGCTCGTTGCTTGGAAAATCAAAGTTAATGCATCAAAAAGCGCAAGCCTCCTCTTTACGAAACAAAGGTGTATAGGAAACTTACCCAATATCTACATTTTTGACCAACCCGTCCCCTGGGTCACTGAATTTAAGTACCTAGGGTTCATTATCGACGCAAAATTGATCTTCTCCCCCCACATCCGTGCTGCACTTCAAAAAGCGGCAGTAATAAGCCAAACGCTCAATTGCTTAATTTCTCGAAAGTGTAAGCTCCCAATCAGACACAAGGTTTTGCTCTATAAATTATTTTGCCGACCAATTTTGTTAATTTATATGCATCTCCCATCTGGGCTTCTGCTGCAGTAACTCACTTGAAAAAATTGCACGTTTTTCAAAATAAACACCTTCGAAAAATTACTAATGCTCCCTGGTTTGTCAGAAACGAAATCTTGCACAAAGATCTCAAAATTGATCCAATTCTTGATTTCATTAAAAATCAGTCCAAAAAGTTTTTTGATAGATTACCTCAAATTCCTAACCAATCTATCGGAGTCATCCCTGCGTACGATAACTCGGTCCCAAGCTCTGCAAAAATACCTAGAGCAGCTCTTCACGACATATATCAGCATTTTCCAGTCCTTAAAAGACTTCGGAGATCCTGAAAATAGTCTTTGGTAACTCTTTTGAATTTAAAAAATAAATTCTCTAATTTTTTAACTTTTGTCATTTTGTGTGTGTGCAAGATTTCATCTCAATTAAATTACTTCGACTTAAACCCACATTCTTTTGAAACTGTCTTGCGTGGTAGTTTAATTCCATGTCAATTATTCTCCTTTTCCACATCTTTTGTGGATCATCTTTTATTTTACTCATTTTCCAGCAGATGGCATCACATTATGAACACTTTCTGTGTCAACACCTTCTCTTTTCGTTCGCTGTTCAGCGACATTCCCGCCATCACTACACGATTCTGCAGTGTTTGTCCTTCCCCTTTATTTTAACATCATGTGCCACAAGCACCACGGCATTAATTGCTTTTATTCTCCATTTCATCTTTTTTTATCTTCCAAATTCCGTGTCTACTTTCTGATTTCGTTCCGTTAAGGACGAATTAGAGAAGAGCACAGATTTCTAACACCTCCCTCCGGGGTGGTGCCTCATTAAATATGTTCCATACTTGCCAATTGAATTATTTCTCGCTCTCTCACTGGTAGTATGTCCTCAGCTACTGGTGAGAAGCTTTCTTTTAGAACGGCTCTGAGCTGTTGTTAATAATTTTGATAGTATCTTTTAAATGTTATGGAACTTTCAATTAATTATCCTCTTTTTTTATTAATTATGATGAGAAGGTAATACTGTAAGGTACCTCGTATTTTGAAGTCGTGGGCCGTGGTTATACGGTGTAGACAAAATAGCTCTCGCAGCAAAAGCGTGCCTTTTTGAAATTTTCTTTAGATTGTTGGCTATATGGCGATGTGATCGGTGGCTAATTTTTTTCTTTAATTTTAATTCGCGTTGAATTATTATTAATTCTAGTCAGAATGCCTAAATCAAATGCACAAAGAGGAAAAGAGTTTCGTGAAAGAAAAAAAGCACCAAGTCCAGTCGAAAAAGGGACAAAAAAAGGTTAATGACCGAGTTTAATGACCAATGATGGGAATGCTATTAGACCTTCTAATGACAGCACAGATTAATACGGACTTTGTGAATACCCCTGTGCCTTCAACAAGTCTAGTGCGTGTTGAAACTGATCCATGTGAATTGATAATAAATTCTATCTTACCTTACAAAGACTATGATTCACATAAAAATGCTCACAAAGATTTTCAAAAGCGATTCGTTGATAATCCTTTCGGTCACGGGTGTTCGATTTGTGACAGATTATGGCTTAGAGATTATTTAAGAACGCCTGTTGCTGAGCACACAAAATATTTTTCCGGGAATTAATTTGAAAGACATTAAAGCATGCTACAATTGCCAACAAAGTTTAAGTAGGAAAAGTATACCAAATTTATCAAAATATAATGGTTTTGTATACCCAGAAATTCCAGCATATCTTCCTACTTTGAATTTGGTATCAGAAAGACTCATTTCGCCACGAATACCTTTCACGCAAATTAGGTGATTGAGACATGTACACGGTCAGTTTGGAATATTAAGGCAAATAATCAATGTTCCAACGTCGCCAAAGAAGTTTCGTTTCTATCGCGTGGCGTTCCACGCACCCTTTTTTTATATTTAAAGCTCCCATTTTTATACCCGGCATATAACGCGCACCCGTACATTTCGATCTTATTTTTTTGTGTTCAAAATGCGCGTTATGCGCCGACTTTTACGGTATGTGCACGTCTCAGATTTATGTAATATACTCAAAATCGACGATTTAGAGAAAATAAAGTTAAGAGCATTTTTCCTTTCAAAACTTCCTTTATATGCAGATATTTTGTTTTCCTAATTTTTAGTAACACTAATTGTGAACCAACCCACATTGTACAAATTATACAACTGTTCATACACATTGCTTAAATTGTTAAGCTGTAATTAACATGTATTCAGCACAGTAATTCAACAACGGATTTGCATGAGGAATTCACAAATTGTGTGTGAGCTGTGTTCACTCTTCGGATAAACATAATATCAACCCTTCTGTCTGTAGAACCGTTTTTTGTCTAAATGGTAGCAGTTAATTCATTGCATGACGGTTTATTACAAACTCTACGATGATCTTCAGGGCTTGTATAAAAACACAAAATGTACTCTTTATCTTGGTTTTTATTTTGAATTTTGTGCTAAGTTCTATATTTTTCTGTTTATGGATTTTTTGTTCATACTTGGCAGTAAAATCTGCAATACGTCGTCACGTTTAACTAGTTTTGCATGTTCATGCAAGGCCTCATTATCATCATAAATGTAAATTTGTCCAAACTGTGATTTTGCTCCTTTTTTTTTTAAAAAAAAATGCAGTTGCTTTTGTTAAATATACCTTATGTTTTATAAATTTACTACAGCATCACGAAAAACTTCTTTATGCATAGAGAAAGATATATATGTTCTGTAAATACACTCTATTCGTATTACAGCACAGTAGTAATCAAATTATTCAAACAAAATATTCAAATAATTTCAATCAAAAGCTAACCTGTATTATTTTATAAAAGAAAAATTAGTTTTATGATACGTGCAAAGGGAAATAAGTTGAATTAACGCTATATAAATCACTAAGTTATCAAACTTAACATCATGCCAAATTAACTTTCAAATACCAAAAAAAAAAAAAAAAAAAAAAAATTGCATCAAAGCCATTTATTACGAAAAATATTTTTTTTTAAATTCTAATTAAAATTAAGAAAATTCTGAAGACAGCGAGATGATACATCGCTGAAAGCTAATTAGAATTTCAAATTATCTAAACTAGAAACATGACTCATTAATTGAGCGTAATTATTCACTCTGTTTCGTGTTATAACTATAAATCATTTCTGCTCCTTTTCCAACTGATGCTACTTGCAGCAGAATGAATCACCTCATTTAAATGTGTTAATTTCATTACGATGAATCGCGCCATTTATTCATCAGTAAATGGCAACAGTAAAAAAGTTTTGTTTACTTACAAAAAGTCAAAGGAGAGAGGTTTCTACGATAGCTATAGCTTGGTACAAATATTGAACAAAACATGTACTTAGAACGGAAAATACAAGTAGTTGAGTTCAAATAATAATAATTCAATTCGATATGAAATCTGATAGGGATTCTTATTTCAATAATAGCGATTTATTTCAACATTGATGTTTGATTTGTCTCATTTATAAGGTGACCAACCATCCTCCTTTAGAGAGGACAGTTCTCCTTTTATAGGTTCTGTCCGTCCTCGAAAAGTGTCCTCCTACTTGTCCTCGCTTTCAATATTTTAAAATTGACCTGTTAATCTATTCAGAGATGGAAAGTAATGCCAACTTAAACTTCTATACCTGGACAAAAAACGCTCTTTATAAATGAGCTATATAATAAGTTCTAGCCCTTTCGATCATTTCCTTATTGCTATAGACGTTATCAATATACCGATGAAGTCTATTCTTGTTTTAAACTTTAAACCAGGCATATCAAACTCATATGATATTACGGGCTGCAAGTTCTTTTTTATATTAAGTTGAGGGCCGCATGTTTTTAATGTTGAAAAGAAATTAAAAATATACATTCGAAATAAATGTATGCATTTTATTTAATAATAGCACCAAAGAAAAAAAAGAGCACAGTTAAAAAAAAGTTTAGCGCATTCCACATATCTTATTTTTGTATTCTGCGTATAATATAGTGTTTGTTATTTTAATGCAGATTTTTTTATATTGTGTACCGATAGTGAATGAATATTAACGTTTCACTGTTCAGCTACACGAGGGCGTTTGGCGAAGGACCTCGTAATTTTGAACCATGGTCAAGAGACGAGGACGACACCTGAGCTGGCACCCCCTTTACTAACTACCACACCAACGGGAATTTTGAGCTCTCAACAGATTTAACGTGCCTCTCTCCCCAACATGGTGGGTCATTAGTGGTACTAGTCTCGAACTCATGACATGCCAGGCACGATCCGATACTGGACCACTAGGCTACCGCGGTCACCTGCAGTTTGACACCCCTGCTTTAAACTATCAGCGTAGTGTAGGCTCAAGAAGACTTTCTGCAGTAATTTCCGCTAATCTTGCCCATTTTTGAATTGGATGTCATTATTTTTCCTCGATCACTCAAACCTTTAGTTTACACTTACATTCTTTCGATATTATTTTTAATTAACACGAAAATCATTTATCGCATAGAAAGAGTTTTTTTTACTTTTGAAGTTTGAGTGGTCATTTTACCATGACTTATACCATCTTATATTTCTACATATTATTTAGCCTTAAGTTAGATTTATAACAATTTAGTATATGATAAATGATTTCATGTATATATCTCTCTCTATATATAAACCAATAATTTAAATTTACCTTATCTTACAAATAACATAATTCAAACTGTTTATAACACCTAACGTAATACCTATCTAATTCTATGTCATATAGCAACTACTACATATGCCTTTTTCTTTACCAGAAACTGTAAAACATATTTTAAAAAAATTAAATAAAAAAACAAGATTATTTTTGAATAACTTTTTTGAAAAACTAATAATTACATAAACTGATCATACTCGTAACTATGTTGATCTGAAACAATATTCTATACTCACTGATTATATAGACAGTATTCTTTATAAAAACATTTTTATAATTAATCAAATCATTTAAATCAACTTCTGTTTAAATAAAATTGTTACTTTACATTTACTTGTTGCGTTATTGAATAACACATTCCAAATAACATTAAAACTGTGAAAGAGAATTCAAAGGGAAATCTTTCTCCAGAATAAATTCAATGATTCATGCCAATCAATCCATTTGATAGTAATTATTTCTGTAATTAACACTATATATAACGGAATTCAGTAAAAAAATTTGAAAAAGCAAAAGCAATTCATATTTTTTATAGTAAAATGTTGAAATGTTGTATAATAAAATAATACATACCATCTTCAACTTGTTCCGGTAACACCACATGGTGATCCTGTAGAAGAAAGAAAACACATACATCAATAATAAATTTCAATAGATGTTTTTGAAGAAAAACATATGTTGGAAACACAAGCAACTTAAAGTTATACACCTAAAATTTACATATAAGCGCACTATTTGCAATAAAATATTTAATCTATTTTACACTTATTGTCATAGAAATTTGCTCATGCAGAAAGAGATGTCAGAATAAAAGGAAATTTTACATACGTAAGTACAACGTTGATGTAAGTAAATGATTACAAAATGATCATTTGCGGTAGAAAAAATAACAAATGAATGAAGGTTTCAGTACTATGGCCATCTCGGACATGAATGCATGATGTAATACGGTAGGGCATTGATGCATACAAGTCCCATATGATGCCCTGCAACATTTCATTCCACAATTGCTATAAACAAGACTAATTCGACCAAACTCGTAGGCTGCCCAACTTATCATCCTAAATGATCCTGCTAGATCGGCGATAAATCTGGGGATCGAGCAGGGCAGGGGAAGGTGAAAATGTAGCGAAGGCAGTCCTGTGGAACTCTTGTTGTTTGTAGGTGGCATTGGATTGATAAAAAATTACCCCTGGTGGTCCTGCTATGAGTGATAATACGGTGAAGAATGTTACGAAAGTACATCTGGACTGTCATGGTGTCAAGCATGAATATTAGGGGTGAGCGTGTGGCTCCTCACACCATCACACTAGTTGTGGTGGCAGTCCTGTGGAACTCTTGTTGTGTGTAGGTGGCATTGACTTGATAAAAAATGGCACCTGGTGGTCCTGCTATGAGTGGTAATACTGTGGCTGAAGTACATCTGGACTGTCATGGTGTCGAGCATTATATTAGGGGTGACCGTGTGGTTCTTGGTACCTTCACACTAGTTGTGGGAGCGACGTGTCGTTGTACAGCAAAGACACAGGATTGAGACGATCACCATGGGGCCTCCACACACGTACACGATTGTCATATCTGCCAAAAATTGATTCTGGATTCATCGCTGAAGACGACCTAACTCCATACGATTGTAAACCAATCCCTTCGAGCGCGACATCACTCCAAACGGAGGTGACGAGGGGAGTAAGTATCAATGGCAGTACACTTAATGGGGACCGCTATAGAACTGTCCTTCAGCCAGACTCCCTCCGATGGTACAAACTGACACAAAGGTTCGTTGTGAAGAGGCTGACTGTGTATGGATAGCGGGCAATGAGACAGCTGGGGATATGCATGCACGTTGTATGATTAGATGGTCTTCTAGACTATTTGTCTTTCGAGGGAATCCTGTGCCTGGCCGCCATGTAACACACTTTTCTCTTGTCCACTGATCCCTATACCTCCTCACAGTAAAGTCAGAACGGCCTAGTTGGCGAGTTACTCACCAAGCTGACCACCCGATTTCCGCCATTCCTATTAAATCTGTCGAGAGCTGAAACGTTCTCCCTTTGGTGTGGTAGTTAGGAGAGGGGGGTGCCAGCTCAGGTGTTGTCCACGTCACTTGATCATCATGGTTCAAAATTACGTGGTCCGTCGCCAAAAGCCCTCGAGCAGCTGAACAGTGCGACGTTAATATTCAATCAATCAATCCACCATCCCTGTGATTCTCTCGCTCTCAAGCTCTGATAGCAGCTCATATGGTCTCTGATGGCGGAGTAATGACACGAAAAAGCGTCCCTCTGCAACAGATTAAATTCGCGTAAGCAAGCTTTTCTTACCTGTCTTATTATCCAAGGAGAACGAAGTTCAACGCCCCATAACACAATGCGCGATTACCCTACATTTCTTATATATTTGCTTGATGCGTACCTTCATCTCAAGTTTCGTAACAATCCCACTCTTATTTCATGCAAATTTTTATGGCAATGGGTATATTTTACAAATGCCGATCATTAGCGCCTAAGCGAGTTCAAGTACAGAGATTAGATTATTTGCGCTAAGAGTTCAAGGGCTCTCCAATACTTTTTAGCAATATCCTCACAAGCAGAAAGTGCAATGTAATTGTTGAAATGTTTCAAGAGCATAACTGGTCAGAGCGATAGTATGGGGAGTTCACTACTCCAATTTTGTAGAAATGATTACGCAAAAGTGTGCATACAGATCACTCAGGAAAGCCAACGCTGTCTTTCTTGGTAGACTGTGGAGACAGATATCTCTTCCCCCACAATTCCTATCTCTTATCCAGCATTTTCATGAATATATTTTATACATTTGCATTTTAAATATAAAATATATTCATAAAAATAATATTTGCATTTCCCATATCAAATTTTTAAATAATATTTTATTTGAGCTTAGTAAGAAGCTGAAATAGTATTTTACTTGAGTTTAAATACTGCTTGGTATAATGCAATGCTCATCAACCTTTCTATCGCCGCGGACCGGTCAACGTTTGATAATTTTACCGCGGCCCACTGAAGGAGGGGACGTTGATTGCTTATATTTTAGATTGCTTTCATTTAATAATTTTAGTTTAAGTATATTTAAATGAACCTTCATAATAAAATACAGTTACACCAAGAAATTAATATTAAGTTATTTAACATGGTGCATAAAATGATTACCATAAAACCCTAGAGAAATACACTACAATATATTAAATGAAAATAATTTAATTTTCCTTGTGCGGACCGGCACTATTTGGTCCACGGACCGGGGATTGTGGATCACTGGTATAATGCACCAAATAGATTCTCATGATTAATCTTATTTCCGAGTTGATGATTGGTGGATATTTTAAAACGATATTCTTAAATTACCTATTAGTGCATATACATATTTAAAGAAGTACAATTAATATAATTTTACGCCTCAGATTAAATTTTAAATTAAGTTTAAACTTTTGTACTTATTATACATCAAAACTTTTGCTTAAGATAACTCATGCAAAGAGACAGTTATTTTTAAGAATACATTGTGTCTATATAAAAGAATGTATATTTTATATTCTATAAAAAAACACCATGCAAGTATATTTCCTCACTTTAATAAAAAGTAAATAAAAAGAAGTTTTCATTTAAGCTAAAACCGTTTTTAAAGAAATATTTCGATAAAAACTCAAGCAGATTTTTATGTTATTTTTTCATTAGGCGAGTTCATATTTTTATTTCCTTTTCTCATGTCTTCAATGCTATTTAAAACGCCTACGCCATTACATGCTGAAGAAACAAATTATCAATGAAAACTACTCTGCCATGAAGTATGATTTGCTACGCTGAAAAAGAAACCTCCACTAGTTTTCTTCCTCATTCTTTAAAATGCAAGGTCGATTTAAAAAGCAAGAAACCGCTAAAGGATAATTAACACTCATGTTTTTTTGTATGCATGTGTGTGTGTACTCTATTTTTTAAAATTCCATTAAATCCTGATTTTTCATTTTCATAATATGCGTAGCATCTAATAAATAAAATATTCGAGCATAAAAACTTAAGATTTTTGGAAATTGTAACAGAGATTAATTGGAAAAGTAATCCTATTATGTGCTGAATGTTTCTAAATTAATATTGTTCAAAATAGTGCATAATTTATTTAGTTACACTCGCATTAGAGGTAATAGTATTGACGACAATTTTGTTATTCCGAACCACAATCACATGATAAAGATGATACCTACGCTCACTCAGTAGCGTACACATGCCTCTCTTATGGGGGAGGGTTTCATATTCTAAGAAACTCGTAAACAAAAGTGCTGAGAGTTAATTTCTATGGCAACAATTAAAAATCTCTTGACCTCCATTTTTTGAATGCCACTCAACTCAGTTTTGCAGTGATTCCCATCCAACTCCTCCCATAGATCAACAGATTTTTCATTTTTAGCATAAAAATTATTCATCGGGGGTTTCGTTCAAGTTTCTTTAAAAATATAGTCTCACCCATGAAAGTAGTTTGAGTACGTCACACATGCAGTCTGGTGCCTCATTTAATAAACTTACATACCATGGCACTTGAAGAATTTTAAAACTGTATATTTAAAAATTCAAATTTCCCCCAAATTTTTATTTTTTACTACGGTCTTAAGTGAAATAGGATCTCAAACATACAGATATTTTCCTAGGCCACTGAAATATGTTGTATTGAAAAGCTAATTCCACAAATGTGGCTTCGACTCTGTTAATGAGCGTAATTCGTGTGACGTCATGGTTACAAGGTAACGACAATCACGTGTTTCCAGCCAATCAGTTCATAAATTCATGTGACGTCATAGTCACACGATAAGTACAATCATGTGTTTCCAGCTAATCGGTTCATACGCTTCGCTGTTGCCAAAGTTTGCTTTTTGCTCTAAAACTTTATTTTAAAAATTACATATTTGTCAACAATTATAACGTATCTTGGTGAACAAAATGCATTCTATTTAAAAATACTCTTGCAATATAAGAAATATTTTTAAAGAATTTTAACTTTTTTTAAATATTTCTACTTATTTGAAACGGTATCTAAATTTTACTACAAGAACAACAAATACAGGTATAACGTCAGTTTGTTTTGAATTCGATGGACAACTCGTGATTGAATTTATCATGTGACTGTCATGAATTTAGCCCTTTACGCACGAATTTCTTAAATTTCACACTGTCGATCACAGGAATATTTCTCCTAGTAAAATTTTGTTTTTAATTAAAACGTTATTCTTATGAAATTGTCACCTAATCATTCCTTTGGAAAGGACCCCTGATCCAGAGAGGTCAGACCTAAGAAAGATACAAATCAAAGCAAAACAATCAAAGCAAAAACTCATGCGACAAAAACACAGCTAGGTTATGACATTCCTCCTAAAAATACTGCTCTCGTCCCCATTTTATTGTCTGATACAATAAACTGGTAAATCCTCTTTTTTATCTTTATCATACGAGTCATCTCTCCTTCTAGACAATATTTTCTTCGCCCAATAAGGCACGAATATTTCACCTTCGTAGCTCGATATCTTGCAGCTCACGTCCAATCTCTAAGAAGTGTCATACATTTCAATTCTCTATCAGGGCATATCATAGTTTTGTATCTCCCCCTGCCCTTTACACTACCCAACAGTGATGGTTACCAGGTAGCACCGCAGGTAGCAATGTCTTTTCGAAGCCCACAAAGGTGCAATAACATTGCTGATGAAGATCATTCCAAGGTTAAGACCTCTGCAGGTTGCAACACACTATGAGGTTGTTATATACAACTTGTCTTTCCCTCTTTTTCCCATATGGGAAGTAACAGGTCGATAAATTACAATTTGGAAATTAGGACACTCCTCACTCTAGGATTGGTGGAGAGATTGAAATGATTGAAATGTGTTGTGGGGGAAATGGAGAAAAATAATTGTGATAAGACAGATGTAGAAATATTAAGTTATACTGGAATGAAAATAACGAATCGATAGCCTCCTGAAGTAATCCAAATATTGTAGAACAAATGTTTCATTTTTTTCTAAGTGATCCTTTGTTTGTCTTAATTCTTATGAAAAATAACACGAACTGTTTTTAAGTAGTATTAAAGATCAATATATTGATTTTTATTGTAAATGTGCAATCCGTAATTTACTATATAAAACTTATTTATTTCTTATATGTTTATTTATTCCAGGGTGCATGATGAATTCTCATTGAAGTTTTTATTAACTGATATTGACGAGTACACTCATCAAGGAGAAGTTGCAGGATTTTGTGTCATCACGAGCTTGCTTACCATGCGTGAAAAGAAGAGACCATTGGTTACTAAAATTGTAATTTTTGAGAAAAAAACATGTTCTCAAATTTCTAGATGTTTAGAATTTTGAGGCCAGGCCACAGAGTAAAACAAATGAATAAAGAATATGAAAAATTTAAGAGTCTCATGCGTCCCCGTAAGCACCATCTGAAACAGCGTATAACTTCGCATAACGAATTTATTTATTTACGATGATAATGAATTTTAGATGTTCGTCTAAAAAGAGCAAAACAAAAAGTCAAAAAGTTGATTAATAAAATGGTTTCTTCTAGGGATTGCAATACCGGGATACCGAATGCCGGTATTTTGAGCCTTTTTTACAATTTTGTAATACCCGTATTCACAAGCTTAAATACCGATTTTTTAGTATTTACTAGAATTTTTTTAAATTTCTAGTAAATACATTTTCTATATTTCACTATATGTTCAGGGATCGCCAGCCTAGCAAAATAATATACGTTTTTGTTTTTATGTCTCCCTAACTGGTGAAATTAATTAGACTGTGAATACAAAGTTGCATTGTACAATCAAGAGAAGTGATAAAATATGTGAATCATCAAAGGAGGCAGGCCAAAACTATTCGGTTACACCTAAAAGCGATACTACACACGCGCAGAATTCGTAGTCTGATATTCGTATGTGTGAAAACAAGGTTGTAGTTTGAAGAAAGTGTGTAATATTTCGATATTTTTTAAATTGGTGAGTTTGTTATCCACATTGTGTTCGCATATCATACTTGTATTTGCATATCATCATGATTTTATAAATGAAAACGAAAAAGAAAAAAGACTAACTAATTCGGATTTTATCAAGTTTATAATATATTTTCTTAAAAATTTTTTTACCCACAAACCTTATCTGCATTCAGAAGAATTCAGTAGTTATCGAAGACGATTATGACTCTAACGTCGATACTGAAAAGGAATTGTATTGAACAAAAATTAAAATTAGCTATAACTAAAAAAATTTCAAGAAACCGAAATACAAAACCATTCATATCCAAAGCCATCCGACGAGAAATCGATTTATTTGAAGATGAGAGATTCAGCGGAAAATACTTGCAAAGGTATATATCGCTTATTGCTAACAATACCACCAACTAGCTTAGATGCCGAAAGAGCGTTTTCGACAGTTGCTAATTTTTGTACATAATTACGTTCCAAGCTTAGTGACAGTAGAATTAATGCAGTATGTTTTTTAAGATTACATTTCAAAAATTTGTTATAGTACCACAGATTGAATAGTGAGAATTGCACTTTTTGTGATTAAATAAATAAGATTTTCCTTTACTTTTTTGTGCTTCTTTATATACTGTTATAATTTTAAAATTACAAATTAATTTTTCGTGATACTTACACTCTCTAATAAAACTGGCAAATAAAACAAAGAAACATCTGTATTTTCTTTTTTTCCCCCTAAAACTTCTACTACTGGTATTAAGATCTAAAAAATACTGAATACCGGTATTGAACTTTTGGTCCGATATTGCAATCCCTAGTTCCTTCAGATATGGTCAGCCATGGGAACAATAACGTTTAAATTCTTAGCTTATAAGTATTTAGTTCTTGCGTTTTTTAGTCACTTGACCATGGTTCAAAATTACGTGGTCCGTCGCCAAAAGCGTTTTTAATCAATCAATCATGTATGTATGTATAAGTTTATGTTAACAAAATAAAAAAAGAATTAGTAATAAAATTGGCAAATTTAAAAAGAAAAAAAGTAAACCCATCTTTTTGATCCAATATTTTAACAGCGCGACACTTACTCAGTGATTAACGAGTATACTGGTCATCGCTCGATTTTCTTGACACATAATTGCTCGCTATCAAATGGGGGCGCCACGGTTAATTGGTTAAGTACATTGTTGCATTACACATTAGATTAGTAAATGTAAAAAATGGGAAATACGTATTTTTCAATTCAGTGCATTGTCAACACCACTGGCCTAGGCAGTTCTGAATGTATCAAAATTCCCTGGAAAAACTCTGCTAATGAGACCATTGATAACATTTTATTTTCTACTTACACATGTTGAGGTCCCAGTAGCTTGGGGTCTCGTATCATTGATACGGCTGATATGATGGTAGCTACGCCTCTGGTCAACAATTCTGTCCACTTTTCTAGGTTTAGATTATCGTTGATGCTAAAGTATTTTCTAACTTAAGTTCGAATAACCCCTTTCTCAAAAGATGTATATAAAATCCCCGAAGAAACAATAACTTATAAAAGAAAGATTTTATAACATCTTAAGGATAAAAAAAAATAAAGTATTAAAAAAAACTAGTAATTCGATGGTAAAAATAGCCAGATTTAGCAAGTAAATATTCATGAAGATTAAACTTATAAATTATTTGATCTTTTGCTTTAAACTTAAAATGTTAAAAAAAATCAGGAGATAATAAGATTAACTAGATGAGAATATTATATAAATAAAGAAATGTTTTCGAAATGTAAATATAATGAATCATTCATATCTAAATTTTGAAGATGCTTCTTCATTAAACATTAATCATCGCATTTTTTTAGTGTAGTTATTCATTTACGACCCCTATTTATAAGATTATTTTTAAAATTTATATTTTTAAAGCAATCTTAAAATTTTGCTTACAAGTTCCTTGAGATCAATACTTTTCTCCTTATCTTCTCTCATTGCACAGTCACAGTTGCAGTCTTTGTAGAGTCGGGTATGTTTTCCATGCGGTCTATTTTTAAATGAGAACTAATTAGGGCTAATTATTAAAGAAACCTTCATGCGCATACAGAGGCGCCATTGTAAATTTTGTTATCAACGCTGACCAGCTACAAAATTTTATAAATATCGTAATATTTTTAATCACTTTTAGGAATATTTTAATTTTTCGAATATATATAATTTCAGTGTAATTTAAAAATATAATTTGTATTTATTCTTTTGATATACAGTCACTCAAAGAAGTATTCGAACACTTTGCATGCATAACTGTAAAGCCATTTATAAAAATATTTATCACATTAAAACAAAAACAAAATGAATTAAGAAATATTTTAACATTTTTGGTGTACAGCATATAAGGAAAACTTTATTAGTATTATAGAATTATAATTTGATCTAGCATTTCAAATATAATTCAAAGGCACACTGGAGTCAAAAAAGTATTGGGACACTTTTGAAATGAGAAATTTAACAAATATACAGCTTACCATTAGAGTTTAATTTCACGCTAATTTTTAGACTAGAAGTTTTAAACACAAATGTTTCAACAGATAAAATTATTTATAGAAAAAATGGCGAGAAACTAAGATATATCGGTTGATGTGCGAAATCTCGTAAAAAGCCATTGGAAAGAGGGGAAATCAATTTGCTGTATAGGAAAAATATTGAAATTGAGTAAGTCTACTGTTTTAACATCATTAACAGGTTCAAGAAAACAAATAGTGTTAAAAACAGGCAAAGATCAGGGCGTTCAAGGATATTTAATGAACGTGAAGAGAGGTGAATTGAATTAATGAGTACAAATCCAGGAACTAGTGCATTAAAAATGACTTTGCAATGTAAAAGTAGGTTCAGGACATCAGTAAATCCTGAAACTGTCAGAAATGTTTTAAGAAAACATAAGTACCATGGCAAAGTACCTCAAAGAAAGCCCTACATCAGCAAAAAAAAAGCAAATAGACAAGCTAGGTTGGCATTTGCTAAAATGTATGTAAGGCAGCCAACAGAATATTGGGAAAATATAATTTTTGTTTATGAAAGCAAATATAGCATTTTCTGATAGGATGGCAAGCAAAAAGTTTGGCGGAAATCAAATACAGCAATGCATGTCAAAAATTTAAGGCCTACTGTTAAATATAGAAAGGGTAACCAAATTGTCTGGGACTGCATGACAAGCTCTGGTTTCGGGAACTTACATTTTATTGATGGTATAAATGAATAAATATGTCTATCTTGACATATTCGAGCGAAACTTAAAGCAAAGTGCGAGCAAGCTGAAAATCTCAGGATATTTTAAATTGTACCAGGATAATGACCCGTGACATACTGCAGATATTTGCAAGTAATGGGTCATCTACCAATGTCCTAGAGCTATTAAACTCCTGCACTAAATCCAGACCTTAATCCCATTGAACATGTGTGAGATTATTTGGAGCAAAAACTATATGAGCACCAAATTTCTAACAAGGATTTGAGAAAACATTTGGTCGAACACAGTGGACCAAAATCGATAGATCATTTTCCAAAAAATTGATCCAATCCATGCCAAGTAGACTTCGAGAGGTCATAAAAAGCAAGGAGGGCCCAACAAGATATTAATTTCTAAGTTTGAATTTTTTTCTTAATCTATTGGGAAATGTCCCAATACTTTTTTGAGCCCGTTTCTTATCTCGATTTCTTTTTTTTTCAATTTTAGCCATAATTGCATTAATGTATGAGTTTTGTTGAAATTATTATTATTTGTATTTAACAAAATAACGTTTACTTTTATTTTGGTTTCATTTGTATGTTTAAGTAAAATATTACGATAAAAATCTATGAACTGGTAGTGTGTCCCAATACGTTTTTGACTGACTGTACTAGGGAAAATAAAATATCAAAAACATTTTTTTTTAATCCTCTGCTTGAGGAAATGAAATATATTTACAGATATAGATAGATTATCTATATTTTTAAGAAAGAAAACCGTAACTTAGAATTCGCGAAAAATATCTGCAATTTAAAACTTTAAAATTATCCAATTTCAATAATTTTTTTATGTATTATCCATATTGTTAGATGTACTTGGTATGGATATTTCAATTTTCTGTTTTGGTAGACTTATTTTTTTTTCTAATAGGCGATGACGATTGCTTACTAATTTCTATTATTCCTATCAAATGTTTAAACATCGATTCGATCATTATTTGCATCGAGTTCATTATGGCTGTAGTTTGTTTTCGAGAGCTGCTTGGAAATTTTCTACTATGTTTTCTAATTTTTTTCAAATTCTCGTATATTTCGTCCTGGGGCTGCTGTTTTTACTGCTATAGCGTAATTTGCAGAGTGAGTTTCCTTGAATTTTCGTCGAGCCTCTCCCAAAGTTAAGTGCTTAGTGCATTTTTGAATTCGAGATTTTTTTTTTTTATAAAAGTGGGACAATTGGGGAAGTTTGCCGGATGCCTTTACAGTTTGTGTGCAATTTGAAGGATTTGTACATTGTCCAGAATGGGATCCTCCATAATTAATACATCGAACATTGCTGGAACAAAAACGTGATGAGTGCATGAAACTGTAACAATTGTTACATTGCCGGTGTTTGTCTATGAATAATTGAGTTCTATGATTAAAAAACCAAAAGTTTTACACATTCATGTGTATTAATGCCCAGAATAGTAACTAAGACAGGAGAAGCTTTTTGACGACTATTTAACTTGATGAATCTAAGGATTTCAACAATTTCAATATCATTTGAGTTTTTTTTAATTCAGTTGCCACATTTGCCAGATGTATATTAATTGGGATGTCAAAAAGTAGGAATCGCGAAGTGAACCCTTCCAATATTATGTTGGTTCTTACTGGAATATTTAGAATTTGCTCAATAGCTGTTATATCTGAACATCGCATACAGGATCCGAGGTGCTTATTTTTATTTTTCCCACTTCGAGTGAAGTACATATGAGTTATTTATCACGCCTTGGTATTTTGTTCTTTAATTCAGCATGTAATAAATGGGGATTCAATTTATAGGGATGTTTCCGCTTTTTTCTGTGTGTTCAAGTAGAAATTGTAATTTCATTAAAGCTTTTACTGTCAGTTCGCAGAATTAATTCTTGGGCAGTTTGGGTAGATTTAAAATATTTATAGTCTGTAGCTTCCTTCATGTTATCAGTCATTTTTGCTCCATCGGATTCAGTAATCCGGAATGTGGAGTGACTCAGCTTGCGTCCCCTTCAAGCAACAAAAATGGGGGGGAAAATTGGTTATAACTTACCAATGTCCAGAAAAGAAAGGAAATAAATATATAAAACCTCTTTCTTAGAGGTGTACCCAAATATATTAATTCACTGTAAAAAAGAACAACGAAAATTCAGGTCAGAGGCGCGCAACAATCTCGAAATTTCAAAACAACATCACCTTCTCACGACCTTCGATACAGTTCGATAATCATCTCCTATAATCAAGATTAAAGGCCTATTTATTTTTTGAAAAGCGTTGTCACTCAAAAGGAGGTAACAAATTAATATATATTCTAAATTTACTTTCGGAAGCGTATGTAATTGCAATAAATAATGTATGAATTTAGTAAACGAAACTTATAAATCAAAATCTGCATGTTTTAAGGAAAAAATCCATTGAGATAGAACGTATGGTTTTTATGAAATAAATTGGTCACAAATAAAATATTGAACTGAATATTTTTTTTTGTTTACTTACTTAAGAACTCTAGAGGAAAGAAATATTAAAATTTTAAAATACACATATTTCAGTATCTATAAACATAGCAGACTGAGGACTGTTTTATGGAATTAAAACTAATTTTGGTAGCTAGCCAACTTCTTTTCTGTTTATAACACTGAACGACATCCTTAAGATTTTACGGATAGATATTTTAAACCCATTATTAATTATGAAAAAAAGGCACATACCTAAAAAGTATTTGAAAATGCTTAGTTCCCTTCTCGATTTAAAACAATAAACAAATTATTGCCAGATTTAGTGATCCATAAGCAAATTCAAAGTTAGTCTTCTACAAGGCCATACATGTGTGTGTACATGTAGGAGGATAATTTCTGGATTTAATTATGTAACTAAAAAAATTGAATAGCTAATTGAGTTTCACTAAACCGCAGCAAAGTATGCCTCACTATTTTAAATCTCACAAGGAGAGGGCAGGACTAAGAAAATTCATTTGGGGTCGAGACTTGGTGTAATAGTAGTACTCCTTTAGGGTGTTCAACCCTCAATGTAATTCCACCGAATGGCCTGTCAATTCAGAAAAAAAGAATTCTAAATTCATACTTACTTTTATACAATTAAATTTTAATTTCCTCCAATGATTTCTTATCTTGGTTGATATATTGTCTGCATACTATGCGCGAGATCTGGGTTCAAATCATCCAACAATTTTTTTTCTTCATTTCATTTAATTATTTATTAATTTAAATAAACCTATTTATGATAGGTTTATTAAATATTAAATGATATTTTTATGTAATTACTTTGTATTTCATAAAGTAAAAAAAATAGTGTAATTATATAAATATTTAAAATAAATATTATATAAATATATTTTTATATAAATAAATAATATTTGTAATAAAATATGTAATATAAATATTAAATGATATTTCACATAAAAATTAGTTACAAATAGTTTTATAATGTGAAATAAAATATACTATAAATAAAATATTATATATAATATAAACTAATTTATAAAATATATTATTATTAAATTAATTATTTTATAATTAATATAATAAAAATACGTCTTTTTGATATATTATTAAATTAATTATTTTATAAAACATTTAATAAGTCCCTTTTAAATAAATTTAAGTTATTTTGAAAATTAATAATTATTTCAGTAATAAAT